>OZ026624.1:28488330-28588475 GCA_964020975.1 Hermodice carunculata
AGCATGCTGTAGCTTCTGTTTAAATAAAGTTAGCTAAGTCAGGTTTGCTGCATCACAGAGTTTTTTCATTGGTGGTCCTATAGGTGCACTGTCTTCCAGGCCAGGTGGGAACTTTATGGTGGGGAAGCACAATGATGTGACACCGGCAAGAGCACAGTTAATACACCTGTATAAAGCTGACATCCAGGTGTCGTATTTCAATAATCACAAATTAACGAGGTGGCAATTGTATGACAAAAATCAACCCGTGTTTTTCTAACCTTTTTAATCTGTTAAATGCCACTCACGAAATTTTAAAATACCAACTGATTTTTTAGACTGAAAAATGCTAATATGGAAAATAGAAGGATTTATTAACTGTGGTCTGTGGCCTTAGCGGGATTTAGAAATTCAAAATTCTTTTATTGCCAAGTTGCGTCCTCTCTGGGCCAAAAATCACTGCATAATTTCGTGCAGTCAAAACTTAACAATGTAACAAATAAATAAATAAATAAATAAATAAATACAAGAGGTGGCTTCCTCCAAATTATGATTGACATTGACACTTGAGACAAAGGAAATAAAGAACTAAGTGGATACTGGAATGCACATAACAAAATTATACACACACACACACACACACACACACACACACACACATACACATATATATATATATATATATATATATATATATATATATATATATATATATCCCTATGGGGTCTGCACATGCCACCAATGACCACACAATACAATGTGTACCAGATACGTATCAACAATGCATAAAGTGTGGTATGTAATGTCATTGTTATCAGCAGGAGGTAGTTAGCACCAAATATGCATCGTTCATGATATAGAGACAGAAGTTGAATAGCGGTTGAATTGCCAGGTATAAACCCAGACTGATCTGAAGGTACTAATACATTTAGGGGAAGAAAAAAACATGTTAAAAGATCACTTTTTCCATAAACTAACAACTAGTTCATCTTTACGATCACAGCTTGAGCTTAACGATTCTGTCTATTGCTAAGTTTTTATGTATTGCCCGCACCTGAAAACTTTGCAGTAGACATAATCGTTAAGCGACTATCGCCTTGAAAAATAGTAAGGAAGGGGTCTGTTTTCAGCCTGATACAACCTGTAGACTGGGAAGTATTTATGCACTTTCTCCACGAAAATGGTCAATATATCGAAGTTTTTTGTTCACATCTTGACACACATAATTGTAGGTAGGCATAAATATTGAATTGTATTGGTGCCAATAATCATATAGACCGCTAGAAGGCTTTCCATTTGTCGTCTGTATGACAGGACACTTAATTTTCATATGACGCGAACTTGGGTGTTCAAGATGGCCTCGCTTCTGGTAACATTACAGGCATTTATTTACATATTTTAACGAATGAAATGTGCATTTAATATATTTTAGGGATTTGATTATGTACATGTGTTAACATATGAATTAGATTTTACCAAAATTATTTCTTTCTGTCCGCCTGAATTTTGTCCGGAACGTTTCTTGGTTACCTGGCTGCTATACCTAAAAATCAACAATTTCGGCACGGTCATACCCCTTTTATTGAAATTGATCCTCTGATACGGAATAATCAAAATTATGCAAGTTGTATCCAATTGAAAATTGTAATGTCCAGTTACTTCAAAGGTATTATACATAACGATGTCAACCCAACTTCAATTCACATGTTTATGCAATAGGTACACCCAACGAAACGAACATAAAAGTTGTAAACCTTGAATTAGTGCTAATGATGGTGATAATGATGACGACGGCGACGACAATGATGATGATAACTGTCAAGCCCAGTTATGAAAACTAGAATAGAAGATTTGCTTCACTGCAAATCTGTCTGGGTGCCTTCAAGATGAGACCAGTTTGAAATGCTACACTTTGCCATTCTTCATCATCATCTAAATTTTGTCTATTAGCCTAATTTTTATAAAATAAAATGCTACAACTTTGGTTCTTAGTTCATTGGATGTGGCCATGACACAGACTTAGAAAATGAAGTTTGAATGAAGCTAGTATCTATAATAGTTTTGAAGCTATTCAACATTTTAACTTTGTGTATTTGCCTAATTTGCATAAATTGAAAGCATACAACTTTGGTTTATGGTTCATTGGATGGGGCTTTGCCACAAACCCATAAATTGAAGTAAGAATGGCACCTCTATCTACAACAGTTTTAAAGCTATTCAAGATTTACATTTTGAATGTTTACCCAATTTGTATAAATTAAAATCCTACAACTTTGGTTCATGGTTCATTGGATGCGGCTTTGCCACAAAACTCTAAGTTGAAGTTGAAATGGCATGTCTTGTATAATAGTTTTGGAGATATTCAACTTTGAAACTCTTCAAAGCCCCTTATTAGCATAATTTGAAATTCAACTTAACTTATACTGTGTATCATATTGGCAGGTTCACAAACCTATATATGCACATTGAAATTTTGAGTATCTGCAATATTTTGAAAAGATATGGAGCTTTTCAATTTTAATTGCCCCTAAATTTGCATACTTTTAAACATTATGAATATTCCAAATGAGATGCACAATTTCACTAGTTAGGTCAGTCCACCATAGCAAGTTTGGTGGTTTTCGGTAAAATAGTGCTTGAGAAAATGTCCAGACCAACTTGGTCGTGAAGAAAGAAAGAAAGAAAGAAAGAAAGAAAGAAAAGAAAGAAAGAAAGAAAGAAAGAAAGAAAGAAAGAAAGGAAAGAAAGAAAGAAAGAAAGAAAGAAAGAAAGAAAGAAAGAAAGAAAGAAAGAAAGAAAGAAAGAAAGAAAGAAAGAAAGAAAGAAAGACAATTCCAGTGTTTACTAGTTCAGTGAAACCTCCCTAAAGTGGGCACCCTTGGGACCAGGACAAAAAGTCACCCATGGGACCAAAGAAAAGTGCCCACTCCTGAGAGGGTCAGCCCTTCTGGGCAGTATGGATGATTATGTGTGCATGTATATGTACACTATTCATACATGCACATATATATATAGTGTATACATATCATAATTTCAAGGGTATGTGTATACATGCAATACAAAACTGTCTTTTTTTCCTTTGGTACATAGACAATATTTTAATAGAAGCGGTCAAGAAACTACATAAACATGTACCTATGAACCAAGACAAAACTATACTGTCTCAGTATTGCCTATGAAGAACAGACTTCATCTCACTGGTTACATGAAAACAAAGACAATTAAAGTGTCCACTGATATGACACAAATTCTACCCTCCTTGGTCTGGCCGACTCAGCTCTGTATATAGTTTATTTTTAACCATGGATCGTCGACTGAGTCGACGATCCATGTTTTAACAGAGGGTGCACTCAGGCTTGTTCTGCCTAGAAGTCTAGATCCTGAGTTCCCTTGGGACTGATAAGCTCATCAGACTGACATTGCCCCAGGCAAAAACAGGCCACCTAGGACAGGTCTGTGCAGCTCTAGTGGGAAACTATAGCTTGCCTGGTACATATGGCAGCGTGGAGTCGATCTGTTCTTGCATGGACAGAAAGACATTCTAGGTATTTTATTGAGAGCCTCATTACACAGTTGTTGGGAGCCCCCCCCACCCACCCACCCACAATTTGCTACAAGACCCAAACTTTCAAAAGCATACACCTAGCATGCATGGATAGAAAGCTGCCTGCGAGACAGGTTCAAGCTAATTAATTATGAATGCAAAATGGTTGCCTGGCACCATGGAGGTCAAGCAATAGGTCATACAGAATTTAAGGCCTGTATGTGAATTGGGGAGAAGTTTGGTGAATTTAGCATACATTAATATTCCGCAATTGTTTTTTATATGCTATTGGATTTGCCAACTGTCTCAAACCTGTATGTGTAAGTTAGAACTTTGTGACCATCTCCAATAGTTTAGAAGATATGGAGCTTTTAATATTTTATTGCCCCTCATTTGCATAATTTTAATCATCCTGACTTTTCCAAGTCAGATGCCTAATTTAACTGGTAGGTCATTCATCATGGCAAGTTTGGTGGTTTTCGGAAAAGTAGGGTCCGAGAAAAACTCCGGACAAATCTGGTCATAAAGAAGAGAGAGAGAGAGAGAGAGAGAGAGAGAGAGAGAGAGAGAGAGAGAGAGAGAGAGAGAGAGAGAGAGAGAGAGAGCGAGAAAGAAAGAAAGAAAGAAAAAGAATTTTGGAAAAACAAAATGTCTTGGTTGGCACCTAGACATAAACAAGCACAAGAACAACCGCTCATGCACAAATGTCTCATATAGACCATTTCTTTTCACAGCTTGCAGTTTGACCACTGCACATTCCATGTTAAGTGGACGAATGCCGTTTGATAATCTGTGACTTAAACAGGTGACAAACCTAAGTGAGCATTCTCATCTAAGATGCTGAATTGGCTTGCTCAAAGGATTGTGTTTCAGATACATTGAATCGTATTACCAATATTAACGGGTGGCCCTATTACAAATTTTGTTATATTGATATGGGTAGGCCTACCATTTAAGTGGCCACGTGCGGGCAAACATCATTACTTTTCAAAAGGCTATTTCAAAGACTGTTTATATCATTCATCTCTTACAGTCAATGCAAACTACTCATTACTCGGACCACTATCTGTACGTTTGGTGGTGTCATTATCTTGCATACTGTTATGTGTCCTTTAATGTACTGTCCTGTGGTTTGTGCCATTACCTTTTACACTATACTCTGTATTTTATTCCTTTTTTTTCGTAGAGGAATTTGTATAGGCTATGTCTGTTTTCCAATTGCCGTACTAAAATATGTTAACTAACGGTGGCCCTGCTCTGCCACCCTAGGTTACTATGGGCAACACAACAATCCCTCGTCCATAATGAGGGCATGTGAGCAATGGATACTACCTAACCATCATTTTTTTTCTTCAAAAGGATTCATATATGTGTCAATCGAACGTCTTTGGTTTGTGATATAAACGCATCCAATAAAATGTAAATGAGAGTTGTCATATTTGATATTTATGCAAATTACGCACACTTGGAGGACTAAAATGCTTGTTGATTTCAAAATCTTCATTTGATGAAGAGGTCAAGAGGTCAGTCAAATTTCAATCCAAATGATTGTCTTCAAGGTACATTTGATTATAATTGAACAAATTGCTGTGAAGCAAATCTTATTTTCCTAGTTCTGACCTATTTCCAGTGAGGTGTAGAGTAGTGTAGTGTAATGTTACAGTAAAATTGTGGTACAAGGTTATGGTTTAGAAATTAAAGCTGGACCCGATGTTGATGACAATGCAGTTGGACCGCAAGCAACGCAGTAATTCCGTATTCATTGATAACGTTCGGTGGGACTTGAAAATGTCAACCAATTACTGTTTTCAGAAATTGGAACAGGGGCTGTTTCAGTGATAGTGATATTTACGTGCATATTTTCAACTGTTTCGGACTCAGAGAAGGTTTGAGAAACCTGAAAGAAAACTACTGAGAAGTAAACCATTTGTTGGATGTCCAGTTCAGATACGGGATGTGGAGACAGTGATGAAGATACATTCATGATGTCCACTTGTCAACAAGATGATTCAGATAGGATATTGATAGCAATTTAACTTTTACTCTTTTACATCTGTAATACATATTTGGCATGGCAATATGTCATATATATATATATATATATATATATATATATATATATATATATATATATATATATATATATATATATATATATATATATATATATATATATATATATATATATATATATATATATATATATATATATATATATATATATATATATATATATATATATGAGCCAATTAATGGTCCCGGAACTTAGATTAGAGGGATGAATAATTGGTTTATATAAATGTATTTGCGTCAAAACTCTGAGAAATAAAAACGTGGTCAACTGGAATTTTACGAGTCCTGTATTTGGAAACGACTCAGACCTGTCATTTAACATTTTTCGTGGCACCTCATCATTGGAACTTTTGTATTAAAATGTGTATTTATTCGGAAACACCTGAGGTTAGTTATAGATCAACATGTATCATGGAAATACTCAAATTATTTATTTGCACAGAGTTATTAATTCAATCGAAATTTAAAGGTTGTTAAATTGTTGTCTTGTGTTACTAGTTTAACATAATTCAATGAGTTGTGTGGAAAAGTAATGAACCATAATATTTTCCTCAAAAGACGTAAATAATTCCCTTAAGACTTAAGGAAAAATTCCCAGCCCACAAACTTGCTACCAGTCAGAGGACTCCTGGATATAGTGTCGCAATAATGAGGAACACATTTAAAAAATCGCATAAAGGGGGCCAGCCTTAGAAACACTTAAAGCACGATATGCAAAGTACTTAAACACGAAAACTGCATGAAAGTGAACATTATCCTCTTGACCTGCCAAATTACACTAGAGTGACTGTGTCTTGTGTATTCTATAACCAGTGGCGACTCAGGTATTTTTAGCATAATTGTGTCTGGGTGCAAACACATTCTTTTTTACGACCAAATTTGTCCGGACTTTTTCTCGGACACTATTCTTCCGAATACCACCAAACTTGCCATAGGGACTGACCTACCAGTAAATTGTGCATATCGTTTGGAATAGTAGTGATGTTTAAATTATGCAAATTACGGCCAATTAAAATTTTAAATGCTCCATATCTTCCAAAAAATTAGATAAACATGTCATTCGAACTTCAATTTATTAGTTTGTGGCAAAGCTGCATCCAATGAACCATGAACCAAAGTTGGAGGATTTTAATTCATGCAATTAGGTGAATATGCAAAATTCAAATCCTATTATAGATAGAGGCACCATCCAAACTTTAGTTTATGGGTTTGTGAAATAGCCGCATCCAATGAACCATGGACCAAAGGTGTAGAAATTTAATTAATCAAATTACGTGAATATGCAAAAATTAAATCTTGAATATCTTCAAAACTATTATACATAAAGGTGGCATTTCAACTTCAATTTGTAGGTTTGTGACATAGCCACATCCAATGAACCAAAATAGCAAAATTGAAGTTTATGCAAATTAGATGAATACACAAAATTTAAATCTTGACTAACTTAAAAACTATTATACATAAAGGTGCCATTCCCACTTCAATTTGTAGGATTATGACAAACGTGCATCAAATGAACCATGAACCAAAGTTATAGGATTTTAATTTATGCAAATTAGGTGAATACACAAACTTTAAATTTTGAATAGGTTCAAAGTTATTATAGAGGTGCCATTTCTACTTCAGTTCGTAGGCTTGTCACACAGCCGCATCCAATGAACCAAAAATGCAAAATTGTAATTTATGCAAATTAGGTGAATACACAAAATTTATTTCTTTGAATAACTTCAAAATTATTTTACATAGAGGTACCATTCCAACTACAATTTGCAGGTTTGTGACATAGGTGCACCCGATGGACCATGAACCAAAGTTGTAGGATTTTAATCTATGCAAATAAGGCAAATACATAAAATGTAAATCTTAAATAAGTTCAAAACTATTACAGACAGAGGTACCATACCGTTTCCCCTCTTAAACGTAAAATTGTTCACTCTGGTATGACTGCATTTAATTAATCATGAAGTTGTAGGATTTTAATTTATGAAAATTAGCCTAATACACGAAATTAAGATCTTAAATAGCTTCAAAACTATTACAGATAGTGGTGTCATTCAAACTTTAGTTTATAAATTTGTGACATGGCCACATTGAATGAACTTAGAACCAAAGTTGTTGCATTTTAATTTATGCAAATTAGGCTAATATAAAAAATTTACATTATGTTGAACAATGGCAAAGTGTAGCATTTCAAACGGTTCTCATTTTGAAGGTACCCAGACAGATTTGCTGTGAAGCAAATCTTCCTTTCTACTTTAATTTTTTTGTACAATGACTTGGTTTATCATCTTTAAATGAAATTATCATTGTTGTTGTTGTTATTATCATCATTATTATAATAATTATTATTATTATTGTTGTTATTGTTACTGTTATTGGTAGTAGTGGTAGTAGTAGTAGTAGTAGTAGTAGTAGTAGTAGTAGTAGTAGTAGCAGTAGTAGTAGTAGTAGTAGTAGTATACCTCTCAAGGACTCGGGACACATTGAATCAACCAAGTTACAGTAATAATCAGTCCCGAAAAAAAGCAATTGTCATTTATGTAAATTATGCCCGGCACTTGTCCAGCGTGGTTTCATTTCAAGGAGAATGAAAAGCGACGATATGAGATAAAAACTGTCGGTCATAAAGGACCTCCCAGCAAAAGCAAACAAGGGGACAGCAGCATTTGCGCGTCCCTTTAACTCATTCCATACTATGACCACAGGCCTTGGTCAGTGGTTCTGGCACTGCCTGGCAAGTCATGCTGCAGCTGCAGCATGACTTGCCAGGCAGTGCCAGAACCAATGACTTAAGACTATAGGCATGTTGGTACCTGAACGAAAGCACTTTTCATGAAGAATTTAAATATGCAATTGTCGTCTTAAATCTAGGTAAATATAATCATAGAAAAATCAGGGACTGGTATTGAATGAGTTAACAGGAATGGAGACCCCTGTGAGCAAACCCGCCAGTCACTGTTGTTAAAATTGGTAAACCCGAGAATAATGACGATTAGAGGCTTTTGCCTCACCCCACTGCCATGTATTCAATGTTCCTAACGTTACGACATTTGTATGAGATGTATTTGATTCATCCACATTTTTTCTAAAAAGTCCAAAACCTAGTATATCTTTAAAAAAGTCTCAAGAAAAAATTGGGAGTTAAGGATTTCCAGTGCAATATCCCTCACGACGTAAGTTAATTTTTTGATCTCAGATTGCACTCGATTGCATCTATCTATCTATCTATCTATCTATCTATCTATCTATCTATCTATCTATCTGTCTGTCTGTCTGTCTGTCTGTCTGTCTGTCTGTCTGTCTGTCTGTCTTTTTGTCTGTCTGTCTGTCTACCTACCTATCTGTCTATCTATCTACTTATACCCAGCCTTATTTTGTAGGCACATGGACAAACCTACAAGCAAATCTTCTTTTCTGGTTGTCTACGTGCCACCACAAGCATTCTGTTTTTCTATGAACTCTTTATCTGTTCTTTCTTTACCAGCAAATTTGAAGACTATTATACGCAGAAACTGCAAATTTGGCATGGTTAGGTATATACCTCCATACATAGAGTCAGGTCTTCTTTGATAACGGCTGACAGTTTTGAAAATTATGCAAATTAGGGCTACTTGAAAATTTAAATCTTGAATATCTTCAAAATTATTATAGGTAGGGATGCCATTCCAACTCCAATTTGTAGATTTCTGCTGTAGGCGCATCAAACAAAAGTTGTAAAATATTCATTTATGCTAATTAGGGTCACATGAGAGGTTTTAAACGTTGAGGATCCCCAAAGGTATTATAGGTAGAGGTGCCATTCCAACTTCAGTTCATGGATTTGTGCTGTATGTGCATTCAATGAACCACAAACAAAAGTTGTAAAATTTTCATTCATGCTAATTAGGGTCACATGAGAGGTTTAAACCTTGAGTATCTTCAAAGGTATTATAGGTAGAGGTGCCATTCCATCTTCAATTCATGGCTTTGTGCTGTATGTGCATTCAATGAATCAAGTACAAGCAAAAGTTGTCAAATTTTATTTAATGCTTATTAGGAGCACTTGAGAAGTTTAAATGTTGAATATCTTCAAAACCATTCTAGGTATAGGTGCCATTTCAGATTTAATTCATAAGTTTGTGCTGCAGGTGCATCCAATAAACCACAAACAAAAGCTGTAGAATATTGGTTAAAACATATATGGAATTCAAAATAGAATATTAATTTATGATAATTGGGATGGCCCCCATAGGTTAATATACTTATTATCACGTTTATTAGTTTTCATGATTGATATATATATATATAATATATATATATAATATATATATATGTATATATATATACATACATACATACATATATATATATATATGGTATTGTGCCATCAGCGAAATAAGCGAAAATAAAAATGCACTGAATTTATGTGAATTTATAGTATGCTTTCCACTATTTACAGCAACTGAAACCTGATTTGCCATATTATTTTGGCGTCCCTGTAACTTCTGATGGCAAATGATTCGGACAAGATGTTTCCACAGGTGTTGGTTAACATTTGCCCTGGAACAGATAGCCTATGTTTAACTCGCTATACTACTATGATAACATTTGTTATAATGTATAAACAGCATGTTGAAGTTTCATTGCGTCATAAGTGACCACCAGCATACTAAGGTTTAATTGCATATCAAACTTGACGAAGTGCTTCCTCATTTTTCCCTGGGCAATATTTACCTTTCAGGACTCGGCAGACGGTCCGTCATTCCATTCTACTGGTATATAGATGTGCTGTGTTCCACTCAAAGCGATCACCGGGAAGAAGCGTGAAGAAAACTCTCCGACTTCCATCAGTATCTTCATGATGGCTGATTGTGATTAATATTATTTTAACCATTGCCCCCCCCCCCCCCGAGAATGAGATTGGCCCGTCACTTTGCCTGCTGAACAGGCCAATTCCCGCTCCACTTCCACCCTCCCTCCCTCTACTCCGCTCGACACTATAGTGTCGAGTGGAGTAGAGCCTAAAGAAACAGACATACAGAGCTTGATTTGCTTTGGAGAAAAACCCATCACTGGATTTCTCTGCAAAAAGAAGTATTGCGCTTCGTTAAGTTTTTCAATCAACATATGTTAGAAGTTTGCAAATATTCAGCTCATCAATCTGGACAAACGAACCACAGTTGCCTATATATATATACATACATGTAACTGGTGTACGACTTATTACAGCAACAAAATAATGTGAAATTCCTGTGCAAAAAATGATTCTCTCTCTCTCTCTCTCTCTCTCTCTCTCTCTCTCTCTCTCTCTCTCTCTCTCTCTCTCTCTCTCTCTCTCTCTCTCTCTCTCTCTCTCTCTCTCTCTCTCTCGGGGGGGGGGGGAGGCGGGTTTATAATCATATGATTGTCAAGTAGCTACATTTTGCTTGTGTGCTGCGGGGCGTTGTCATGAACCTCCTAGGGGACAAAATGAATTTTGCTGATCAAAGTATCTTCAGGATAAATCTCCTTTGATCTCTTAGATCTCTAAAACATTTCCTGTTTACGTTAAGACAGAGTAAACAAATGATAGAAGACATGTACATCTTCACAGCTGCAACGTAGTTGTCTTGTCTGCCAAGCGACCTTCTGCCCTTGGCAAAACAGAAACAGTCTGCTCTAAAATTGTCTTGAGTTGCCTGCCTTGATATTCTGAGAACCAACATGCAACTTTGATCGACCAATCTTGTCTGCCAGGGAGCTATATTGTTGGTGTGACCAAAACGTTTGGACAACCTGCCCTTTAAACAATGAATTATTTATCATAGTACTGAAAAGACCGTCTGTATGCTGTTTACTACGCATTTACGGTTCGAAATCAACCCGTCTGTAAAACTCAACAATGTAAAGTTAAACTTCGTCGAGAGGTTCGTGTATCTTGGTCACATCGTTACTCCATCACTTTCTGATGATGAAGACATTGGTCGGCAATATCGTTCGTTATGGTCCAGGGCAATCATGCTTAAGCGAAAGTTTTCATGTTGAAGTGATCAGGTTAAAATGTGCTTGTTTAAATCCTACTGTACGTCGCTGTATACAGCCCAGCTTTGGGATAACTACAAGCTCTCAGTATACCAAAAATTTTAGTGTGCTACAACAACTCATTTCGATGGCTAATGGGTCTTCAAAAATCATGTTCGGCTGGCAATATGTTTGCACAGAGAGGCGTTTTATCATTCAAAGAGCTGATCCGCAAAATAGTGCACAGTTTTCTTTGCAGGGTGCATAAAATCACAAATGAGTTACTTTGTAAACTTAAGAACAGCGACGTGCAAACCTCCATCTTTGCACGTAATTGGGGAGCCATCCGCACCGGAGGTTGATCCTACTACCCCTTATACTATTTTACCAACATGTATATATTTTATGTATATGATGTGTATATATGGACTTTTAGTCTGAAATAAAGCTGTTTATCTTTATCTTATCTTATTATTTATTTCAATATAGATTTGCGTGCATAAACATAACTTCAAACTACAATGTAGCGTACTTCATGAGTGTTGTAGATACGTGCAGTACTGGTATATGGCGTCATCATCAAGCCTGTTTTGATATTCAACTGGACACAAACCCTCGTGTTCTAATGGTCACGTGATTTTCAAAATTGAACAGCAGCCATTAAAATATAAAATGATTAGCACTGTTTCGATCTAAAGCGTCACATTGCGAGTTTACTTCCAACCATGCATAATGTGCGTCTTCCGCAGAAAAAGTAAACCAGAAAAGATTTGCTTCAAAGCAAATCTGTGTGCCTTCAAGGCTTGTAAAAATTAAAATCCTGCAAATATGACCTCGTGCCCATAGGCCACACCTGCATCGAAATAGAATATTGAACTCTCATATCCATAACGCGACTTGAAATAAAGAATTCATTTTGCATGGGAACCGGAGTTGGATTAACAACCTTATCTGTTAAAAAAAAAATGACAAGAAAACAAAGATATTCAATATTTAAACAGGTTGGCATATATTGACATCCCATTATTTTTCCATTGTTCATTGGATGCTCCTACAGCACAAACCGAGGTATTGAAGCTTGAATGATATTTCTACCTACAATAGTTTTGAAGATATCCAACATGTAAACTTTTCCAATGCCTCTAATTAGCATAAAATGTACAATCCTTGTCTGTGGTTCATTGGGTGTGCTTGTAGCACAAACCTATGAATTGGTTTTAAAATAGCACATCTAGCTATAAAAACTTTGGAGATATGGAAAATGGATCATTTTAATTTGATTTCATCATATTGACTATTCCAAAGGAGATGTACAATTTCACGGCTGTACAAATCACTACACTGAACGCAATATGTCTCTTCGCGTTATGGCTTCCGAGAAAAATTGAGGACAAAATTAGCTGAAAGAAGAAACGTAAAGAATTCTTGGTAAAACAAAAGGATTGTGATAGTCCTGTGCTCAGCTGACCTTACAGGCACAGACTGAGGTGGTGCTGTGAACTTCAGAATGATATCAAGGTCACCTTTGTTTAAGACCATTTTTGCTGCTTGTAATATCAGTCTTCACTCATACAGTTCACAAGTGATTTTCTAAATGAAAAGTTATAAAATCCAGCATTACCAAGATAGGTCTACATGCCAATATGTCACTTTGACCTGTCAAAGGCGCTCAAGCTTAAAAATGAACATTAACAGAAACCCCATAGGTACTTTCCTACTAGTGTTTAATAGTAACCATGGCCCTGTGATCTACCATAACTGAAATATAAGCCACTATGTCACTTCATCTTTCAAGGTCACTCAAGGTCAAAATTGACAACAGCAAAGAAAACCTCACAAGTACCTTCCTACTAGTATTTAATAGTATTAGTAACCATGGGCCTAGTGTCAGGTACATTCCCATTAAGTTTCAAGAGAATCCAACGTACATTTCGAGAAGTCAAAAGCACAAAAGACATGCAACAATTCTTATTAACTAAAAAAAAAAAAAAAAAAAAAAAAGGCCCTTGGGCCTAATGCTGTGCTGACCACCATAACCAAGAATTGTTAACTGAAATATATTCCATCCACGTACTTGAAAAATTAATCAAGTTTAGCCATATTATGCACTATCAAACTTCCACATGATGCACAATGGACATGATCTATATATCCTATTAATTTGGCATGTCTATTTCAGGTTGGGTTTTTTTTCTGAGATATGGAATCTTGTATCTTTCAAGACATTTTAACTCATGATTTCCGTCAAATCATAGGTGGCGCCACTAATATCATAATAAACCGAGATTTTGAGCTTTTCTACAATTCCACCAAATTTCATGAAGATCCAAAAAATTAAGGATGTTGCACTGCTCACAAGATTTTCACATTTTGACCTGTATATTACATGATACTGTAGGTGGCGCCACCAAGATGGACGTCGATATAGACACTTGATAAGCCCTAAAAGTAATATGTGCTTAATTAAAAAACTGTGGGGTGCAGAGCATTCACAACATGACCCCTATATTCCAACTCGCCCTTTGACCTTGACCTTCGAGTCTGATTAAAAAATTGCACTCTTCAAAATGTGCACCCTGCATCCGTCTTTTCATACATAATCTGTTCGTTCAGATTGGGATGGTCTGTTCATTAAGATCGGGTAATAATTTTCGGAGCTATTGAAAAAAAACCACAATAATATTGGACAAGCGCCAAGCTAAACCCTGTCATTAAAAAACCACCTCTTACAATGCAATCAAGTACAATTTTGATCTGGAGGTTCCATTCTCTGTGCCACTGATTTTCAAGCAACACCACGTCAATAAAAAATCACCTGCTCTGACTTTTCAGGCCTCATGATCTTACAAAAATAGGTCAAGGTCACTTATATTATATAACATGGTAGCAATTAACATGGTCTATGTATCCTATAAATTTCGTATGTCTGATCCGATTGCTTTTCAAGATATGGAATTTTTTTATCTTAACGCACATTTTAGCTAATAATTTCGGTCAAATTACAGGTGGCACTACTAGTATCAAAGACTTAGACTTTGACCTCCTCCACAATCCCACTAAATTTCTTGAAGATCTATCAAATATTGAGGATGCTAAAGCACTCACAAAATTTTCAAATTTTGACCCATATATTGCTTAATACTGCAGGTGGCGCCACCAATATCAAACTCGACATAGATTTTCAGACAGATAAGTCCTGAAAGTTATATGTAGCTATCTTAAAAATTGTGTACTGTATCGTGCTCACAAACAAAAAGTTTCCGGACGGACAGACAAGTGATCACATAAGCTCTGTGACCTTCGAACAGCAGAACTAAAAACAATCGGAGTGCTACTTGTTGAACAAATAAGGGTCCGCAGGCGCCCTGTGCAATTTCAAAGCAATTGGCCTAGCAGTTTCAGAGATTGTTTAATTATTTGACCAATAAATGAACAAAATTGTTCTAAAAATGTAAAAATCATTGGCGCATAACCACTTCAACAAATTTGGAAGAGATCCGTCCACCCGTGGTATTTCACGATCAAGTGTTAAGTGAATCTGGTTGACGGTTTTGGAGAAATCCAAAATGTGAATTACCACTGCAATATCCCATTGACTTACATGGTAATTAGGAATGTCTCCATTAACCAACAAGTGCCCAAATTGAAAAAAAAATCGTTTTGAGTCCAGGTTATTATCACCTTGTGAAAACCTAATTTAACACTCCCACAAGTTACATTTCCACCATGTTTTAGAACAATCTGAGGACACTTTTTGAGAAGTCTGAAAGAGCAAAAACACGAAATTCATTAGAAAAAGAATTATAGCACCATCTGTTAAACAAATTCGGGTCTAGAAGTACCCAGAAGTGCCCTAATGCAATTTCAAAGCAAATTGGCCAAGCGGTTTTGGAGAGAATTTTGAATATCCCCCCCCCCCCCCCAAAAAAATCATCGGAGAGTGACCACTTGTGCAAATTGGTAAAGACCCACGCTATTGGTATGTCCCCATCAGGTTCGAAATGAATCTGCTTTGAAGAAATTGAAAATGTGAATGACTATTGCAATCCCTATTGAATTGCATTGTGATTGACAGGAATGTATGCCTACAATTACCCAAACTGAACCTACAATTACCCAAATTGAAATATTCTTTGAAAATCAGGGACCCGGAGCATCACCAGCTGCTGAACAACTTAGATTTGACCTTTCCACAAGCTATGTTTCCACCAAGTTTCAGAACAATCTAAGTAACGGTTCTGAAGAAGTTAAAAATAGCATGAAGTTTATACAACAATAGAGAACGAGAAGAGATTTACATCCAAGTAAATCTGTCTGTGTGCCTCAAAGCCGTGCAGAAGTTTAACTGCTGCAACTTTTGCTTGTGGTTTATTGGGTGTGCCTTCAGCACAAACATTTCAATGAAATTGGGAATGGCACCTCAACCTAAAGTGTGTTTTGAAGATATTCAACATTGAACGTCTGAAGTACCCCAATCAGCACAGATTGAAATTTAACAACTTTTGTTTGTGGTTCACTGGCTTTGCCTACGGCAAAATACCTACAAATTCAAATTGAAATAGTGCTACTACCTATAACAGTTTCGAAGATATTCAACATTTTAGCTTTTCAAGTCCTCCTAATAGGCATAATTGAAATCTTACAACTTTTGGTGTTTCATTGGAAGCACCTTTAGCGCAAACTTATAAACTGAGGTTGGAATGGCACCTTTACCTGTAATAGTTTTGCAGATATTCAACATTTAAACTTTTCAAGTTCCCTCAATTAACATAAATTAAAATGCTAAAACTTTTGCTCGTGGTTTATTGGATGCGCCTATAGCACAAACCCATATATGGAAGTTGAAAAGGCACCTCTACCTATAATAGTTTTGAAGTATTCACTATTTAAATTTTAAAATGGCTAATCTGCATAATTTGCAAAATGTTCCCTCCTCTAAACAATGAGGCAAGACTCTATGTAGAGAGGCATAATCATGCCAAGTTTGGAGTTTCTAGGCATAATAGTGTCCAAATGAATGTCGGACAAATTGCTGGTTAAGAAAGAAATTCAGGAAAAGCAGAATGTCTGTGTTGGCACACAAACATAACATTGCAACGCCACCTATTGAACAAATTAAGGTCTAAACTTATGGGTCCCTAGAAGTCTCCCTTTGCAATTTCAATACAATTCAACAAGCAGTTTCGGAGATTTTAAAAGATTTTGCCCAAAATGGAACAAATTCAGAAAAAAAGTTCGAAAATCACTGGAACATGACGATTTGAACAAGTCTTGAGTACAGACCCACCCAAGGTGTATTGCCACGAAGTTTTGAAATGAATCTGACTGATGGTTTTGGAGGAGTAGAAAATGTCAATATTGTGAACGAACGTGCAACAGACCATCCTTAAAGCTCAGCTGACTGACAAGTCAGCTGAGCAAATATTTATTTCTGTTTAAGCACACACACCCACACACACCATCGGAAACAGGTCGAGACTCCCTGAGTCTCTTCGGGCAGCAGATCGCAAGTCTAGTCTAGTTTCTGCACTTGACAGCAGGTGACGCTAGCTATCGAGTTGGTGGCCAATAACCACCGTCAAAAAAATAAAAACAAAAACAAAAACAAAACCAAAAAAATGACCTGCAGCAGAATACATTGATCACTGTATAATTAATATTTTCATTCTTATGCAAATGTATGTAATGGAAAGAGCTTTGTTGACTTTTCTTGAACATGACAAACGGGAAATGCTAGGTACGTGTAAATAAGTGAAGTAAGTAAAGATTTTACTGATAAAAACATGGATGGTCAGTTCTTGGTGCGGACTGATTTGTCATAAAATACATATGGTACAGCAAAGGATTTCACAAAGGTGACAGTATCATTTGTAGTCTAGTATGTCTACATACAAATGGCAAATTTTTAAATTACCATATAGTCGGAGTATCAGGATAACATGTCGGCTTTTGATGCACCAGCTGGTACATGCATCGTCTGTGCTAGTTTTTATACCCACTTTTCCCGTAAATGCATGACATCACCGCATCGAGCCCGATGAAATAGAACAATAATTACCACAGGGTCGTCATTACGCACAAACTGACTCAAAAGATCAAAAGGATTGGCACCAAATTCAAGCCTCAGGATTTTTCCAAGAAATCTGTAACGTTAAACATACAACAATAGTGTTAGATATGTGTGCAAATTAACTTGAAAACGTACTTTGAGGCCTAATTACCCGACACCTGATTTTTTTTTTCAAATATATAAGTTCATATTCAATTTTATGACCTCCGTTATGATTCATTAATATGAGGACTTGTCTGGCCCGTTGATGTGGGCATCAGGGCGGTAGGTAACACAGTCATCGAAATACTGAGCAAGTTATTTGTGTGACTATGCCGGCTCACAACCACATCGGTTTCTTCAGATTCACACCAGAATGTACGTTCAAAATTAAAATTATTCTTAATAGTTGATATAAATAAAAAGCGCATGTCATTTTCTATGCATATATTATATAATCGTGGAGTAATAGGACAGGTTAGCAATTTTATGTGTGTTTGGCTGAATACACAATGTTTCTGGGGGTTCCTTGTATTTCAGTGGTGGGACCTGCTTCAGCTTATCTTGTGGCAGCGGAGACATGACTTGCCATGCACTGATCAGAAGAATACATAAAATTAATCTGATCCCACTAAAATGAACAGGAAATTTGTCACTGGTACACAATGAGTCAACAACCAAAGCAATACACAGTCCACATCATCAAGTGTAGTCGTGTGACTCATAATGCCGGGTATAACCAAAGGTCGGATTTTAATGACGTTGGTGCCTGGCTCATGCCACAGAGGCAAACTGGGAGGTCGCTGGAGTTTGGGCTTTGTTTCACCTCTAGCTGCACGTTGAGTTTATGGGGGCTGCGAAAGGGAAATAAATGCAGAAAAAAAAATTCACTTTGCCTTGCAGGTACAAAATACAATCCTATTTTTGTCTGAGGAAAAAAAAAACTGAGGGGTTGTAATAATGGTAACTTGTAATGATGAAGGATGCAGCCTTCTTTGCAGAGAGATCTCCAGGCACTTCACATACTAACAGTTGGACACTTCTGCAAGTCCGATACAGGATACCGTCAAGTAGCCCGGGAACACGAAGCCATTAGCTACAGTTGTATTTTCTTTCTGTTGAAGCATTGCACTAAAAAAGAGGGCCATGCTGGTCCGGTGTTCTCTTGTCCATAGAAGACATCATGTACAATATGTAGATCAAACTGAACAGCGTGGTCATAAAGTCAAAATTAAAAACAATAAGGTGGATTCTCAACAGTGCAATACACAAAATCATACATCGATGTTAATGAATAATGACACACCCTTACATCACATCTCTTACACCCTTCAGCTTAGCTGGGTGGGCCAAGTAAGGTCTCCAAAATAGCCTTGTATTTGTTTTCATTTTATGGCTGAAAGTTGTTCTACCAGAAACAGTAACATTTATGGTTCATACAGATTAGCAAATATCAAATTCAAGGACTATATTTTCATAATTCAAGGTTTCACCAAGTTGTTGTTTTCCCCCTTATTGCTGTATTATTTTTTAGCATAAGCTTGTGTTTTACTTATAAAATTATATATAAATCTAAAATATTTGCACATTACAATCTACGAAAACAAGTTTTTTATGGTTAAG
Organism: Hermodice carunculata; assembly: GCA_964020975.1. Lineage (NCBI taxonomy): Eukaryota > Metazoa > Annelida > Polychaeta > Eunicida > Amphinomidae > Hermodice > Hermodice carunculata. Next base: position 28,507,578 of record OZ026624.1, read on the forward strand.
CAGCAGGCCTACAACAAACAGCCCTTTGGATGGATCCTTCTGAGCGTCATTTTTGCAACTCTCTGAATCTAAATGTATTCTTTTCATCATGACCAGATACCACTGGGATATGAAAATTTCCTACCCATCTTTTCTAGAAAGGTGACGAACTCTGCTACCCCATCTGACAGATACATTGTATCTGTGCATGAAAGCAGGCTGTACATGATTGGTTAGGCTAATTTGAGAACTGCCAAGCCCACATGGGTTTAAAGGGGGTTAAAAGCAACAAGATACTTTGTAATATTTGCAAGGTTACATTTTGACAAATAGGCATATACAAGCACACTAAAATGAAAATGAGAAAATATTTAAAACGTGTTTCAAGTTCACAAATCCAAAAAGTCTGGGAAAATAATTTCATATTTTTGGCGACATAAATAAGTACTTCGCTCACAGGTTGGTGCTTAAAAAATACATTTCAAGGACTTTTGTCCAAAAACCAATGCCTTGAAAATGCATACATGCATCAAATATAAGTACTTTCCCGGACCTGTACAAACTCTGAACATTACAGCTGTTTATGCATGCATCATGCAATATCTGTGCAAGATTCTGTAGCGTTCGTTACCTCATGCAAATGTGATGAGCATAGCATGAAAGAACTAGAAGTTTTGCTTAATCTATTTTTGCGGAAATTTGTACCGATATGCATTACAATTCCGTCCTTTTGGGTATTATCTTTTGTTAGTTTAAATTTTCAACTTTTGTCCATAAGAGTTAATGCAACTTGGTATACGAGTCCCTAACTGGCAATCAGACTTCCATTCTGTCCATGCCAGTCATGTACAATGCATAACCAATAATCTGTCAGGCCATCAACGGCTGTGTTCGCAAGTATGTAGTCAACTGTTATGTGTCAAAGACTGTCAATAATCGTGTTTTTTTTTTTTGTTTTTTGTTTTTTTGACTGTCAGCCCACAAGGGTTTCTGTGTAAACCAGTCCTCAGCTTGTCCACAGTTAATTGTTTTATGCCGTCATACAGTCCATACTAGGTTAATGTGACATGCTATCACAATCAACAGGTCAATGAAGGTCCCTAAATCACGCATCACTACTGTATAGCTTTAACACTTTCCCCTTTCAACAGACCAAGTCAACAGCCTTCTGATGGTTGCCAATCATTCAATCCCTACCAAGGAAAGCTGAGGCATTATCTACATAGGCATCATCTGTAAAAATTCTTAGTTTTTCATTACTACTGAAATTAGTTGAACAAAGTGAAGCAGAGGACATTTGACCACCAGCCAACTGGAGAGGGAAAGGGTCAACTGCAGAGTGCCTTCAAAATGAAATCTCTGCTTCAAAGACAGACCTGCCTGGGATCAGGGTTTTTTTTTTTTTTTAATTTTAAACCACAGGCCCCCTACTTTCATCTCTGTGCCAATGACAGCAATTAGTTCAATCATGCCGAGATTAAAAATTCCTTCATGCATGGCCTGTGTGGGTCAAGTGGTACACTAGGTTTTTTGCTCAGAAATTTTGACTGCTAACCAGTCACAAGGCAAGTGATTGAATACCACTCACAAGAGAAGTGAGAAAGTACATATGCATTTACCTGTATCAACCCAACCTATGCACCACTAGTCCAAACTCTTTTGTGCCACCTGTCTCAACTTCTTCCATGTAAATTTTGGTCAACAATGAAACTTGAAACAAACTGTGGCATGATAACGTTTTTAAAGCTCTAGTCATATGCAAGTGTCAGAAAACTGAAGTGAACATATGGTAGTCTGCATATGTGGATCCCTTCCATGGGAAAGTTGACTGGACCTGATTTTACTGAAACACACTGAAAAGGCCTACCACATTTCCCCTATACTTAATAGTGGACAAGTCAGTCTCCATTTTACTGAATCATTCTCTATGCTGAAAACTTTAAACCTTCCATGGGAAAGTTGACTGGACCTGATTTTACTGAAACACACTGAAAAGGCCTACCACATTTCCCCTATACTTAATAGTGGACAAGTCAGTCTCCATTTTACTGAATCATTCTCTATGCTGAAAACTTAAAACCATACCAAAGTCCAGATGTGGATTATCCCTTATTTGTTTCTATCCCCTTCAACACTCCTTTCAGACTTGTGGGAAACAAGATTACTACAAAGGATACAGGTCCCCAGTCCCCTCCCTGCTTCCAGGACCTTCAAATGATGGTCAGCCAGCCTTAAAATTACATGTGCCTGGGCACGACAGGATACTTGGACTCTAAACATGAAAAATGCCTTACCTCTGCCCCAGTAATTTAACCCTTTCCCCCCTAAGTTAATACAATCAACAGCTTTCCTTGGTGTGGGTGGGTCTTCGCACCCAATCCATGCCAAGAAAAGGTGTTGACCTGAGTAGTGTTTTCTTGATCAGTCTGTAGTCTATAATATCTGAATGGTTTCTCACTCCTCTGGAAAGGAATCACAGACACGGACACAGACTGCACTCACCCACCAGCCAGTTCAAGTATGAAAGAGTTAACACTGATGTCTGTTACTACTGTTTTCATGGTAGGTAGCATGATGTTTAATAGGCCACAACTGAGACTCTCCTCAGCCACTCAATAAGTGCTGGGCTCTGGTTTATTTAGTTCAATGAATACCAGTTTTTCATTTGCCTACTGTTCTACGCCACCTGTCCATTCATTCACGCCTTTCTTACACCAAACAATCCAAAACACAAGACTGAATCTTCATCACCAGGCAAGTTTATTAAAGCAGTACAAAATAAATGGTCCCTTGGAAAAAAAGTATGTATTAGGTAAACAGTTGCATATTGTATGCAAATAGATCAGAGTTGAACGTATCTGAAGGGTAGCTGGAACTTCCAAAAGGAAGTCCATTCCTGAACACTTTTGTATAATCAGCATATATAGGTTGATTGCCCATTGACACCAAAGCACCATGCTCACAATTCAAGCATTGTTCCTAGGCAGGCACCTTTTGAAAAATAGAGAGTATGAACATTTGTGCAAAAATTTGGCAACATTTCGGCCCAAAAACACGTATATGGTAGACTAAATCCTCACGTCCTTCACGTGGACTGTCCATCATGGAGTAAAGCAACGAAGACCCAACCATTGCACTTTTCCTTGACCTTTTACAGACAACTGCACAAGCACGCTCCCTTTCCATGTCAAGCTCTCGATTCAGATCAGTAAATTCTGGCAGTTTTCTTTGGCGTGACACCATTTCACATCAAACATAAACATACAGAATAGAAAAGCACTTTGTGGCTTCCACTGATGTACACGACTCTAATGAACACATATATATACGGAGGAATTTTTCACCTCCACCATACTTTTTTTTCTGTAACAATTCACACCTTCCTTGCACACTTGCATGCATAAAGACACATTTTGCATGGAAGTTCTCTGTAGTCACTACTAGAGATGCTAAAATTTCCAAATCTGACAAAACGTTAGTCAGTTTTCTCATAACAAAAGCTAATTTTCACCACCACCTTTCATGATTTTAACAAGTGCTTGTTTTTACCACCATTTTTTTCTTTTTTCTTTTGGTCACCATTAAGTTTTTTTTTCCTCTTGCCAGTTGGTATCAGTGAACTAACTTCAAGGGAGCAAACTATCTACATCAACTATTCTGTTATTTCATCAATGCAACAATTTCCAAACAAAAGTGAAAGCACAGTCACAGAACATGTAATGGCAATTGAATAGTCAGCCAGGCCCAGTGATCACAAGGGATGACATCTGGTGGCCAGTTGCAATACTGAAAGGCCTGTCCTTAATATCCAGTTATATGAACCTCACTTACAATTTCCTGCTCATCTCGCACATGTATGTAAACATATCTCACTGCTATACTAATGGTCCTGAGGGTTCAAACTGGTTTAAGTCTTGCACTTTTGAATTGAGTATCAGTACAATGTCTTGCCGGGATTTCCTACTACAGTCAAAGGTCATCTGGGCTAATGCTTTTTCCTCCAACATATGAATACTAATTTCTGTTGCTAAAATTGGATTTTAATTTCAGCATGCTCAGGTCAATATTTAGTATAAATCAACAATGCCATGTATTTTGGGGGATAACCTACAGTGCATCCTACGAACCAGTGCTTGAGTGGTAACAGTTGTTTTGGGTACCCAGCTGTCCCAAGAGTAAGCATACACTGTGCTGATCAGGCACGGAAATTGTCTAGGTTTTAAATAAATATCCCACAGCACTAGGAAGTATTTGATGGCAACAAGTCTGATAGAATTAGCCTGGGTTTGCCAGCATTCAGATCATCATGCTAGTATTTCGGTGTTGCATTATGCTGCCTCTCCCTCTTCGTCTTCCTCCTCATCAAATTCACCTTCTTCTTCCTCCACTGTGGCATCCTGATATTGCTGGTACTCAGACACCAGATCATTCATGTTGGACTCAGCCTCTGTAAACTCCATCTCATCCATACCCTCACCAGTGTACCAATGCAAGAAAGCCTTACGACGGAACATAGCTGTGAACTGTTCAGAGATACGCTTGAACAGCTCCTGGATGGCAGTGCTGTTTCCAATGAAGGTTGCGGACATCTTCAGGCCTCTTGGTGGGATGTCACAGACAGCGGTCTTCACATTGTTGGGGATCCATTCAACAAAGTAGCTACTGTTCTTGTTCTGTACATTTAGCATCTGTTCATCTACCTCCTTCATGGACATGCGGCCACGGAAGACTGCTGCAACTGTAAGGTATCGACCATGGCGAGGATCACAGGCAGCCATCATGTTCTTGGCATCAAACATCTGCTGCGTCAGCTCTGGAACTGTGAGGGAACGGTACTGCTGGCTACCACGAGATGTAAGAGGAGCAAAGCCAGGCATGAAAAAGTGGAGACGGGGGAAGGGGACCATGTTTACAGCCAGTTTACGGAGATCGGCATTCAGTTGACCAGGGAAGCGAAGACAGGTTGTGACACCAGACATTGTTGCAGAGACAAGGTGGTTCAAGTCACCATATGTGGGTGTTGTCAACTTCAAGGTACGGAAGCAGATATCGTACAGAGCCTCATTGTCAATGCAGAAGGTCTCATCTGTATTTTCTACGAGCTGATGGATTGAAAGGGTAGCATTGTATGGCTCTACAACTGTGTCTGATACCTGAAAGCAGAAGACCAAGGATCATTATTAGTTAACAGATGACTTTTTAAACAAAATACAGAAACTAGACAGAATTAAAGTTTAATGATCAGCTCATTCCAAACTATGCCAGTAACGGTCTTGGTAACAGTTGTTTTGTTTTCTGCATTGCCTTGTTAATCATGGTGCAGTATCTTGCAACTTCCCAGGTAACTGACAAACCACTGCATTTGTATTGTCCCAGAGAAATTTTTTGAATAAAACTTCTTTCTATGAAGAGTCTGAAAATATGCTCAATGTCTCAGCTGTTAGTAAATGCAGCCTACAAACAAACAGAAACAGTTACAGAAGTTCAAATATAACAGTCCCTGTCATGAGAAACCACCCTCTAATGAGAGACCATTTTTGTTATTCCAAAGTTTTATAATTCCTATGCTAATTTACCTGTAATGAGACCGCCTGTTTTCCTGGCCACTTTTATAAAAAGCAGTTTCGCATACATGTACAACGTATATGTCTGGTTGGGCATATGAAATGCAGTCTTTCTTAAGACGTTTTCTTTGGTAATTTTGGTAAAGCAAAACAGCTAATGAATATTATAACAAGAGGACTGTGACAGTCCTGTGCTCCGCTGACATGTATATATACCCTTGCAATTTTTTAAGATTTGCCCAAAAAGGACAAAGAAATTAATAAAAAATAAAAAAATCAACGGAGCATGACCATTTGAACAAATCTGGTAGACACCCACCCAATGTACATTGCCACGAAGTTTGACGTCAATCTGAGTGATGGTTTCAGAGACGAATTCAAAAATGAGAATCAGCATTAGAACATGCTAGAATGCCCATTGACTTGCACAGTAATCAATAGGAAAGGTGTATTTAGCGACAAGTGCCCGAATTGAAAAAAAAAATGTTAAAAATCAGGAATCTGCAGAATTAAGACGTCAAAATTAGCTATAGCAAACAAAAAAACATAGAAAATTAGAACAACAAGAGGGCTGTGTGAACAGCCCGAGCCTCAGCTGATCTGGCCATTCATCACACTTGCAGCTCTATGAGCTTGGGACAGGATCAAGGACACCATGTTCTGAGTAAGTCTGACCTTTATAGAAGAACACTTACAAGTACAACATCAAAGTTCAAGTAGTTCTCAAGTTATAATGAAGAGTATAAATTCATGTATGTTGCACTGTGACCCCACAGCTCTATGAACTGACAAGTCAGCTGAGCTAAAATCAGGAATCCGCAGCATTCCCACATAGTGAACAACTTTGTTTGGCCCTTCCATTAGGAACATATCCACCATGTGTAAGCTTAATCTGAGTGACGGTTCTGGAGAAGAAGTCAAAAATATCTATAACACACAAAAATTCACAAAAAAAAATTAGAAAAAAACTGCAGCGCCACCTGGTGAACAAATTAACAACAAGGAGTCCCTAGATGGCTTCCTGTGTGATATCAAAGCATTTGGGTAAGCAGTTTCGGAGAAGAAGATTTTTTAAGATTTGTCCAAAAAAAACAACAAAAATTCATTAAAAATCCAAAAATCACTGGAGCATGACCACGTGAACAAAATTGGTAGAAACCCATCCAAGGTACATTGCCACCAAGTTTGAAGTTAATCTGGATGACGGTTTTGGAGAAGAAGTCAAAAATGTGAATTAGCATTAGAGTGCCCATTGACTTCCATAGTAATCAATAGGAAAGCTGCATTGACCGATAAGTACCAGAATTGACAAAATCGTTAAAAATCAGGAATCCGCAGCATTCTCGCATAGTGAACAACTTTGTTTGACCCTTCTACAAGGAACATATCCACCACGTTTCAGCTTAATCTGAGTGATGGTTCTGGACAAGAAGTCGAAAATAGCTATAACACACAAAAATTCATAAAAAATTAGGAAAAAGTTGCAGCGCCACCTGGTGAACAAATTAAGAACTAGGAGTCCCAGGGAGTGTACCTGTGTGATATCAAAGCAATTGGGTGAGTGGTTTCGGAGAAGATTTTTTAAGATTTACCCAAAAAAGACGAAAAAAATTCATTAAAAATCCAAAAATCACTGGACCGTGACCATTTGTACAAACTTGGTAGAGACCCACCCAAGGCATATCTCCACCAAGTTTGAAGTGAATCTGGCTGACGGTTTTTGAGAAGAAGTCAAAAATGTGAATTGTGGACAATGGACGGACGGACGGACGACGGACCCTCAAAAAACCTCAGCTGACTGACAAGTCAGCTGAGGTAAAAATTGGGCGACAGATGGCTAGTCATAACATAAGCTAACTGGCAAGTCAGCTAAAAATGAATGAAGGGGCAGTCATAGCATAGAGCTAGAACAGGCCAGGCCCCACTACGGCCCTGGAGAGGAGTGAAAAAAGGGTCTTTTAACTTTGACCAGGTTCTGGTCGCATCCCTTCAGCAGCACTGAGGTGCCAGTGGAAAACACACCAGCTGGGCCACCTGAAACACACAGGTACACTTTGATAATGTGTTGCAGCAGGTCTATGGCCAGGCGACAGTGCCAGAGGACCATGGACTGCGCTGACAGTGGTGGTTCATCCAACAGAGGAACAAAGTCAAAATTCATGTTGCACAGAGATGTCAGTGCCTCCTGGGCAAAAAACACAGAAAAGGGTTCAGATTAAACATATCAAGACTGTTTTAATCCATTTGTAGTATAGATATGCATCATTTTTTTCTATAGAAAACACACCAAAAATACAGATTTTCTTATAAATATGGAAAACTGCCATCTCTATATGTACATCTAATGAACTGAATCGGGCAACAGCCAGTCAGGGAACAGGTATTCTCTGATGACAAGGGTTGCAGCATTGTACCGCTATGGCCAAGCAAGGTAGGCCTACTGTCAGAATGGTGCTGTGAACAGTAGCACAGAAGCTTTGGCAATGTGCAACCAAGTAACAAATCTAAGTTACCCTAAGGCCCATAATAAGAAGCTTCACCATTGCAATTGGAATAGCTTCTGCTAAGTAGATCAAAGGAGATGCAAGTGAACTTTATGTGTCTGGCCTAGAGTATATTGGCAATAAATATGAAAAGAATATAATTATCTATTTTAGACTGCCATATTCTGAATGCAGCGTGATGCAATGGATGTATTATGTAGTCCCAGCGGTTAAGCTGCAAATATCACTATTGTTGCTCACATTTGGATGCAACATGAATTTCGACTTTGTTCCTCTGTTGAATGTGTTACTGCGTGCTTCGGGTGGCTGTTGCATGGCAGGGGCGTTTTTTCACCAGCACCGCAGCGCCACCGAACAGATGCTGCCAGAATCCAGTCAAAGTTAAAAGACCTTTTCTTGACTCCTCTCTGGGACCACATCGTGGCCTGGCCTGTTCTAGCTCCACACTATGACCACCCACTTATTTATTTTTATAATATTCATTAACTATTTTGTTTTCAAACTAATTAACTAAGAAAAGGTTTTCAAGAAAGGCCAAAGAAACAGTTAAGTACTATATTCCACATACAAGAGATTGTTTTTCCAGTTTCAGAAGACATTTCAAAGAAAACTGAGCGACTCGAACAAATATTGGGACTTGCCTTAGGAGATGGGACTACGGAGAATGTATTCATGATTCTGTCTGGGTATTCTTCCCTGATCTTGCTGATGAGAAGGGTACCCATGCCGGAACCGGTACCACCACCCAAGGAATGGCACAATTGGAAACCCTGAAGACAGTCGCAGCTTTCTGCTTCTTTACGGACGACATCTAGAACTGTATCCACCAGCTCAGCTCCCTCTGTGTAATGTCCCTTAGCCCAGTTGTTACCTGCACCACTCTGACCAAAGACAAAGTTGTCTGGTCTGAAGATCTGTCCAAAAGGACCAGATCTGACAGAGTCCATGGTGCCAGGCTCCAAGTCAAGAAGAATAGCACGCGGAACATATTTGCCTCCTGAAAAAATGAAGTGAAACAAATCAGTTTTAGTTCCCTTGGGGTATATCTTGTTGTTCTATGCCATATTTGGTGCATACAAATGTTGATAGGTTTCAGGGTTCAACATTAACACTTGACCTTAACTTCCCATCTGGTTGCCTGCTAAACTGACCAATTCCAATGTTTTCTCCACCATGCATGTACTTGGTTTGCTCTTCTGCTACGCTATCACATTTAAGTGCTGAAAAAGCTACTCAATTCCTAACTGGTTTACTTTATGTTACCATGGTAACACAGAACTAGTCAAGGCCAGCTTATGCAAATCTAGGCAATTCCAGTTTTAACATATTTATTGGCATCTATACGTTTGCTTGTCCTACTCTAAACTTATTCTCCCACGTTTGGACAATTTTAACTGTCGAGTCCTATGCTTTTTATAAGCTTTCACACACACAACCTGACCTCGGAGACTGACATGCCAAGGGCACAGGCCAAATAAACTTTTGTGTCACTACACTTAATATATACTAAGTTCTCTGTGTGTGCATGCTGGTCCTTCTTTTTCCAACATATTTACTGCTTTCCTCCCACAAAGTACCCCAGGGCAATATAAAGTTCTTTTAATCTGGGACCCTTAGAGTGTAACAGGTAAATTACTGTGAAAAAAAAAAATCAATTAGGGGTCTGATTTTTTATCATTCGGATTCCATAGAAGGGACGCCCTTTATCATGATGAAAAAGTTCTTAGAAGACAATCATGCCCAGCACAATATCATTACAAAATATTTGGCAGATGAAAAAATCAAACTTATCCACAATCTGATACATTTACAATTAGTCCCTGCTGTATCCAGCCACTGCCATTAGACATCACCTGCTCTTTGTGGCAAGTTTTCTGAGAACGTCTATAAATTTTTAAGGTACCACCTACATAAAAAAAATTTAATTTCACCCACAACCTACAGCTATGAAAAATGCTCATGACCCTCCACCAAGGTAAAGAAAAAAAATACAGGAGCCGTTTTGCCCCCCCCCCCCCCCCCCCCAAATGTAAATTCAACTTGTAAAGCCCTAATCAATTTACCTGCACTGACAGGTCATCTGCTGTATGTGACATCTTTTGTAACAGACTGGGTGGCCACATACAGGAGATAGTCCAGTATGTGTCATTTCTTATTCCTTGTCACTATGACCCTCCCATCACCCCATCTTGCGGGTGTTCCATGTTATAAGTGCTGGCACCATAACTTGTGCTGATGACACTCTTACTTCCATGGCATATACAGTGCTCCCCGTTTATAACACCCCTCATTACAAGGCCAGTTCTGATATAACAGGGTGTGGACCATGGGTCCCACTGAACTACATTTCCCAGTACTTCTATGTTAAAAGTCCCTGTTATAAGGCGGTTTTGCTATAACACAGTATACCCTGTGGACCCCAACATTGGTGTTATAAAGAGGGAGCACTGTATTGATAAACATCTGAATTTTAGAAATATTTTCTTTACAAAATACCAAGTACTCTCTCCCAATGGAGCTGCTCAATTTTATCCAAAGCTCTGAAAGATGATGCAGCACAGTAAAAGCTTCATGGGAATGGACAGATAACTATCACAGGTAGCAAATTATTCCTTTCACATAAGTATCCGAAACTTTCAGCCAGGTTCAACGCACTGTGGCTTATGGGCTTGGGGCATTCATCATTGGTACGTGCTGAGGTCAAAGGTCTTCAGGGGGGGCCATATATGTATACAATAACATGCGTAACCGGCTGTCTAAGGAGCCAACCTTATTTATCATTCACACAGCAGACAGATGCCTGCATCATCATCTTCATCACTATCTGCACTTTTGACATTGGCCTGTCTGTATACACAATATGCTCCTGTAGAATGTGTCTGCTTCTTCTAAAGGTTATGCCCAAGGCTATTGACATGATGTTATGTACAGGTAGCCTACATCATTAAAGTCTCCTGTTGCCAGCCAAACATTGCACTTACTGTGCCCACAAAAAACCACTCTCTTGGTATTGTACATGTGAGGATGTACCACGCAGAAGAGGGAAAAAAACTTTTAAAAACATCTCGTCATGTCCAGTGAATGCCAGAACGTTTGAAAAAATCTCATAATGTCCAGTCAGTGCCAACAAAAAGCCATATAAGCAACAAACATTCAAGTTTTGTTTATAAACTATCTATATTGACCCTTGTTGAAAGATTAAACCCAGCAAACTTACAAAATTTACAATTTGTCAACAGGCGAAATTTTCAACTTCTGCAACAATGAGATTTTTGGTACCTTGTAAAAGGCTAAAAAATACTGAATACAGTGGTCCCTGTCTTCAAAGACTGCCCCTAGGGCAGGTTAAAATGTGAATGTGGTCTCTCAAAACATGTGGTCTTTCATCAGAGGTATAATAACATGCAAAATATAGTACAGTTTTTCAGAGAGAGCGATCTTTAAAAAGGTATGCCCTCTCTCATTGGAGGGTATGTCAAGACAGGTACCACTGTATTCAATACAATGAAGGGATGAATCATCAACTCAAAACTTTGTACTTTATGACCCTTATTTTATTACTGTTTCACAGTTGGCTAAATGAAGCTCACAAAGACATCAACTCTAAGTGGTTAAGGCCTTGGCAATCTTGGGCGAGGTGAAAAAAGCTCGCCTGAAATCATTCTAGGTGAGCTGTAGGTGAGCTATAGTCAGAGTACTTAAATGCAAGATTGAGGTGTGCTTTTAGGAGCTCACCTCAATTATTTATGAGGCGAGCTTTTAAGGCGAGTGAAAAATCACACTCCTCAAACGTGAAGGCCTGCCTTCGTCATTGGTGTCTGCTTTGGCTGGTCATGCTGCAGCCACAGCATATTTTACTTGCCAGGCAGTGCCAAGGACCAGAGTTTTTACAAAACAAGTTGTTAAGCTGTTGCCTGAATCAACACTTCATATGCATGGACCATTATTGGCTTGGAATGTATTAATGTGGGGAGAAAAAGAAAAAAAAAGATTGTAGCTTGGCTACAGGCAATGTTTTGGAAAGCCACACTTCCTGTCCACACACACACACACACAAAAAAAAAGGCTCAGTTTCAACCTAGGACTGCCATTGTTTATTTGTGTAACCCTGATCATTACTTTCTGCATCAAAATTTAACTGCTATCTGTTGCTTTTATGGAGATGTTATTTTGTATACACTTTTTATGGGTGGCCTGATACCAGTTCCCTCAGCAGTGCCATGTACAACCTCAGAGAGGCTCACACAGTGACCTAATTGGGACCTGTTGCAATGCTGATGTAATCTCTCCTAATAATGGAAATGCAGCACTACTGCACTAACAAACCTTCCAGCAAAGAATGTTGATGTGCAATTAGACCAGGAAAATTACATTGGCTCATTGCATTCCAGTGCAAAATTACTTTTACTTGTAAATACTCATTACAGCGCTTCTTGACCCAATCCAAACAGCCAGTTCCAAACATTGTATTAACCATCATTCTCTTGCCAAGACCTAGGTGTTTTGCCGAAACTCCAATTTTCAGCTTTTCCAGTGATCTATAAGAAACTTAATGCTCTAATTGTTTGTCAAGCTGAACAACCTGGATGAATTTTACAATATTAACCCTGAGGTCCTCCTAAATAATGTATTGAATCAGCATGCATTTTTTCCCCTATTACAAAAATTTTCTGAAAGCATCTAATGTTGTCTGCTCCTTTTTTGTCAGAAAAAAAATGCCTCGGCACACACAGGGTGCACCATTACAGCAGTTGACTCGGTTCCCAGAGGGTTAAAGGGACCAATCAGTGTTTTTCAAATTACCTGATAATGCACAACTGTTTGCCATAAAATGAGACATGTGGGTACTAAACTGAAAACTCCGTATGACAAATTTATAAATGCAGTTTCCAATTTAACCTGACCACATATCTGCTGGACAATAATATCATTACCAGTTACAGCTGCAGCACCTAACAACAAAATTACAGAAACCAGTGATGTGTCCTGAGGGTGTGTCGGGGTAAATTCTACAAGTCTTAACTATGGGCTCGAGACTATATGGAATCAGGTCTACTCAGCAGGCAAGGCAACAAACAGCAAGCAGCTCTTTTTCTGGTGACATTTCATTCCAGCAGTACAGAGGTTAACAAAGTTATTTGATCCTGTAGTCAATTTTAAATTAAACTTTTCTCATCATACTTGTAGAAATCCAGCAAGACACAAATTGCTTGAAAATTTTAACCCTTGGAATGTAGTACAATAAAATATACGTTTACTGTGAGTGTAATGATTAGTAATGATATAAAGTCTCAGGTGCACACAGTAATCTATGTGGAATTCCGTCACTATCGATTTGTCTGGAGTTTGTGTAAGGAGATGACTCATCCCACTAAAGAAGCCAGAGTTCAACCCGAGTGCAGTGCCAATTGCACACCATATGGCCAAAACCTACTTCCCAGAAGTAGGCTAACTGCAGCACAGGGAAGTCCAGCTTCTAACCCAAAAAGGTTCACTAGTGTTGGTAATACCTTGCTTATAAGCCAATTTACCTCAACCACGTCAGCAGACAAGTTTTCTTCAGCCAAAATACACGGCATTTTTGCATAAATTAGTCATTCTCTAATGATTTTTTTTTCATTTTGACTAATCTTGAATGTTGTTGGCAGAAGAGAAAGTTTTTTTCCCCTCAAGGAGGACAGCAGAGGGCAAATTTATACACAGATAAAATTCTCAAAGCGCTGTTGTGTGGGGGTGTGTGAGGGGGGGTGTCACTCTTGAATACGCAAAGCCATTTGGAATCAGTTCATCAATCACACAGATACTGACACCAGTCTAGATATGGGCCACAGAAAGTTTGGTTATAATTTTACCTTTGAAAACCCTGGGGTGTTGTACTTGCAGGTGTTACCACACACTCATGCCATATAAAACACAGCTTGAAAATGAGTGGCAAATATTATATGACACCCCCTGGATTATCAGTTTCAGTCAGGGCTGACAATCAATAGCATGAATAGTTTTAAATTTGTTTTGCAAATGCTATGTATTTTTGGTGAGGTATGACAACATGGTGTCTTGGGGATAATTGGTAAAGTGACTCTACACTGCAAAATGCAGCACCTGTGACCTGCTGGCTGCCACTGTGACAGTCCTGTTGTAGAAAGTCCAGTTTTCTCAATGACCAGCCCAGCCACAAGGCAAGTTCTGGCTTCACAATATGATCAGACTCACAGAAATTGTTTTGGTGAAGTTCTTTTAGTGTATGCAAATTAGAAGTAACTGAGAAAGGCACTTGTAAAAATCTAGCATGAAGATTCCATTTCTGTGCAGGACATGCATATTATTTCACATAAAAAAAAGTATTTGGCCTTGCTGCTGGCAATGGTGACAATCAGCCACCATTATATGGAGTGATGAAAAACCAAGCAAATTAGTAGGTCGGACAACAATTTCTTATATCAAGCTCAATGTGTGTTTGAGGACCATGACTGTTTCTTTTTAAACAGCCACTCCTCTCCAAGTGAATGGCTTGGCGAAAACTACATGTAATGCCATGTTTGATACAGGGATCTGCCCATCATAGATAATCTCTTGTTGATTGATACTGGTCAAAGCAGCACCACAGCTAATTTTAGTGACCCATATTGTATTGGCCTCCTGAAGGAAGGACCCTCTCCTAATGCACTAGGGATGGATGGCCTTGTCAATTGGAGGGGAACTATTTTATCTTATTTTCTTTCCTTTTTTCACCGTGCAGGTAACACCAATTGTTTGATGGGACATCAGCAGATCAGCCCACCTCACAAAATACTGGTAACTCCTCTGCAATTTCACTCAGGGAGCAGAAATGCATGCTGGGGAGGTGTACATGAGGGCAGCTGGCCAGAGTCCCGCATAGAATGATGATGCCATGTGACTCATCTGTTCTGACATCAGCTTCCAATGAACTCCACTCTCTCCTCCATTGATATTGTCCAATCAAGGACATCAATGATCCAGTTTCACAGCATTAGCTAACATACTTTGCCAAATGTCCGAGAGGACTGAATATTGAGGAGGAAGCTGTGTATTCATGTGCTGGCAAACTTGGGTTCTGTGTCATGTAATTAACCCTTAACTCATTCAATATTATGGTCACAGGCCTTGGTCAGTAGTTCTGGCTCTTGTGGCAGCTGCAGCATGACTTGCCAGGCAGTGCCAGAACCACTGACTTAAATTAAGACTACAGGCATGTTGGTACTTAAATGAAAGCTCTTTTCATGAAGAATATAATATGCTATTGCCGTCTTAAATCTGGGTAAACATACAGAAAAATCAGGCACTGGTATGGAATGAGTTAAGGAGCTAATCACTGCTACAGTCATTTTCTCATTATGTTAAACATATAATGGTTAAAAGATTGAAATTCCTCATGAAGATACATTTCATTCAAATACCAGCAAGCCCAGTCTAAAGCAAAAAGTAGTCTTAGTCAACAGCTTTCCATGGGGCACAATGCACGCAAAGTGCCTTGAGGAAAGCTGTTGACTCGATCTTAAATCAGCACTTTAAGGGTTAACCCTTAGTATTGCCTGCCATAATTCATTTGAGTCTTATAGCCTCCTTGACAATACTGAGAACCTAAGATTGGCTTTGAAGAGATTTCAAGTTAACATACATGTACACTTTTAATCTCCCCCTAATCCTCCCAAAACCAAACAGTAGTCGATGTCTGCTTTGGCGTTAGTAACAAATTTCAACAGGAACACAGTGAGACACATTGTCTAGGAACGGAAATCGCCTGTTTGTTCAGACACTGCAGTTACACCAGACCAGTTTCATCCCTAACAGGACTCATCAGTGGATAAGGAGTATGGATTATTACCTTGCCTAATATACCCTAAGGTGACACTGGCCTTAGTAGTGCTACTGTGTGTGTACTTGTGTGGTTTCCTTGAGTATTAAGTACAGGGCAAGAATTTCGGCGAGAATCCATTCTTGTGAAGATTCTCCTAATGTTGTCTTTCTTCAAAAAGAAAACTAACTGATAAAAATGCAAAGATTCTCGCAAAATTTTGCGAAATTCTGGCCCTGTATAACAAAAACATTCGTCACATGGGTAGGGCCATCCTGCGCTATTTGCCCTTTGGAGGCGGATTTCTCCATGTGGTACATGTTTTTATTTTCATGTGCCAATAAAATACCATACAAATTATCGTATTTTTGTGTATGAAGGTGCCAATCCTGTGTGGACCTATCATGGCTGAATAATAAGATCTCAAATCAAGAATAGAATCCGTTATCACCACAAAAGCTAGTGTTCTGACTTGTGTCTGGAGCAAACAATTTCATAGGAAAGTGAGTATGGGAAAGTTCAAGTTAAGCAATTTAAAGAAAGTAATGAAAAACAATTTGACTGAGAATTATGAGAGACCCACCAGGACAATGAGCCCCAGGTCAACAGCTTTCCTTGGTATGGGTTGGGACTTAGTTCCCAAACCATGACAAGAAAAGCTGTCTACTCAATCTTAACTCAAGGGGGAAAGGGGTTAAACCACAGTCAACACAAAAGGGCTGGATGTTGATCTGTATTTATAAATGATCTAACATCATAACTGTTTATTGTAGTATGTTTTACATTTCTTGACATATCAATGATATATTATACGTCAAAAATTGTAAAACAAAGTACAATTAACAATTTACATATTGTAGTTCTAGAAAATTGCACATCTGGTTAATTTCGCACAAATCATATTTTTGCTATATTGAAAAATGTCCACATATTTTAGAGGTAGTGCGAAATCAAAATTGCAAGTGTGGAATTTCTGTGTGAATTGCCAAAAATGCTTGACCTTACTGAACCTGGCCTGTAATGCACTCAGGAAACCAACAGTCTACAACCGAGACAATGCTTTCATAGGTTGACAATGTAATTAACCATACTACAATCACAGTATGACCAGATGCCATTGTCTCCACATGATCAAATGGCACTGGGCATCTTTGATGCTTTTGCCACATACATATCATATGCCCTGTGATACAAACCGGATTATGAGACATAAGCCTCTTGTTTAAAACAGCTTCATACACACATTACTGTCACCCACTGGACTTTCTACCTGAACAGTAAATTTCATTTTAATTTTCCGATTAAGTTTTGTGCATTTCCATTTCATGCAAACAATAGCGCAAAATTAAGTTCAGAACAACAGTAATTTCCCACTGACACCTTTTGGCTCATCACATTTTTTACTTTAACGCTTACTTAAATTTCTTTGCAACAAGCTTTGACACAGTATAAATTGTGTTTTTGGATAGATGACAAAAGTGGCCTCCATCATCATGAAATGGCTTCAGGTGGCATTCTCAAAGGTGTGTTGACATGGCCTCAAGTTCAATGGTGAGACGGCTCCTTTTTCAGGATCCACTTTTCTTTTCTACAAAACGTGAATAAATGAAGTGCACATACACATACCAGAAGTATGAAGACCATCCTCAAGGCAGTTCCCCCCCCCCCCCCCAAAAAAAGTAAGCCCCATTGAGCTTGCGACTTAGATCTACAATATCTCAGAAAAGGTACCACTATATTTCTGCATTTGTATATGTCATTTGCAAGCGGCACTAACATTGTTTTGGATATTTTAAACTGCAGCCTGCCTTTGCTTTTCCATATATATATATATATATATATATATATCCACTATATTTCTGCATTTGTATATGTCATTTGCAAGCGGCACTAACATTGTTCTGGATATTTTAAACTGCTGTCTGCCTTTGCTTTTCCGTATGTATGTATGTATGTATGTGTATATATATATATATGACAGACCATTCTAATGGGAGGCCACCTGTCTTGAGACACCACAATTTATTCATCCCTAGGGGTGGTCTTTCAAAACAGGTTTCACTACATTATATAAAATCTTTTGCTGTTTCAATTTTGTTTGGTTCCCAAGTGTTACATCGTAGTGAGACAAGACTTCCTCAGCTGCCAGAACATGTGACCTGCCAATCCATGTTGAGCCCATGGTTTACCCTGCCAACCAATTTGCGTCCCACTTCAAAGCTTGGATGTAGCAAGCTGCTGTATCTGTGCCATGCATGGCTCAGACAAGCCTCACACCTGTGTCAGGTAGACAGGCAGTCTGTAATGCATATGTATTTATGTCAGCGGCTCGCGTGATCAGTGGTGACATGCTCGCATGCTGCATAGCTGACCCACTTGTCTATATGTTAATGGAATGCAATGTCTTATGCATGTGCTTAAAATTGCTTACGCCTATGACAATTTCAAATGTATTCAAGTTTAAAGGGATAGTTCATTAGTTTTCAAAGCTTACAAACAGAATACTGCGGGGCTGGGGTTACATGCTGATGCACTATGCATAACCAAGTGAAATGAGGATTATGTAATCACAATTAAGTCATACACTTATTAATGAATACTAAGACTGGAAATCTAGTTCATGTTTATGTGAACCTAGTAAATGATACACTTCCATTAAATATACAAAGCAAAAACATGCCAGGTTTTTTATAATTTTTACATTAGTGTTGGCAATAACTTCTTGTGGAGGGATGAAAAACAATGAATTTTCCCTAGGTCTGATATACAAATACTTGGCTTCGGATGAAATACAATATACTAACCCTGTAAGGAACCCTATTGTGATACATTCCTTGTGTATTGAATTACCATGACAAGATACAAACCTTCAATTTTGCCATAACTTATGAATTAAATTTGAAGGAATAAAAATAAATAAATCCTCCCTGTATGGAGATGACCAACCAACACAACCCATTTCACAGCCTACATCATCAATTCATTGCTAGTGTATGTAGACATGGTGGAATGATTTATCAAACCACCAGCACAGCAGCTTTGATACTGACTGTCGCATGTAAATTCAGAGAGTGTGAACACACACTCTCATGATACATGTATATCGTGATTCATGGCTCTGTACCAAAAAGTATCAACATACAGAAATTTCGTAATGATACCCAACCCTAACAAATGTAATATTTTAAATACTACACACTGTTTTTCATTGATCAGGCCATTTCCTACTCTACACGACAGATCTACGATTTCAGCATAATATAGCTTAGCTGGAGAGGTGCCAGAGACAAGCCCTTTACAGCCCAACACCACCAGATGTTTGCCTCTTTCACTTTTTTCCCTTCCAATTTCTCATGAACAGAAAATATTTGTATGCAAAAGGTTGATGAATACCTATCAGTGTAGCATGCCTGGAGTCAATTACATGCCTTTGCTCTTATTGAGCACAAGCTACACTTCCTAGGTCTCTTTATTTATGTACTTTTATATGTACAAGAAGGATTAATATGGGGCACAGCCCTGTTTCCCAGTTGTTTTGAATAAAATATGTTTAAACCAAGCTATGCTACAGGAAGTACGGACTCCGTTTTATTCCTCGCTGGAGAGTGTTAACACTCTCTCTGTCTGTCTGTTCCATGCTTTTTGGTGAATTTGCATGTCCTACTGCTCACGGTGGGGGGGGGGGGGAAGGAGAAGGAGTCTGCATAGTTTTACAGCTACACAAACACCTTATATGTCAGAGAAGAAACCATCACAAACTACTGGCTCTACTTTTATATCAACATTCCTGCAGTTACTTTGTATCAACATTGTTGTACATGTAGTTACTTTGTATACAGTTCTCAATAATGCACTGTTTGTCCTGTTGACAAAAATAAACTATGATATCTGTGAATGTTTGTGCTGTGAGCTGGAATGCCTGTTCAGTTGGTATGTTTCTGCATCAGGCGGGCATAGTTGGCTGTGAAGTCACTCATTCCAGGAACAGGACGTTGTTTCCTGTGCCCCTGAGTCTTGTCCCGCTGAGCCCAAATTTTGGCTTTCAGGTGCACTCTATCTACATGATTCCAGAAGGACCCGATTTGTCTACAAGTAATTTGTTACCAGGGTTCGGGCTTCTGCAAGATGATCCTGAGTAATGACTCACTGAGCAGATGCGTTTGAAGAAACCGGGGCCCAGGAAACTTGCAAAGTTTGTAAAATGCACATGCAACCCTACTAAGGCAGTCAACATTCCTCCTGTAATTTTGGCCAGTCATGGTCACCAAAAAAATAGCATGATCTGTAGACTGGTCACGCTGGCCCTGAAATCTACTTGTATGAAGCTTTACTTTGCTGTATGTGGTACCTTGGAGCAAAGTTTGACAGAAATTTATTCCACATTCTCTGGATGTCACCCTTGTGATAAATCCCAAGATGGTCAAGTGCACCCAGAGCTCAGACATAACTAACATCCCAAATAAGGTCTTCCTCAGCCAACACTCCGGTCAAGTTTCATTGGGGGTAACCCCATTGGCATCTGTTATTTTGGACAGTCAAAATGTTTATGAAAAATATAGATCATTTGTTTAAATGGGGACTGTTGTAAGTTTTGCTGTGATTAAACACCACTCCAAGTTGCTCAACATAACATCAAATGTCAAATAACAATAATATTTATCTATAAAACTTCGTTAAATAATTGGACATCATTTCTGCTATTCCACAAGGTGAAACAACACTGTTGTTTATTGTTTTGAGCCAAATAGAGCTCATGCTACTTTTCAAGATTCTGTCATGATTTAGCTAGTGCTGCATTATTTTGTAGATTCCAAGGCCTACGCTAAAAAGGATCATAGTAATAGGAAGCCATTGCAGCCAAATCAAAAATAAAAAAGGTAATCACTGCAGAATTCAACCCTACTCTTCTATAATTCATACTAAAATAAATTAGCCATTTACAAATTTCTTTAGCCAAATGAATAAAACATTAGCCTTTGGCCAAGCGGCTAATGGCACCAGCCGTCTCTGGTTTAACATGTACTTTGTTTTTAAATAATTCATATCTAGTTGTAATCATGAAGTCCAACTTTAACCGGTAGAATGACTGGCATGTGCTGGGACACCTTTCGCAACTTAATTTTGTTTCCAATCCCTAGAGGGCGCACTGTATGTACTGCTACCATCCAGACTTTTCCTCCAATAATATTCTGGTTTTCCTTTATTTTTGTTAATTTTTTTTTTTTTTGTCATTTTTATTCAAGCATAACAACAGTAGGGTAATTAAAATATAAATAGGTGCCTTGGAGCACTTGCTGGGTGGCCTTCCAGCGCAGGGCCACCACTTTTCATATCCAAGCACTTTTCAAGTTTTTGTCTCTCTAACATACAGCTATGACAACATGAAAGGTCCTCTCACACCTGAACATCTCTGCCCAGGTGACATATGGTAATATTTGAGTTTGGTCTGCTGAGTGTTTTACTTTGTCAGGTTTCCCTGTAATACAGTCCATCATGCCAAAGGTGCGTAAAACCACAATAGCTGTGGGCCAGACGAGTGACTCCACTCTTTTCTGCTTAGAACGGAAAGGAGTGAACAGCTTTCCTAGGCATGGGTTGGGCACTAATGTGTTCAATCCCTGCTGAGGAAAACTGGTACCTTGGAGCAGGACACCTGGATAGGTTTCATCTGCAACTCTCACTCAAAATGTTTTGTACCAGTAAGAAATTTATGGTAAGAACTTCACGCAGATGATATTTAACATCCGGCCCTTTGTGCAGTAATGTGTTAATGGCAGCCAAACAAGGTGTGCGCATGATTACATACGAAAGCCCTTCTTTGCCTGTAGGGCTGGTCTCATCATTTCCCTCACCTTCACTCGGCTGCTTTCCTTTACATTGATTGGGTGCCAAGGAAAGCTGTTGATTGTGGTCATGCCACACTCACAGGTCACTTAAACAATTCTTATTTACAGTGAAACCCTGATATAAAGATACCATTTCTTTCCTGAAAAACATATCATGTTATTTTAATATGTCAGATAAAAGGGTCAAAGGAAAAGGAATTTGATTAAAAATGCCACAAAATGTGTCACTGGGTGAGTGTGTCTGACATCCAACTTTCACAATAAGGTTTCACTGTAAAACCTTTGGCCTACCTAGTAGCCAGAAACACTAAGGCAGATGGCCCTTGACATCTGGTCAGATTTGACAAGTTTGATACAGGAAGGGTTAACTGGGAGGTCAGTATGCCCAACAGCATAACAAGGAAAAGTACTTTTAACTGCACTAAACTGTGAATGGAAATGCCCATCTCAGGCTCATCAGTGGACCAAAGGTGCTGAATGCACATACTTAACCATACGTAGCCCAATCAACATTTCTGCAGATAAATCCCGGATTCATTGGAACCTAAAAATAAAACTGTTGAAGGCTTGCTTGGCTGTCTCTATACC
The DNA here is from genome assembly GCA_964020975.1 of Hermodice carunculata. Classification (NCBI taxonomy): domain Eukaryota; kingdom Metazoa; phylum Annelida; class Polychaeta; order Eunicida; family Amphinomidae; genus Hermodice; species Hermodice carunculata. The sequence goes on from OZ026624.1 coordinate 28,529,875, forward strand.
CAAGAATGTTGGGTATGTTGCCTGGCACTGCCTGGGAAGCCTGTCACCAGGCAGAAAACTTCATCCTCAGAAAAAAGGTTGGATAAGCACTTTCGATGGGCCAGCATTACTGGATGTCTGACTGGATAATATTCCTTCCACTTGGATTACTTCTATCTGCTTGTAACCATAGAAACCAATATGATTATATTTTATGAAATCTGGGGATATATTCTCATATGCTTTTGTCACAACATGTTCTAAATAATCATTATATTCTGAACAATGATGCAACTTCTGGCACGCTTTAATACCATTTTTTTTTTGGTGGTGGTGGTGGTGTGGCACCACTAATCCCCCCCCCCCCTTTTTTTTTGCCAATATGCTAACCTAGGACTATTTTCATTTTTTCTTTTGGTTCTACCTTTCATGTCAGTTGCATACACATTTTACCTACCGCATGTTCTAGGGCAAGAAAGTATGTTTTAAAACTACTAATCTGTGCATAGGACAACGGACACAAAAATTTCACTTGTCCTCCTTCATAATCTCACTTGTGCTAATGAAGTGTTGTAAGTTTTGGTTTACAAAAAAAGTATGTTTTACTGGAAATCATGATGTCATGCAGTGAGTTTGTCCATTTGAATACTTGGACTAAATTATTACTGTAGGTTTACCAGCATACAGTGACAGCCCCTCCACATTTTTGAATGCCAGAGTGGCCTTGGAGGAGTGGCCTTTGCCCAAAAAAGCCTTGCAACAAAGAGGGCAACCATTGCAACATAAGGACTGCACAAAATAGGTTAATTATCAATGGTAAAAAAGTCCAATAACAGAGACCAAGATGAGGGGGAAGTCCCACTAAACAGGGGAGAGTTGACAAGTCTTGATAACAAATTCTACTATAATCCTATGTGCATTATCTTGCTTCACACTTTAGCTGTTATGGTCTGTTTGCGTGTGTGTATTGCCCCTCTGGAGAAAAGTGTTCACCTTTTCCACCAGCAAGTCTGGAACCCTAGAGTTGACCCCAAGCTGGTCTGGTTCAGATACAGTAAAAGAGCCCTCAAATTAGCCAATTTGTACGATTAATTCCAACTTCAATGTCTGCGCTGAAATAAACAGAAAACAAACAGACCTATCCACCTTTACTTCATTGAGCACAATGTCCTTCCTTCCAAAGATAAGAAGGTTGACCAGCTGGAAGGTGCACTCTTGCATGTATCTAGACCAGGGCTCCACCAATAAATATCCCTATTTTGATGGACCCTAAACTTGCTAGTCAGTGAAACCTGACATGTTTGTGAACCACCCATCTTTCCACAATGTGTGTGTGCATGTCTTTGGCCATTACCCTGCATGGAATACTAGACCTCACAGAGCCATGACCTTGCGTTGCCATGGTAATCAAGTGCATTGGCAGCTTAACTATCCAGTATCATTCATTATCTGGTGGGTCCATCCTTCTTTATCTCTCACCAAATACAAACCACATGTACCCATGCCCCCAGAGTATTGGTAGTACATTTAGGTGTTGTGCATCCTGAAATATGCAGACAGCTCTGCTTGCTGACAGATGCAGTTAACATGTCATTCGGTCATCCCACTGACAGTGTAAACTCTGGGTAAATTCCCTTTTGAAAGCGCCTAGCCACAAGCTTTGAAAAAAATTTTAAAGCTTCAAAATTATAATCATTTGACACACTTTGTCGAAAAACCCTGCATAAAATTGTCACAATATGTCACATGCATGTATTGCCCGGTAAGGGTCCAGAGTTCCAGTCTCTTTACAGACTACTGAAGAATTCATAAAAATAAAGTCTCAGGCAATCACCCTTGACTTAAAAATATTTCTCAAAACATTAACGTTCTCCAGCTTTGACTCAGGAACCTGGCAATATCCTGAAAATTACAGGCAGCTTGAATTAAGGTGCACACCAGATTTCACTTGTTCTGATATCTGTGCTCTTGTTGCTTGAGTGAATGATTGTACATACAGCAAGCAGAGCTGGATTCCATTCTTACACAAATGATCAGTGCAACAGTATACATGCGCTCTCTACACTGACTGGTAAGTAAATTATCAGCTGCTTATACAACAGCAGGATCAGGACTTGCAATGCAATATAGACACAACTGACCTCTGAAAACTGAAAGGAGGTGTTTAGATGAGGAATTTGGATATTTAATTCATTGCATGACAAGCCTTCATGTTTGAGTAGTACAGAGGAACTGTAAATCCCTATCCTAAAATGATGAAGGTGAGCTTTTCAGAGAGCTGCTCCATTCATTATCTTTGTTTTTGGGCTGTTACTGAAAGTGACAAAAAGCTCGCGAGAAATGAGTTTAAAGCAAGTGAGGGTGCATGACAGTGATCACTTGCCTCAGAAGGACTCACGTAATTCAACCATTCAGCCAAAAAATGAATTTTTTTAAAAACAAAAAATCAGTACAAATTATTGTTATCACATGCAAAACTTGTTACCCTAACAACATCATTTCAAGGCCCCCAAACCTAATTGGTTTCTGTCCTGATACATGACGGCAATATTGGAATCAGAATTCACTAGCCTTGCCATACTTGACGCATACACACCCTCGCTTTGAGCTCAACACTAACTGGACATCACTCCTCCTTGTAAACCTGGGCTGCGAAGTTTGTGTCAGTCTGCAATAACAAGCTACATGGATATACCATGGGGAAAAACTGGCTTGGACAACATACATGCAGACCCCCTAAGATCTGTTTCTTAGTTTTCTAAAATATGTACAAGTTCTATGTGTGCAGAATCAACTTTCAAGAATTGGTGTGAGGGCGATTACATCATTGATCCAGAATAAGCCAACCACAACGTAGGCGAGTTAACTTTCCACAATGATGATCCACAGAGCACAACCTGCAGATAGCTTATTTTGCAATGTCAAGCCATTTTGGGGATTACTGGGTCAAAGACAGTGTCAAGCCGTGTTGGCCAACATGACCCCACCTTGCCTAACCACATAACCAATCAATAACCCTCGCAAGAGTGGCTGAACAGGTGGAGACCTCTGCTGGCTGCACTGAGGATCGCCACTTAGAAAAATGCTTGCCTTCAATGATCAATGCTAGTATCAACCTCACACGGATTCTTCCAGTTTTATTCCTTCAATGCATGTAAATTACATACATTATAGAAAATGAAGAAATGAGCTTCTGAAAGTCGTACACAACACAGCAAATACCCATGATTTACCTGTGGCTTCACTGTAGTATACATTGATTCGCTCCAACTGTAGATCTGAATCCCCATGGTATGTTCCTGTGGGGTCGATTCCATGCTCATCAGAGATTACCTCCCAGAACTACAAAAACGAAAATACTGAATGAGAGTTAGTGATAAGCAAGTCAAAACATGTACATGAAGTCCAGTATTAAGGACTGATATCTCGTTACATGCAGCCCAGTATACATTGTACTAAAGTTAAGCAAATTACCTGAAAGTGCTGCATCATTTACATATATTGTATCTGTACAAAATGGAAGGAGGTGTTTAAGTTCTGTCTGTGCCCATGGAATACATAAAAATAGTAAGTTCTTCTCCCAAAATTTGACAAATTTGGTCATTTCTTTGCCATTCTTGCATCACCAATGACAATGTTGCAAGATGGTCATACATGTATTTATTATATTCTGTGCAGGTTTTTCTGACACAAGTGCCAATTTTGTATATTAAAATGCAAACTCAACATTTCAGAAACTTTTCACAGCATTTTACTGGGCATTATCTTAAATGCCAAACATTCACATCAATAATGCAAAGTAATTAATTTTTATATAGGGGATTAAAGTGTTGGAATGATTCAGAGACTTGTATAGTAACATCCATTGTTGAAAGCTGGAGGTGTCCAGATGTCTGGAGCACTGGCTCCATCCCCACATTTCTCCAACACAAAGTATCCTTTCAAATGTGTGACACTATTCTTCACACCAGGACACCGGCAACACACCAGACTTAGCCCCACTGTTATTTCACAACTGGCCAATGCACAAAAGGCTTCTCCTTCAATTGTGATTTACACAAATAACCAAAAGCTCTTAAACTTAGAAAGTGTTTCATGCTGATGAGTATCTTCTTGTTGTACATGTATTGACCTCTAACTTTGCATCATGTTCAGCAGCATAGCAACTTGTCAACCATGACTGTAATTTTCTGTTTATCATCTTAAACTGCGCCATTTTGCTTGATCAGTTACCATATAGGTGTTGTAAGACACCTGTGAGTACAGTGCCTCACCTGTCTCACTTTTATTTTTTAAATGCACAAGGCTATGGCACCATCGCTCGAGATCTTATTGCCGGCCCAGACATCACACCTGTGACACTGGCCTATTACACATAAAGTAGTCTGTCACACCAGACCCCTTTGGCTGTGTGACAGATCACCCTCTCATGAGGTAATGCTGCTAACAGATTTCAAATTTCCGTACTTTCCATGTTAATCTGTCTTTTCAGACCATACTTCTTGTTGCAGTGGGGATGGTCTTTGGTGACAGGGACCACTATACACACATTTTTTACTGTCAAAGCGTTCATTGTGAGGCATTTATACTCTACTGACCAGTCAATGTGATACCTTTAACTCTACATTAAAATCACCAACATATTTTTGTAGAAATGCCATGAAATCAATTCCATAGCATATTATTACTGCCACCTGGTGGCCTGGGTTTGACAAAGGAATCATATGCATATGGTCTGTTATGTACAGTAGGGACTCATTTAGACTTATAATTTTTTGCCAAACTGGAAAATAAGAGCATAATTTACAGATTCCACAGTTCTCAACTCTTTATAAATTCATTTTGAAATATTTTCGACACAAGCAGATTTCTTGAGCCAAATTCAAATTGGTGTTTGGCTTACGGTCAAAGCAGTCCCTGGTTATGGTGTTTGGTTTGTCGAAGTGAACTTTGGATGTACAATACTGAAGCTTTGCATAAAAAAAAAAAAACCACAACCCTCTCAAAGGGACAACTCGCGGAAATGTCGGTCTGGATCCAAAAAGTATGCAGGGGAGATGTCACTTGTTTGCCAATAATCATGAAGTTCAAAACCAACCCAGTTTCAGACTCCATGATAACTGTCACATGACCATGTGCACCCCACCCCACCCACCCACCCACCCGAGCTGGGAACAATACATGCTAGTTTAACCACTGTTCCTTAGCACCGAATGAATATATCACATGCTGCACATGTTACTCTGATTGTGAAACCTACATCAAATAACAAGGATAAGTGGCTACGATTAACTTTACATTGGCTATTTATTTTTCCAAAGTAATATTTTGTAGTACCCCTAATTTCTTTCTATGCCCTATCACAATTCTGCCGGAGTGACTTTCTCGTTTCAGCCAAACATGAAGAGGTCAAATGAGTGAGAATTGCTGCAGGTTCATATGTGCAAATAAATTCCACTCTGAACCTTTTTTTGTCAGTAAAGTACCACAGGAAAGCCCCAGGACTCAGAGCTGTGTTCACACTGTGTGAGTCATATCCACAGACTCCCATTAGTCACCAATACATTGTGTCTGGCTGACTCACACGTACATGTACCTGTCTGTAATAAAAACGTATGGAACTCAACAGACTCATAAAACATTATACACATTACACTGCTGGTTGGGTCCAACAGCACAGATACATGTGTAAAATATATGTATATACGTGTGCACACAGGTCATTGCAAATGTTAGACACAAACTTGTGAGTGGTACAAGTACATACATGCGACAAGTTTCAGCACTTCAAACAGACAGAAATCCCTAAAAGGGTCATCTTTTTAACGTTTTCTCGCTCAATAGAAACAAACATTTTATATAAAAATGATCTGTCCTATCTCCCTGACAACCAGTTGGGAATATTAGATGGTTCCAAGGTTTTATAATGTATTTTCCATAATTACATACATATATCATTATGCTATGCTCACTGTTGTCCCAAAAATGACTGAATTAGGCATGACAATAACAACAGCCCATTCACTAACCCGCAAGCCTGAAAAGATAGATGAGGGGCACATAATTTCAGCTTGCTGGACATAACTGAAAATGTCCACTCAGAATCATCAACAGGAAAATGGACTCATGTGGTTTGAAACAGAGTGGACTGTCAAAATGAGTGAACTGCACACTTATTATTTGATGGGCCTGATTAATGTGGTCCCAACAAAAGAGGTGAAACTGCCCCCCCCCCCCCCATGGGTCATACTGACATTTTTCCTGACAGTGCGCAGCTCATGGAGATCAGCTGGAACCATCAAGTTTCCCATCTTGCTGGTGCATCATTCTCACAGGCCTGCAGATAAACTGTGTGCCTGAGAAAAGTCATCTTTAGGATGAGATTCCATATGCGAGGTTTCTGAAGCAAATGCCGCCCTCTCAAAATAGAAACAGCAATTTTTCTACAAATTGATTCCATATACGCGATTCATGGGTGATGGTACACCCAACATCGCGTGCATCAAAACCAAACGTACCATGTAGCGCTCAAAGCAGCAACCGCGTGTGAAACACACAGGGGTTTCCATCAAGTTTACATCTTGTGATGGAAACAGTGGGTAATCGGCCCTGACCTATTTTAACCATGTGTTACAGGTCTGTCAGCATCCAATTAAAGTATGTGTGACAACACAAACTTTTCTTTTTTCCTGCAATTCTTTATTAAAGTGTGTGTCAACAAACATTTTACTGTTTTACCTGAAATTCTTTATTAAAGTGTGTGTCAACACACATTTTTCTGTTTTTCCTCAAGTTCTTTCTTTCTTCTTTACAAGTGAATTTGTCTGACACAATTATACACAGAAACTCCAAATTTGGCATGATTGTACCTCCATACAAGGAGTTTGACCTTTTAATGCAGAGAAATGAAAATGTTTAAAATTATGCAAATTAGGGGCATTTGAAATTGTAAATCTTGAATATCTTCAAAACAATTATAGATAGAGACGTCATTTCAACTTCTACTAAAGGTTATTGACCATTGCGCATGTAATGAATTTAAAACAAAAGTTGTATCAATTCAAATTATGCTATTAGCAGCATTTGAAATTTTTAAACTTAAATATCTTCAAATCTTTCATAGAGATGTCATTCCAACTTCTACTAGGGGGCTGTTGACTACTGCGCACCAATATGCTTTAAAGACACACAAACGGATTTCCTATGCAGCAAATCATCTTTTCTAGTGTATTTCTCTCCCTGTGACTTGTAACTTCCCTTGTCCTGCAGTGTTTAGTAAGATCGGGCTCGATAAAGAATATAATAACGGAGCAAATTATTCACAGGTCAACCTAAAATTTTTCTGCGATGCATTACGTTACACAATGTTAAAATTATTATTAGCAACTTGTCTTGTTGATGAATAAGGTTTTGAAACATTGACTAACATAGAGCCATTTTGAAACCCTTGTATATCCCAGCCTAGAAGGCCACATGCTGGTAAGTAACAGGGGCGGGCACATTATCACATAAATGAAATCATTATTACTGCGCATTACCTCGCGATGACGCTCGTGTATATCACTAAGCAAACGCTGCGGTGCATATGGAATCTTAGCTTTACCTGAATAGGCACAGCCTTTGTTTCAGGCACGTTCATCAATGGCCTGACTGAAAAGTGTTTTCAATACTTGCTTTGAACTTTGACCACAATGAAATATGATCTCATAAAATGCAGCTGCCTAACTGTTGATGATGTTGACTTCCTCTTTCCCCAGCAGACACTTCTGACTGTCCTGTCACAGATTGCACAAAGCAAAGAGCACTGTCACAGATATTCCTACAAAGCTGTCACAGACACACCTATGTTGATGCTACCATGTGACACTTCCTTGTGTTCTGCTGTGTCTAGACACATGTCTTGGGTCATCTCTGGGAACAAACACCCAGCCCTGACTGACTGAAGTTGTCACTTGAACACACACCAAGCCTGAGTGGCATACAAGCAGACAAGAGAGCGGGCTCCCTGCTGTGTCTTTTTAACCATTTCCTGGTCTAACTGAGTTAATAGCTCTCCATCCCACCAGTTTGGCCCCCAACCAATGCCAATTGACCTGGGCCATTATGATTGGTTTCAATCATAATTCTCTGCAAACATGTTTTTTATTTGCATCAAATTTAAATGAAACCATTAAAAAGCGACAAAAATTTATACCTGAATGGATTTTGGGCAATTTCAACGCAAGAGTTCAGTGTGTATCAAAAGTTTAACAAGGGACAGGATCTCTCTTATAAAAATTTATTATGCCAAGTTCCCTGTAAACCTAATCGCCCGAATTAGGTGCTAAAAAATGTCATCATTATAGAAATATACATGCATTTCATTTTGTTTTAAATTTTTCCTGCACGGTATTAAACAACTGAAGGCAAAGAAGTTTTTGACAGGACAGAGTTCCCTCTGTAACCTTGTGGCAATAAAAGTATACCCTTTCTTGTCTTGTGTTGTATATTAAAAGAAAACTCTTCTTGCTTGTAGACGGTAAGTATGTTCTTGCCAAGTATCCAACACGGGACCCAAGAAAAGGAGAACAACACCAAGGCAAGCTGCTGAATGAGGGCATGCTTTCTCTTTATCTCATCTACAAGTAACATGACATATGATTTTTTTTCCAAGTCTTTAAGTGCCAAATTTTGGACTGAGTCAAAGCTTTTACTTGGCATGCATTGTGCCCAATGCGCAACAAGTAAAGCCGTTGACCTGGAATATTCTCTCCGGAAATATAGGCATACTGGTACTTGAACAAAAGGTCTATTTACGAGGAATAGGAATCTAGGATTCTTTAGATAATTCAGACCAGTTTATGCAATATGGTCATGTCATGGTGACCATCTAAGAATTGTGGTGTTGCCTCGCATAGAGCGAAGTTTTGGGACACCACTTCTCATCAGTCATGTATGGTTCTCAGTACTAAAATTAATAAAATTATGTGAAACAAACTCTGCACAAGTTTGGGAGGGTTTTTTTTTTCCCCTGTAGAAGATCCACATGCTGTGCAAAGATCCACATGCTGTGCTCGGTTATGATATTATTGACTAAAGACTTCATTTGACTAACTAGAAAAGATTTGCTTCAAAGCAAATCTGTCTGTGTGCCTTCAAAAGTTGTATATTAAATGCTACAACTTTTATCCTTTGGTACTTCACACGACATTAATCTTATGGCTGGATGCAAATTTCAAAGTCCAAATGACCTTGACCTATGACCTTTACAGGTCACATGTAAATTGCACAGTGTTACAATATCCACAAGTTAAGCCCAACATGAACCAAATCAGATGAAAATTGACCAAGTTATGGAAAGATGAAACTTTCAAAGGGCCAAATAACCTTGACCTTTGCCCTTCTGAGGTCACATGTTCTTATTAAAATGTGCAGTGTTGCAATACCTTCAATTGGAGTCCAACATGATTAGAATTGGATGGAAACTGGCCGAGTTATGGCTGGCCGAAACTTCCAAAGGTCTAAATAACCTTGACCTTCGAACTTTAGAGGTCACATGTAATGAACAAAACTGTGTAGTGTTACCATAGCTACAATTTGTGCCCAACATGATCAAAGTTGGATAAAACTTGAGCAAGTTACGGCTAGAAGAAAACAAACATCGAAAGTGGCTTTTGACTTTGAAATGACCTTTCACCTTGAGATGACCTCAACCTGAAGTGATCCTTGACCTCAAAAATGACATTTTGGCCTAAAATGACCTTTGACCTTGACATTTGAGATGACCTTTACCTTGCTATGATCAAACTCCTATACACTCGGAACCACATCTACTATAGTATACAAGATATTGAAGATTTAAAACTTTAATTGGCCCTCATTTGCATAATTTTGAAAAGCAAGACCTCTCATTATAAAAAGGCCAGACTTTATCTGTAGAAGTATAATTGTGCCAAGTTTGTAATACAATTCAAATGAAATGTTGGACAAATTTGCCTGTAAAGAAAGAAACAAAGAAGAATGAAAGTAAGTAAGAAAAAATTAAGAATTCCTAGAGAAACAAATATGTCTGTGTTGGCACACAGACATAACTGATGAGATCCACTTAAACCAAGGCTATCTTAAGCATCTTGAAAGAAAGAAACTGGGCACAATTTATAGTTGGGGGTACTTTCGTCATGGAAGAACCAAATCAGATGCTGTCAAGCATTCGAAAAACAAACAAATGTGGCAGGAACAAGTGTCATTCCACCAGGTAGGCCAGACCGTTTGTAAATATATGGTGTACACGACACAGGGCCTGCCACTCAACTCAGTTCATCCGACACTGCAGTCCAAAGTATGCTATTAAACTTCCTAAGGCAGAATCTGGAATGCAAGACTCTAGGTCAAACTGTTATTTGACCCACACAAGAATTCCACTTGTTCCAGTTGACTCAACATTTTGGGAGATGTCTGCTTGCCCCCCCCCCCCCCCCCCCCCCCCCCCCCCCCCCCGTAAGCCATGGTATATGGTACTGGATATCTGTCAAATTCAGATACCATGCACCTGGACTAAAAAAGATCTGGTATAATAATCAGGGTGCTTGACTGGGCATATTCTTCCTTTGATTGCTGTGGGCCTCCAGGCAAAAAATTTCGTTTCTGGTCACCTCTTGTTGGCACTACAATGGTCTCATTGAAAGCTTGCCTTGAGAGTGGGGTGACTGGGGTCATCCGACACATTCTTTGCAAATCTACCAAAATTTTAACAATCTGAAAATGACTGTGCCATGATTTATTGAGATATCACCGTTTACTTACATTGAAAAAAATTATACTGCCAAATTTTTGTCAATGTTTTAATTTTTGCAGATGCTTGATAGCAGTGAGGACAAAATAGCAGACCAGAGAACAGAATGCACATCAGGTTCAGGTGCCCAACCAGCATAATGATATCCCACTATACAGTACTACTTGCTACTTAAGACCACCCTCTTCTGCCAGCCAAACCAGTCTCATACGACAGATGGTCAGTTCAGGTATATTTAAGGACGAAATTTGCTGCTTAATAAAGGGTGAGCTTGTTAAAAATATGTGCAGCATTTTACCAGAGGTGGCGCTTATTCTCATTTATGTTTATCATGATTTGCCCAGCTGAATAATACTGCAGGAAAACTGCTTCAGACAATTTCTCCTCATAAATCCTGATTTATAGATCTTAACATGCTGCAGTAAATTTTGTAACTTGCAAAAAAAAAAAAAAAAAAAAAAAAGTTTAGCCAATACAATGGCAAAACACATGTAAACCCCATCCTGACTGAGACCTCCTTGCTTATGGTGCATTTTGTGTTAAAATTTGCATTTAGCAGACACTATATTGCTAACAGTGGTGCCACAGGGGTTACAAGTGCTGAACTCGGTACATTTTCCATGTGTTTTTGGAGGTACATAATACATGTATAAGTGGAATAAAGATCCTGCTATGGCCAGATGTTCGTGCAGACTGCCGTATCAAAAATACTTGAAATATTTTTATATAATGTGAAGTGTAATCAAGACCAAGGGCAGTTGGATTCCAATCTACTGCTTATTTAAATGACAGTATCAAATGAACTTAAATACATGTATAAATGTTTACTGATAAAATGTCAACAGATGTAAATAAATATCTAGCAAGAATTGTCCACTATCAGTCAGGCCCATCTTGCCAAATTAGAAAAAAAGAGCCCATATGACCGTCCGAATGTTTTTTGTGCCGCACCAAATTTTTTATTTATAAATATTTGCGAAAAAAAAAATACACAGATATGCTTCAATTAATGCCTTGAGCAGTCAGTGCCGCTAGCACCAATCAAGAGACCTATACTACAGCATTCTTGGGACATGCTGAATAATGAATATACCCTTTTTGGGCAATCGGGACGTGTGGACAGCTTTAAATACAGTAAATTATGTGGAGGGTAGGAAGGGTTAAGTAAAAAAACAAAAAAAGAAAAAACTACCTCCCTCATCACTTTTTGGAATACCACTGATGATAAACCTGAATATTTTTATGTGGCCTAAAATGGTGTTTATCAGGTTTGACTGGACCAGTTTCAATGATGCCTAGTGAACTCGCCACTTCCAACAAGTTCAATATTTCTTGGTGCCACTAGCACTGAATCCGAATTTCGCTCCTTGTTAGTGGATTATATCTAGAATTTAATTTTAAAAAAGAAAGAATACAGGATGCATATGGCATGTAAATTTCCTGGGCAAATTGTGGTTAAGAACACCTAATTTTGCTCGCCAGAACATGTGTTGGGTGGGAGGATGAATGCTCTCATCAGACATGCATAACAGGAAGCTACTGTCATATACGGAACTGTAATCCACTTAAACCAATGTGCCGGCGAAGAAGGGTAATTAATATCCGCCATGGGATACGCTAAACGGGACAACCATGGCCAGGATGTGCACGTTTATACAATGAAGCTATTGAAACTGGGTCATTTGTATTAAGAGGTCCCATTTCCTTTACTATAATCTTTTATTCCAACATTATACAATTTCTTGGGCAGACCGTGGAACACGAAGGGTTAGATTTACATTGCAGCTCAGCAACTGCGGCAGTCATGTTTCTGCCGCACAGCACAATTTCTTGGCGCCAATTCGTCAAATTCTCCCGCAATTTCTGTCATTCAATATTTAGCATAAACTTCACGTCTGACTGTTGCTCGATGCGCTCTGGGCCAACTGCCTTCAAACTGGTACTGTTCCATCTGGCATGTCATTTGGTCCATCTCAGGTCTCTCAGAATCCGTGCTGACTGAGCAATGGGCCGACGACGCGTGCGGGGCTTCTGAAGTTCTAATAATCTAGAACACTGCTGCTGATCTGTTGTGCACAGCCATCACCTCGGAGTCAGACCTGGGCTGTTCTGTCTGCTGCATGATGTGCCGGTGCAGGGTGCTGATGGAGGGGTGGCTGGTGAACGTTGGTGAAGGCAAGAATGATGGCGGGCGCAAAGAGAAATGCCATGCTACCTGGCACAGTAGCGCTCGATATGGCGATAAAACTGGTGAAGTATGTCATGCCAAATCTGAAGAGTTGGGTCTTACCTTGGCTCCGATCTGGTTGCCACACTGGCCAGCCTGAATGTGCACTACTTCCCTCATTTTGATTTTTCTGTGGGATGACCCGACTGTCTTCTCTACCGGCTTCGGCGCGAAATGAATGAGAATCGGCCAGACGACTTATCACAGCTTCATCTGATTTCGCCACATCCACTTTGCGTCAACCAGTTCGCCTTTCATTGGTGGCTTCTAACAAAGGAACTATTTCGGTAAACAGAATCAACTATACGCCGGTATACTATGAAAAACAATCAAGAATCTAAATACAAAAGTAACTTATGATTGCCATGATGACCAAAACACTGCAAACCAACAGGGGAAAATTGGATGAATATCCACTCGAAGTCAAGTTAACCCCGAACCTCTTTACTTGACCTTTTCCTTATACGTATGCGCGTAAACATAAATTTACAAGTCCACGTGTTTGAGGCCTGCTGCAATACGAATCTTGATGGTCGGAGATGTACAAAATGTTTAAACATTAGCTCAGAAGAACTAGTCAGTCCGACATAAAAAGACAATAAATTAAAAATATAAACAGAGAGAAGGAGGTGTCAAATCAGGCAATGTAACCAAAAGAAGTGAACATGGTATACTAAGTATTTAATCCAAATAAGAAAATGATAATTGGGTAGTCATGTGGAGTGGAATGATGAAAGATTTAATGAAATAATGTAGATAAGCTAAATGTCACAAATATCTAGCCACAGTATTGGACATGTGTGACATCAGACTGATAACAAGGACGCACGAGAAATAGCTTCATCCTCTGCACATAGCACATCTACAGGAATAATGAAATCTCCCCCAAGTTTTAATTAAAACTTTCAAATAACCTATAGTTGGTACATCTCAGGAGACGTTTAGTGTCAAATATACAAATGAGTGTAAGCCATATTTAGTTGATTTAAAGCATGGCTGATGGAGAGTCATAAGACAAGACTTCATATGATGGGCATTGTTTCTAATTTTGTAACGAGATCGTTGAGGTAGTGCGGCGCTAGTATGGACCTGAACTGCCATACCTGTTAACCTACCCAGTTAAAAAAGTTGGGAGGTTAGCTTTGATAGTTAATTTTCATAGGATGATCTAAAATGCTGGTGTTTTTTTTGTTTTTTGTTTTGTATTTTTTTTTGTTTTTTTTTTGTTTTTTTTGTTTTTTTTGTTTTTTTTGTTTTTTTTGTTTGTTTGTTTGTTTTTTGTTTTTGGTTTGTTTGTTTTGTGTGTGTGTGTGTTGTTTTTTTTACAGTGATGCCAAATAAACGGACACAAAAGTTAAAATGACTTACAATGAAACTGTTCAAAATTGGGAGTCTCGTTTTAAAATTCAGAACATTTAATAGTCTCTTTCATTTATTTATTTAATAAAAGTGAGATATAACAGAGTAGCCTGACAGCTATAACCTTGTCCAAAAGCGAAAAGGTGAAAAGATAAAATACCATTAAAATACGTCACAATTTGGTCACTCATGATCTCCTAAAAGACCTCTGACAACTGTGATAGGATATTGACAGGTCTATAATTTTCATTGGCCAAACAATCCTGAGGTTTTTTGTACACAGAGGCTATATTTGGCTCCTTCAACATAACTGAAAATACACTACCATTTATTGAGTTGTTAATCAGAGTGGTCAAGGCGGTGGAAATAGATAGGCCTGTCAGTTTAAGCACTCTTTGCAGGAATATTATCTGATCCCGTGGCTTTGTTTGTTTTTCACTTTGGTATCACCTGTAGAACATGTTCGCTTTGGACATATTTAAAGATAAAGGAGTTATTGCTATTTATAAATTTGTTTCTGATCTTCAATATACTAGGATGGTTTTACAAATAAAATTTGCATTTGCCAGACCCAAATCAATGGCAATATTTGCAAAGTATGAGTTGAAGGTTTCGGCCTAGTGTTCCAAAGCGGTGGCAGTTGGGGAGAGTTTTTTTGAAAACTGTCATATTAAAGAAACGGATATACGCTGAAAGAAACAGAAATGTAGGCCTGTAGACACAAAGACATGCAAGTGTGTGTGAATCTTAGTCCATTTGGAAATACTGAAAGGAATGGGTAGCCTATATATTGATGTGTATGCCTAGGCTATGCAACAAATCCTAAATTACCAATCCACAAAGTGGCTTGATCAACTTGCAAGATAAACACCAAAATCACTCTTTATTTTCATGCCCCTGATTCCAACCAAAATTTTAGACCAAAGATGCCATGATGCCAATATGTTCACTATTAAGCTATCTGCGATTATGTTTGCGCTATTTCATGTGCAGACAACAACAGAAGAAATCCATCTCTTTCAATGCAAACCTGGACGTGTGTTATGTAAAATCAACATTTTCTGATAATATCGCCAACACTTTTCTTGTTTCGCCTTATTTGCCCGCCCCCCCCCCCCCCCCCCCCCCGATATGCCTTCCTCAGACCCAACGCTTATGGATCATAACCACAGAAAAATAGGTCACTGACACCAATGAAATATCGGCTAGGTCCATTTTAGAAATTATAACTATTTGTTTCTTTGTTAATCTTGCTTTGTTACCGGCTTTCTTTTTATATTTCTGTCGGTTCATTTGTTAACATGAAAGAAAGCCTTAGTTTTCTCTCTCTCTCTCTCTCTCTCTCTCTCTCTCTCTCTCTCTCTCTCTCTCTCTCTCTCTCTCCCCACACTATTTCAGATAAGGGTTTTTTTTGGCTGTAATGTCTAAAGATGCCCTCTCGTGGTGTTTGTGTCAACTAAAACAGAAGCAGCATTGTATTTTGATTACGTGATATAAGAAGGGAGTTCGCAAAACAGTGCACCTGAGGGAAAATATATTGTGTTCCTTTATTAAAAGTGTAGAAGTGGCCTACCTGTACAGTTACATGGGCTACAGCGCATGCAATCAGTGCACTATGCTGGGGGGTGCATTTTTTTTCAATTTATTTATTTATTTATTTATTTATTTATTTATTTATTTATTTATTTATTTATTTATTTATTTATTTATTTATTTATTTATTGCCTTTTTACTATGCTGTTTAATATAACACGGAAACTATACTACATTTAAAAGTGTAGAATTGCACATGCACCTGTATACTTTCTTACTTTTTGAAAGCCTTGTTAGATTTCCTTTACAGAATGAGAATCTGGTGTAAAAAATAAAAATTTGTAAAATCTAAAAGAATTTGCAACTAAATGGAAAATATTAGCAAATTACATGTACATAGAAATGGCTTTGTAAGTATGTATGTTTGTACATTTCGTTTGGTTCTGAAAACATATCTGAATGTTTTGTTCCTATTTTTATATTTATTATTTTGTAGAAATAAAGAAATACAAATGAGCTACTTACGTATGTAGAGAAACTGTGGTAACATTACAAACATTGAACGAAAGAAAAAGATGAACAGCAGGATGAACAACGCAAAAGATGACAAAACGCATTTTTTTTTTCAGATGGCCGTGACTTTGACCTTCATCATTTAGGGATAAAGTGTAGATAAAAAAAGCATGTTCCAACTCACAGGCTGTAGAACTCAAATTTACTGAAATCAGATGAAACTTTTCTGGGGTGTGAAGAAACGTTAATTTTCATAGAAGTAGATTATGACCTGAGAAAAGTATGACCAAGACCTTCAACATGAAAGTGCCGATAAAAAAAATGCATATATCCATACGTTAGTTGTAGGAGTAGAATTCAATTTCTTTTAAATCAGGTGAATTTTAAGTAAGTGGGTCATAACCCCGGGAATATACGTCCTTGACTGAGGGATAGTGTAGGTAAATTTATAAAATGATATCCACAAAATATCTAAAGAAATTGATATATTTGAAATCAAACTATCTGAATTATCAGGAAACACAATTTAACATTAAAAAGGCTCATGAACACGGAAAAATACGACCTTGGCTTTCAACAATCAGGAATAAATTGTGGATAAAAAAATTTAATTCCCAAAATGAGAGCCAAGTGGGTTTCAACCAAACACTCCTCAAAACTTTACATTATGTTCATTCCTACACAGACCACAGTATAAACAAACGAACAAATAGAACACAGCGAACCAAAAATTCAATCAAAATCAGTTCATATTACCTCAGCAGGTACTTGTGTGATAAATTTTAGCAACGTCTGTTTCTAAGATTTTGTTGTTGTTGTTGTTGTTGTTCTTGTTCTTGTTCTTGTTCTTGTTGTAGATACTATAACAATAAACACTGAACAGAAAGACAAACAGATGGAAGGAAACAACATGAAACACAACGAGCCTTCCCCCAAACGTGAAAGTATAAAAAGCGGCATTGAAATGATATTATAACGTGAGGGCTCAGCATCGTCATCAACAAACCATTCTATTCTGAAGTTCAACACATGACGGTGGCAGTCCTGTGCGCAGCTGACTATGAGACTGAAGTGGTCCCGTGACCTTCGGAATTGCATCAAGATCACCTTTATAAGACCATTATCATGTGATAAAATCCAAGTGCTGGCTCAGAAAAGTCCCGGTGACCACTCAAAATAATGGATCAAAGTTCTGAAGTTACAACTAAAAATAAAAAAAAAAGACCTGGCATTGACCAGTAGCAACCCTAGGCCTAGGATCTACAATTACCAATATATGAGTAAATGTGGCAGTTACTCCTTTCAATGTCACTCATGGTCAAAATTAACAAGACCAAAAGAAACGTCACGGGACTTTCCTACTAATATTGGCCTATATGATCCACCATTACAACGATATAAGCCAACCTGTCAGTTTGGCTTTTGAAGGTCACTCAAGGTCAAAATCAATAACACCAAAGAAAACCCCATTTAATACACGATATTATGATTAAGATATCATAAGCCAATATGTGAGATTTGTTGAGGTCCCCCTCACCCCCTCCCCCCCCCCCCCCCCCCCAACAAAAAGCTTCGATTCCCTATCTGGAATGCATGATTATTGCATCATCACCTTCATAAATTTGGTAAAGGCCGGCATGGTGAATACATATTACAAAAGCCACACATTCCATACACGAGTTTTCACAATATTGCAATATATGAACTGTACTGCTAAACACTTGTGCAGCAGTGGCACATATCAGCACAAGGTACCAACGTTTGATATCTCATAGCTTTGTCAAAAATTAACAAATCTCCATCATTTTGGCAACTCGCATCACATCATATTCTGATAAAATTTAACAAATGTGCTC
This sequence comes from Hermodice carunculata, assembly GCA_964020975.1. Taxonomy (NCBI): domain Eukaryota; kingdom Metazoa; phylum Annelida; class Polychaeta; order Eunicida; family Amphinomidae; genus Hermodice; species Hermodice carunculata. The sequence goes on from OZ026624.1 coordinate 28,548,113, forward strand.
TGCCGCTCTGGAGAAGGATTTAACAATAGCTTTATTACACAAATGCTTACCAGGGCAATATGCCAGGTAGTTCTCAAGAAGAAAAGATACATTTTTTTTTTCAAAAAATAAATTTTAACAAGACATGTTTGTAAAACACATAGACGCCCCCCCCCCTTACTGTCATTATGTTCGCCCTCATTACCCTGTTGATAGAACTACAAGGGGCACTCATGACCCTAGGAAGTGGATGCAGAAACCAAATTCACCAAAGTAGCCTTGTGACCGTGGACATTACGCCAAGTTCCCCCTTCTTTGAAGCTGATCTAGCCCTAATAAATAATCAAAAACATCCACAAAATAAAAGCTCTGGCTAAAAAAACTTCTGCAGTCATTAAGCAGATACCAATTTCAGTAATGTGACTCTGTGACCTTGGGAATTGACACAAAGTCAACCATTTCAGAACTTGACCTAGCTCTTATAGAAAGCTATATTCATGTGCAATATAAAGGCCCTAGGTAAGAAAACATCTTTAGTTATCATGCGGAAACTAAGTTCACCAATAGGACTCTAGGTGGTGACCTTGGGAATTTGGTCAAGGTAATTCGTCTTCTAAGCTGACCAAGCCCTAATTAAGGACTATTACCATGTGCAATACTGAAGTCATAACTTTAATTCTGAGTTGTAATAATGGAAACAAAGTTCACTAAAGTCACCTTAAATTCTGATCTTTAAATTTAGGTAACGGTCACCCATCTTCAAACTTGACTTGGCCATGCATAAGGACCATACGCCTTTGCAATATACAGGTCCTATCATGAAAACTTCTTGCTGTGCGGAAACCAAAACTAACTACAATACCTCTGTGACCTTGGAAATAGGGTCAAGGTCGACCACCTTCATACATCACCTGGCCCTTATACTAGAGTATGATTACCTAGGCACTGTCAAAGTTCTATCTCCAAAACTTCTTGACTTATGGTGCAGACACCACAGTCTCTCTACCGACCGACGGACATGAGCAAAGCTATATGCCCCGCCTTCTTCGAAGGGGGGCATAAAAATTCATTTTTAAAAATCCATCACCTCCTTTGCAAATTTGGTAGTTAGTGTCGTCAGTGGTCGTACTTACCGGCACATGGTCCCAAAGTTTCATATCCCATAACTTTATATAAAAAAAAAAAAAACACACACACACACAAAAAAAACATTTCCCCATCACTTTTGGAAAATTGCATCCCTCTTACATAAGATTATATTCTGACAATATTTTAAAGAATTTAGCTTAGCTGACAAGTCAGTTGATCTTAATGTTCTGACAATATTCAACAAATCCAGAAAGTTTAGTATTCATTTTTATTGACAAAATTATTTGATAAATAATAAGAATAAGCAGTTTTGATTGGATGATTCCCATCACGTGGGGCTTTTCTATTCCATGATGTCTACTGGCCAGTTGACATTAACTTTGTATATGCGTATGCTTCACTGTCGTGTGCCACTGTGGGACGAAAAAGGCAGAGGCGGAGGTCGACATTGGTTTTTTATTTTCTGGTCGATATCCACAGCATGTCTATTATTTGTTCTTTGTATATCACTATTTAGGAATTCATCACTTTTTAACAGTAATCCACAGCATGTCTATTATTTGTTCTTTATAATTACTATTTAAGAATTCATCACTTTTTAACAGTAAATATGGACAATAATGTTCTTATTATTTAAAAATATAATTATGGACTTTTCAGTGGATAGACAATCTGTGGATATCGACCAGAGAAAAACCAATGTCGACCTTCGCTTCCCCTCGGTCGACATTAGTTTTTATTATCGATAGTTGAGTTACTGTGTATCATATATATATATATATATATATATATAGTAACTCAAATACCGTGCGACTAATTTAAATGAATATGCCTTCAATAGATAGGCTAACTTATGCCATGCACATATTTGCCTAGTTTGCAAATTTTACATATCATTTGTTTCATTTCAAAGTCAAGTGGCATCTCCACTTTGAACAGGTTCTGATAAGCCAAGTCACTAGCTCAGCCCAGCCCAAAGACATGCTGATTGAGATCAGAGGTCATTTAACAGAGGAAGTGTTCTCTTCCCATTCGACTTACTCTGAGAACCAGAACCAAACTTTTAACTTTTATAAATTTCTTGGACTAGTTTCACGGATATTTTAAAACTGTATAGCCTCTAGATGATGACAAACAACAGCAAACTTCTTAATAAATGAAGCTATCATCTGAAACAATTCTTTCTAAAGCTTTGATTTACATCTGCACATTTCTATGTTAAGGGAGTGAAGCTTGTATTGAATGGCCTGCGACCTAATTAGAGGAGCACGCCTCACTAAGCATGTTAAGCTGAGATGGCTATTTGGCCTTTTTTTCTATAAACTGTGTACTCTCCTTCTTTTTCTTTTTTTTTTAACTGTCTTTCATAGATGGTCTCCCTCAAGGCACACATTTGACCAAGTAAATTACTTCTTTGAGTCAAAGGCCAAAGTCAAATTGGTCTTCAAGCCAGAAAATGTTTCGAAATGTGACTGTGATGGTGACAAAATGGTGCGCATCTCTAAGCAAATCCAGCACCTATACATGTATGAAGACTGAACTGCAGGCATGGAATACTGGAGGCAGGGGAGGCTTTCTCCTGATCACTTTGGGGTTCAAAGATGTCTAGTTAAATACTTTTAATAGTTCACGACTCTTCAGAATTTAATCTCATTTAACATATCTTAAACTATTTCAGCTATTTAAATCATACTACATCCCTGTTATATCCATTCTGATTTTATGAGGCATTTTTTCCGATTTTGCTAATTTCAGATAATTATATCTCTAACTGGACATCCAAACATTTGCATACTAAAGAGACCAATCTCACTGTCCTTTCAGTTCTACTCGGTGTCTGCCCTTTGGCTACAGGATCACTTGTTTAGCACTGAAAAAGTGACTCAATTTGTAAATGATCTACTTTGATCAACATTTCAACAGAATACAATGCAACACATATTACCACTGGCCAAGGTGATAATGGACAACTTCCTGATTTGTTTATTAGTCCATGATATTGAAAAAGGTGACAGCGTACTTTTATTACCGTGACTATCAAGAAATCTTGCAGTCCAGAGCAGACCAAGTGCAGCAGAGATAGCATGGAGCTTGATTAGATGTGCCTACAGCATAAACCTATGAATAGAAGTTGGAATGACACCTCTATATTTATATTTGTTTTAAATATATTCAACTTTGTAACTTTTTAGATGTTCCTAATTAGCATAAATTACAATTTTACAAGTTTTATTTGTGGTTCATTGGATGTTCCTACAGCATATAAACCTACCAAAGGGAGCATCTCTAACTATAGTCGTTTTGAAGATATTTAACGTTTAATTTGCCCACCTGTACCTAATTAGCATAAATCAAAACTCCAAAAGTTTTGTTCGTGGTTCATAGGGCGCGCTTTCACTAGAAACTATGAACTGAACCAGGAATTGCACCATTACCTGTTATTGTTTTGAAGATATTCAATACTTTAATTGTTCAAGTGTCCTTAATTAGACTAAATTACAATTCTAAACTTTTGTTTGAGGCTCATTGGATGCTCCAACCTCAGTATTGAAGTTGGAATGGTACCTCTACCTGTAATATTTTTAAGATATTTAACATTTAAATTATACCTAATCAACAAAAACTGAGACTTCAGAACTTTTGTTTGTAGTTCATGGGATGCATCTTAAGCAGAAACCAATGCATTGAACTTGGACTTTTACCCCTACCCACAATAGTTTTAAAGATTTTCAACATTTCAATTGCTCAAGTGTCCCCACTTAGAAAAGAGGACAAGAAAAAATATCATGCTGAATGTAGTATTTCTTGGTGTTACAGTGTCAAAGAAAAAGTCTGGACCACATCGCGAGAGAGAGAGAGAGAGAGAGAGAGAGAGAGAGAGAGAGAGAGAGAGAGAGAGAGTAGAGAGAGAGAGAGGAGAGAGAGAGAGAGAGAGAGAGAGAGAGAGAGAGAGAGAGAGAGAGAGAGGAGAGAGAGAGAGAGAGAGAGAGAGAGAGAGAGAGAGAGGAGAGAGAGAGAGAGAATGAGAATAAAACCTTTTGGTCATGATCATGTCACTATAAAAAAGAAGCTCTATACTCAATTCATTACTTACTGGTGCTGGTATATTAGACATGCACCACTAGGCCTCCCAACATAGCATGCAAGGAGTCAGCAATGCAGGCAAAGAAACAGCAAACTTGAGAGGCCACAGTAAAATGCCTGTCTGTGTATTGGGCTGAATTCTCAATGAAATATATACATACAATTACAATTTGTTCCACAGGTATATCAGACTAACTGTGAGTATTTTCACCAATATTTTCACAGTAACTGTCACTCTATGTACATATTCAACCTACCAATTTTTCGCATGTATGTTTCTGTATGTGACAACATTTAGTCATTAGTTTTTGCTTGGGGGAGATATAATATATTAAAAAACTTGAAATAGGCCGAAGTGTGAATATTTTCACTATTTAGTGGAGTCCCTGACAAAGGTTCTAAACATAGACACCCGACACCCCCCCCCCCCTCCATGTAGTCATTATCAACCAATATGAGTCATACCAGATTCCTTGTGTGTCATTTATTTTCCATGTTTTACATGTGCACAGCAGTTCCCAGGGTTTATTGACTTTGCATTATGTGTGAATACTATTTACATGTACACATGCAATAACATGGTGGCCCAGATTATAGTCAATCGACAGATCTATAAGCCTACATTTCAGCATGTAAGTCAATATTACATCTGTGCTCATAGTGCCCATAAAATGCTGCATGATACAGGAAACATGTTGCATAAGACTACTCATGTTTGAAGTCAAGCAACATTATTCAGTCAGTACTTATGAAAGGGGCACCCTGCTTCATAATAGTTAGAGGCATAAAAGTAGCTTTTAAACATCCTTTCATAAAGACTAATGATAATGATCTAAATTATAACACTACATAATAATTCTTTACGAAGTCTACTTCACAGAGAAGTTTGCACATGACATTTAGTCTAACTCACATAAAAAAATCAGCTGATTACACAATGCAAGAGGTAATGCCAACTGTCACATATTTCAATGTATGGTGCTGCAACTGGTATACTTTCAGTTGCTGAAGAGCACTACATACAGCTGAAATCAATCAAGCTGCAGTATATCACACTCCACTTCTTTGAACCTTTGCCTTCATTTTGTGTTTTTACATGACTTCATACAAAAGTCATTACACTGATACACTGCAAAAAATAAAATAATAAATCAATAAATAAATATCACACAATCATGTCATATTAAGGAATAAGCTGTGCACTTACCCCCCCCCCCCACACACACACACTTTCCATCACTAAAACCTAGTTAGTGTGTGTGTCAACACACACTTTTCTGTTTTTCCTTAAGTTCTTTTTCTTTCTTTCTTTTTTCCTCTTTTTCTTTCTTTTTCTTTCTTCCTTTCTTTCAGTGAATTTGTCCTACAGTTTTCTCTGACACTGCCATACATAGAAACTCAAAACTATAATAGATAGAGATATCATTCCAACTTCTACCAGGGAGTTGTTGACCATTGCGCACCTAATGAATTAAAAACATAAGTTGTAGCAATTTAAATTATGCAAAGTTGCACCACTGGAAATTCTAAATCTTGAACACCCCCCTCCCCAGCAATTTAATGCCAGTTTAATAAAACAGCATTTAACTACCACAAATACCATGTGTCTTTAACTAGATATCAAATTTACCATAACATTCCACTTTTTCAGCCATGATGTACATTATGCATTCTCTTTAACCACGCATGGTTTTTTCAAAATTGTCTTAAAATGGTAAAACTCCACAAATGTAATTAGTCTGTGTCTTTATAAATTGCTCTACAGCTCAAATGAAGCAGTAAATATGAAATTATACCTCATGAACTAGAGTGTATGATGACTTTTCAAATGCAAGACCATAACTATCTCAAGAATGTACAAATCAATATTGCATGGTGCCTAGTTTTTATGTCATGGATGTGGCATGTTTGCCTGCAACTGATGTAGTTGCAAGCCGACTCAGAATTCCTTTATACAATGACACATCTGTCACTCCTCCAGTCAATACAAATATACGTACATTGTTACTGCAGCTTGCCTGCTTTTATGGAGAATAAGCACCCATTATAATGCAATATATATGCAGCAATTTCAATGATGGAAGAAAGTGCAGACCACAATGCAATAAACAAATAGCAATTTCAATGATTGGATCATTTAGCTCCATCACTGCATGATCCTATATTTTGTAACTTTCGTTTGTTTGGGGTTTTTTTGTTTTTGTTTTTTTTTGTTTTTTTTTTGTTTTTTTTGTTTTTGTTTTTTTTTTTTTTTTTTTTTGGTTTTTTTTTTTGTGTTTTTGCCACGAAGCACCTGCCCCATATCCTCTTACCAGCTGTGCATATCTTCCAGCAATTAAAGTAAAATATGGGTTAAACCATGGAGGTAGAAAGGGCCCAACTTTCTACCTCCATGGATAAACACTGAGAAAACATCACAGTGATGACTGCAGGCATAATTACAATAACAATCAAATGGATCACTCAGAATCCTAGGCTACCTTGTGTGGCGCGCACAGTGCCTCTGTCATTATTAAAAGGCCTCACCGTTCTGCATACCACCCCAAGCAACACATAAAACTCAGTAACAGTCCATATTTAATATATCTACATAAAGGCAAACACTATTTATTTGTACAAAATGCAGTATTTTATTACTATTGTAGTTCTACATTGAGACCACTTTTCCCAGGTGGCTGTTAAAACCTTTACCGAAAGCTTTCATTTTCTTTATTTGGGGGAGGCCATTATATTGCTGCTATTATTATTTTTTTTCCATTAGTTGACCCTTGGTACACTGAAATAATTGCATTTCTATTTTGCCATCCTGTGGATACCTTCTCTCTCCCTGAGTCAGTACAGGAGGATCTCTTACCCCAGTACACCACTTCTCCAAGTGCACTGTGCAGTTTGGCACTTGTTTTTTCAGCAGACAGGTCTTTATTGCACAACCATGTGACACCATCATGCCTATAAGACGTCGTGTTAAACCCATCTGCTTGTATGATTTGACCAGTAGTTTTAGCACACATTTTGGCACGCTCTTTCTCTGACATCTGCTTAATGCCTGTTAGCAACGTTACCCCCTGCTATACAAGCACTGGTTTACAGTGTTCCAACTGCCACTGACGAGAGTCTTTAGATTCAAAACCGGTCTGGCTTCTCCCTGTTTGAGGTTTATTGGTTACTGGTCTGGCTTGGTCATTTTCTTTTTCTATTATTTCATTATCATTGTAAATTGTGCATTGACATAATTTTTCCCAGCTGGCTGTTAAAACATTTCTAAAAGCTTATTTGTTCTTTATTTGCAGGAGCACCACATCGCTGCTATTCTAATTCAAATCTACATATATTAACACCTGACAGATTGTGACATGACCCACAATCACTTCAAAACCTGCTTGCAGCCCCAGCAACATGTTGTTTTTAAACCTCCACATGTCAAGTGAGTACATGGTACTTGTATAACATGGTACTCATTACATTACATATATCCTGGGACACGCAGCTCCCTGGTATAACAGACAGCAGCCAGAAACACTCCACAGCCTCGGTGTTGCTCAAGGGGTCCACTGGACTTAATGGTGCAACAGTACACATTGGTGCAACCATTTCCTTGACCAGTCACTCAAGACAACTTGTGTCATTACCATATGTAAGTACGCATGGTCTTGCACTGAATGTGCTCAAGTTATTTTGAAAACGAAACAGAAAGAACAGGTCGCTGTATTCCTCCAGCAGAGGGCACTTCAGTCTAGAGGGCCAGAGCTGTGTCTTCCCATTGTAATTTGCAACTGAATAAACCACTGCATATAGAACATAATATTTTTTTCGCAGTACAGCAAGGACTCTAACTTAAATGATTCTGAAAACTTTATTTCCCTAGCCTCAGTACCAGCCAATTGTGACCTCTCTGTTTCAGTGGTATTCAGGTCAGCATGGCTTGTACATTGTACCAGTGGTGACAGATGTAAAATGGTCCCTGTTTATTGCTATGGTATGTCCAAAAGTGATTATCTCATAAACCTGATGGTCTCTCACTACAACAATATTAAAGAGCTAGGCAGCAGTAACCTGATAACGACACATGAATCTCAAACCTGCTGTTTTTTTCGTTGCAGTCGTTTTTCTCAAACACAAAAACAACATTTAAAATGACTCTAAAACAAGTGTGATATACGTGACAGACAAGTTAAATTGCTCCTACACTTGTTGAGGTTTTATGTATCGAGACTCCCTTTGTTAAAGTTCCTTGTTTGACAACATGTAACAATTATTCTTCTCTTCCTGATAATTGAAAACATAATTTGAGACCAAGTCTTCAGTTCATACACAGACCTAAAATTAAATACCATCCATGGCAACCATGCATCTCCCACATTCCAAGTTTGAAAAAAAAAAAAAAAAAAAACATGGTGAAAAAGTGGATGGACTGGTATTCTTATACAAACATGGCTGACCCTTTCCTGCTTGAAGCAACCAAAACCAGCTGGTGGTCAATTGTCTGCTTTAATGTTCAATTGCTGCAGTCACCAATTTCAACACTAGTGAAGAACAATTTGAATGCGAATTGCCCAGGAGTCCTACGTTTATGAAGATAACATACCCCAGGTGAACAGTATCCCTTGGCATGGGTCCTACCCACACCTAGAAAAGCTGTTGACTCAGTCTTAATTCAAGAGGAAAAGCGTTAAAGGAATCTCAATTTTTATCAAATTTCACAACATTCTGTGTAAATTTATGTTCAAAGAAAGAATGATAAGCAGAAACAAAAGGATCATAGAGGATCATGTGCTCTATTGACTGAAATCTGCTATTTCTGAAAGTGGTCATCAACAGCTGACCAAGAGTTTGATATTACAAAGATATAGGCCAATGTGTCAGTTTAACCTTTCAAGGTCATTCAAAGTGAAAGCTAAAAGCACCCAAAGAAACTCCGAAGGTACTTACCTATTAATATTTGATATTGCCCAGGGGCCTAGGATCCATCATTACAAAGATATATCCAAATATGTCAGTTTGACCTTTCAAGGTCATTCAAATTCAAAAGTAAGAACACCAGAAGAAACCCCATAGGTCCTTTCCTAATGATGTTTAATAGTAAGCAGGGGTCTAGGAGCCACCATTACAAAGATATATGCAAAATGGCAGTTTGACCTTTTAAGGTCACTCAACACTGAAAGGTAATTTCCTATTACCATTGCAGAGTAACCATTGTCCTACAATGTACCATTACCAAGACATAAGCCAATATACAAATTTGCTTTAAAAAAAAGGAAACTTGAATTCTACTAAACATCCTATCAGAAGAAACATACTTTACAGCTCTATCATCCCCTTCACAAATCTGATGAAGGTCTGCGTGGGGAACGTCTATAATATTTAATGGTTTGTCAATAACTGAGAATTGTTATCATCATCTTCAGTCCGACAATACTCTCATAAAATTTCAAACTAGTCTGTTAAGCCTTTCTGCACGGGTCAAAAACAGCCACAATACACAAAATTCATAACATAATAGGGGAAAATCACAGCACCACCAGTTGGTCAAATTGTGAACTACATGACCCCAGGTGACACTGTATGCAATATATTAGCAATCGGCTACGTAATTCCTGAGAAGAAATTGCGATTTCATTTTGCGAATTTTTTTCAATCACAAAAACAGAAAAATGGTTGGATCATCAGTGTCTTAACATGGATGGTGGAGGACTATATCCATCTGTAAAATCAAAGCATTCAATATAACCATTTTTACAGTGCTAAAGATACATGCACTGTATTGCAATGTCCATGCACTAATTCATAGTGTTTGGTGAAACATGGTTCTAAAGTTTGTTATTCCCCAGCTTCATCCAAGAGAAGCACATACTTATTGCTTTAAAAAAAATTCCGTCACATTTAGCAAGATTATCCTATTGCAAAATTTCAAACAATTCTGTTCAGGAATTCTAAACAAGTCAAAAAAAAAAAAAGCCTCATCACACACAAAAAAAAATTAAAATGTAGGAAAAATCAGTGCCACCTGGTGGTGAAAATGTAAACTATATGACCCAAGGTGATCCTGTATATAATATCAAACAATTGGCCTAGTAGTTCTTCAGAAGTGAATTAAAAAAGAAAAAGTTCATAAAAAAAAAAAAAAAAAAAAATAGGAAATTGATTGCTTCTCCATCTGCTTTACAAACATAGTAAAGGACCACATAGGAAACACCCATGTTCAAAATCAATATATTCCATGCAACAGTTTTCAGGAAGTTAAAAATGCAGGAAGTCCAATGGACTGACAGACAGACGACAGACTAGCCGATTTCATAACTTCTGCTAAAGTCAGACATAAGGCACCACTCAAAGGGCTGCCAAATAAACACTTCTGGAAATTTATAAGTGGCATATCAGACAAAAATTTGGGAATGCTGCAGTCATTATTTTTCAGATATATCATGGTAACATCCTCAGAGAAGACAGACAAGATGGATGTATGGCAATTTCCTCTGTCACTTTCATGTGCCGAGGGTAAAATCACATAAACAATCAGACACCAGCAACCCAAGGGCCTGCCAGATATAGTATCACTGGCAAACATGGAATAAACACAGACATGGCCAATGATTTTCTTTTTTGTTTCTGTGTGTTTTTTGTTTTTTTTTTTGTTTTTTTTTTTTTTTTTTGAAACTGAAGCAGCATCATGCATTTATTGGCCTCCATTGAACCATTCTTTTCAAGAATGGGGATTTGGCGCGGTTGGCATGTGCGTTTCTCTTTTGGAGTTACGTGACTGGTGCTCAAGGTTGCTGGTTGGAGACCCGACTGTTCCATGGTCACAAAACATATTTCAGGTGCTCTTTTGATGCTGCTGGACTTGCATATATACAGTCCCTGATCTGGGACAACTGTGAATGCAGTACTTGTACTGGATTAATTACAATGAACTCGGACATGTCATTGAGCCCTTCTTTTTTAAGAATGGGGAATCGGTGCAGTTGGTATGTATGTTTCCCATTTTCGGGTGAGTGATTGGTGCCGAAGGTTGCTGGTTCAAGACCCAATTGTTCCATGGTCACAAAACATAATATTGCAGAGAAACAGGATTTGAAAATTTTTGGTTCATAGAAAGGAATTTCTTTTTTTTATTTTTGAAACAGAAAATCATTGGCTAATACAGAAATATGACAAAACAAATATAAATGTGCTACAATATTTTTTTAATCCAGCACAAGTAGGTTACACAGAAACAAAATACAATACTTGTACTGGATTATATTACAATGAACTGGGCAGTGTTAATTATGGCATTCACGCATACCGGCCTCCATTGAACCATTCTTGTTTAAGAATGGGGATTTAGTGCAGTTGGTATGTGCATTTGCCATTTTCGGCTAAGTAATTAGTGCCGCACATTGCTGGTTTGAGACCTGGCTGTTCCGTGGTCACATGTAGCATCCTGATACAGACCAACCAGCACTCATTCTGTATTAAAAAATGCACGACTTTGCAAAATTGATATCCGGACTGGTGCTTGGAATTATTCTGGTAAAGTCAGGTCGACTGCAGTTAAATGTATTGGCCAAAGTCATGTTTCTTTAGCCAAACCAATTCAGAATTGACATAATCCAAGTTTAAATATTTCATAAAAGCTAAAAACATCAAAATTTCTTTTGATTTCTTAAGCCAATTTGGCTACATGATGTGATATACTTTTCGCCAGATCCAATTTTTGTTAGCCAAAGGGTAATTGGCCAATGGCTAGCACCAGCCTAGCATTTACAATTCAGGTTACTCTTGTGTATTAAAAGTTAAAGGAAAAAAAAAAAAAAAGATTTAATGCGCTACAAATTGTTCAAAATTGTGGCTGACACTGACATTGATGATGTTAATTGTAAGATCATTCTTTTATGAGGAAGCTTTCTCCCAGTTGTATCAGGCAATCCATGACTCCTGGGCCATGACCCCTTTCGTCAACTAATGAAGGACTTCTCAATATCAATATTTGTGCTGATAGTTTGTACTGCAAATATATCCAATCCAGTTTCTGTGTTACTGATACATAACATAGTAACCTAAAGGTCTTAAGACCCATCAGCCGCCATTCCAACTAATCATTAAATCTCTGAAATATGCCCACGACACAAATACAGAAACTCTACATGGCTTACTGTTACATAATGTATGGGGATGCAACACCAGTTATAACAAGACTTCCCATGATTTGTGTGGTATAACTCACACAGTCTTGGTTTGGGGGAGGGGTTTAAGTTTTTTTTTTTTTTTCTGTACTGGGCATTTTTATTCACCACACTTGCATACTGGATGCCTTATTTCCCTTACTCGGCACCAGCCATTATTTCCCAATTTTCCATACCTTGCAGTAGAGCAAAATGATTACTGGTGCAAATGTGCTGGAATCCTCCCTACCCCCCCCCCCCCCTTCACCACCACCACCCCTTCTGTACAATCTGGCATGGCTTGAGGGAACTTTGTGACCTGGTGTCCAGCAAATAGAGACATGACAAAGACAAGACCTCCCTCAGCCTGTATGAGGGGTAAAAATTCAGTTTTGTGCTCAGGTTCAGAAAAGTTCCAGCTAATGATGAGTCGATGAGTCCATCATCTTAAAACCCTCAAGGTTTGACCAGTGAAAGACAGCTTGCTTCATGTGCACACACACAGCTCCCAGTATCCTTTCACCACACTTGGTGGTGCACCAGATCTATGGATTATCTCACAGGACTCAACTCTGTATAATACACCACTGACTTGCCTTCTCTCTTTGACCAGTCTGAAAACATAAGCATTAACTTTAAACACAACAATTTCGAAACATGTTTCAAATTGATACAGATCAGTATTGCAAGATATATCTGCAAAACATATGAGCATAAAAGTGCTTCTGGTCACATTTCAAGATCATTTAGAAAGCAGAGGTGCCAAGTTGCCCAACATATAAAACGGGAGCTCAAGCTGAAAAATGTTGCAAAAAGCGACAGTCCTATTCTATTTCAATGGAGGAAACTGGTAAAAAAGCAGGAGATAGACAAATTTGGGGGATTTATATCATTAGAAAAACGTGAGATCTCCTGCCAAATCGGGAGACTTGGCTCCTCTCAGAAAGACAGCAGCATCTGCTTAAGACCACTCCTACTCCCAGCAAACACGGTCTCATGTTGCACCTCACCATAACCCTTTATCCCTTAAACTGGCCAAAACCAGCTGGTGGTCAAATGTTATCTAGATGATAGGTCTCATCTACCATCCCCAGTCATATTGTTTTTCAGTACTCTTGAAATCAGTTGAAAACACTGAAGCAGACAACATTTGACCACCAGCCAGTTTGGCCAGTTTAAGGGGGAAAGGGTTAAGGAAGGCAACAGTTTACATCAGGGTGCTTTTGGGCAGTTTGAGTGGGAAAGGGTTAACCAAGTCTGCCTTCAACTTGATCACTACAAGGGCTCCAGGGCACTGAACAGAAAGTCAACTACAGACCTTCATCATTTGAACTCTGAAGATTGTGAAATACATGTACTAAGACAGTGGACTGCAGGGCAAGTCCAGACTTCAAATTAGACTGCTCCTGATTACAGTAGATGCTAGTATGGCATTTGCAGGCTGACTAATTGAGAAAGATCTCTAATGTAATCACAACCCGGGGTACTTGGACCGGGGTGAGGGGTGCAAGTAACTATCACCAAGTGGGCACAAATTAAAATTTAGCACAACCCATAAATGGGTTAATTACGCTAAAAAAAAATTGTGTAACCTTTTTTGTTTTGCATAACCCATTTCGACAGTGGTATCATATGTCTCTGCCAAATTGTCCAAACTCTGTGCAAACACAACTATGGGTTATACAATTTGTGAAGGCCTGATTATGAAATACTATTCTACCTATGCATTTACACCATATAAAACACACAAAGGCTAGTAAAGACTGACCAAAGAGGGTAGAATTGTTCATTGACAATTTTTTTTTTTAATTCAGTAGCAATGACTAAGAGCAGGGTAATCTCTGTGCTACCAGTGACTCTGTATTACCAGAATCAATTAACGGCCATCCATCAATTAATTGATGGATGGCCGTACAAGGCACAGCCTTCTGGCCATCCTCACACATACTTATTGCATATATATTGTACTACTATTATTGACGTGAAATAAACTATTTGAATATTTGAATTGGAATCAATGCATGCTAATTTTCACAGAATAAGCTATTTAGCTAAAAAAAAAAAACAGAGGCCTGTGATGGTATACTAGTGATACTGGTGACTGTGTATTGACAGTACGTACCACAAACACCTATATTACAGTACTGACAAGTGCACTGACAACAAGCTAATTTTGCTTGCAGAGCAGACCATCTTTTCCTTGTTTCTCAGTTTTTTTCAAGGAAAGACCGAAGGCTAAGCCACAGGCAACACACAACTAAACAGAATCCTGATGATTGTGTTTTGATAGATTACATACATGCTGGCATTATTTGTGTGTTGATAGAATACACATATATGCTGGCATTATTTGTGCATTGATAGCATACACATGCTTGCTGGCATCATTTATGTATCAATAGAATACACATACATGTCGGCACTATTTATGTATTGCTAGAATACACACACACACACATGCCAGTACTATTGTGTATTGCTAGAATACACATACATGCTGGCAATATTTGTGTATTGCTAGCATACACATACATGCCAACCCTATTTGTGTATTGCTAAAATACACATACATGTCGGCACTATCTGTGTATTGCTAGTCTAATACACATACATGCTGGCACTATTTGTGTATTGCTAGAAAACATACATGCCAGCATTACTTGTGTATTGCTAGAATACACATACATGCTGGCACTATTTGTGTATTGCATAAATACACATACATGTCAGCACTATCTGTGTATTGCAAGAATACACATACATGCTGGCACTATTTAGGTATTGCTAGTCTAATGCACATACATGCTGGCACTATTTGTGTCTTGCTAGAATAAGCATACATGCTGGCACTATTTGTGTATTGCTAGAAAACATACATGCTAGTACTATTTGTGTATTGCTAGAATACACATACATGCTGGCATTATTTGTGTACCGGGAAACCTGCCCCAAGAGACCATCCCTTGGGTTGATCAAACTTGTGATTCCTCAAATGAGGTTGTCTTTCATATGAGTAACAGATTAGATAAAAATACAACACAAATAATATTCTAAAAATGTGGTCTTTCAAGACAGATGGTCTCTCATTGAAGTCATTTCTCAAGACAGTGACCACTTTATTGGGGAAAATCACAGATATAGAACAAGATCTTACCATAGGACCTGGTGTGCCTTCCTCATTCACACTTCAGAATTTGTCTGGGTAATTTTTCATTTCTTCCACAATTCTTTTCTCCACCAGGGGGAGCATCATTGGGTCAGCTGGTAAGGTGTAACTAACAAACACCTGTTTTCCAGACTTCTTGGCTGCACAAGAGAAATGAGTGAAAAAATGCCATGTAGATTTTACAAATGTATATATCTGTCTGAAATCTGTGGGATATTTTGCCTCCTAGGCAGACTGTCAGGCCCTGGACTTTTGGGCTCGAGCACAATGGCTATGAATATAATGTGTGGTTTTCATACAAATTATTTTTAATTTCAGTTTTAAAATCTTGGGTTCAAGTTTAACAACAACCAAGGTTAAGGCAGATTTTTAACTGAAGTTTAATTTTGTGTGTGTGTGTGTCAATAACACTCCAAGCCTGGCAGGCATTAAGCCTGTCAACCAGAAGATCACTTAATAACTTTGATGTTTTGGTCATGATAAACAATCAAATACGAGAGAAAAATAACACTCCAGGCCTGGCAGGCATTAAGCCTGTCAACCAGAAGATCACTTAATAACTTTGACGTTTTGGTCATGATAAACAATCAAATACAAGAGAAAAATTGTTGACGGAGTCTACATACATATGCCACTTGCCTCAAAAGACAACCAAGCTCTTTCTCCATTACATTAAAGTTGGCAACTCTTAATTAGCAAGGATTCACTATCAAGTGAAACTAATATAAGTGAAACTAATTCATTGTTGTCACAGCCACAGTATGACAGTGGGATATTTTAATTTACTTTTGGCATGATGTACCATTTAGCAATACAGATGTATTAAGCAAAGTATTTGCTGTCTTTTTCTTTTGTTCACAGTACAATTGTGGCCATCACCCAAACTCAATGAGAAAATTCAGCAGTCAAGCAATTTATTTTATTTAACTCTGTCTCTTGTAAACATGCTTAGATAAATGTTTTTTATTTAATTTCATCAATAACCCCCCCCCCCACCCACCCTTTGAATTAAAATTGAGCTAAGAGCTTTTGTTCTTGAGGCTGCTGACCTAGGGCATGTTATCTGATAGGTCCCACCCCCAGTTTTTATCTGAATCACTTTTTATCACTGTTGAAATGCGTCTAAAACACAGCAGCAGATGATATTTGACTACAGGCCCAGAGACTCCAACCCACAGCTTCATACAAACTGAAGATTTTCCCTCCTGGAGTACTATTGAAACTGGAGATGTGACGGAGCGCAGTGACTGTGCTGGGGGAAGAGTCTGGGAGGGCAGCCCCCACCCCTCCTGGGGTGAGAAAATTTGGGGAAAAAAAAAAAAAAGGAGTTAAAATGGTGTATTTAGACGATTTTTTTTTACCTCATATTTTTTTAATCTGGGCAGGAGAAAACATATTCTAAGCAGGCGAACGAGAGAATTTGGAAAATGGGCAAAAAAATGGAAATGGGCGGGTTGGAGTCTCTGCAGGCCAGGTAAAGGGGGAAAAGGGTTAATGAAAACATTACTACCAAAATCGCATGACCTAAGCCAATAGCCGTCGTCAGCACAGGTTGGGTGCCAAGCGCCCAACTTGCATCAAGGAAGGCTGCAGACAGTGTGTTAATCGAAGGGGCAGGGCTTTTAAAAACAAAACTCAATTTCATCAAAATACAAGCAATGATTGGTGCTCACCTAATTTTTGTGCTAACGTTACTGACGTTGTGTCACTCATATCCCCAAAGAGTTTTGTACCATTGGGCATCTTTTCCTGCAAAATATAAGTGATTTCATAAGACCATAAAAGTCATGGGTCCATTCAGTAGATATTATGTCAGTCAGCAGAGCTAAAGTGGTGCATGCCCATTACTTCCCATTATAACCCTTAAAGTGCTAATCACTGCTATAGTTGTTTTCTCATTAACGTTAAACATACAATGGTTAAAAGATTCAAATTCCTCATGAAGATACCAGTGATTCAAATACCACCAATCCTAGTATTAAGGAAAAAGTAGTCCTAGTCAACAGCTGTGAGGGTAACCTAAATAAACATCACAAAGTATGTAACATTTGTTGTGCATGTTGCATCATACCTTGTCACCAGGTCGCTTCTGGAGGCCTTCAGCTTTCAGATCAAAAAATCACACTACCAGTGACTACATGTATATCCCACAGGGGCCCCAAAGTACCATATTGCCAATGCCAGCTCAGAGTTGGTGTTGTTGCACGAGATTCCAACAATCATTCTCCCCACCCACTACATCTCTATTTCAATGGGGATACAGATCTTGTGCACAGTACTAAAATTTACGGAACAGAGTTTAACAAAAAGAAAGGCTACACGAGAGAGATGGGTTCGTTCAGCTGCTCAAGGTACTATGGCCTCCCCCATCTAGACTGGTTTAGTAAATGACCACTAGAGGGACCTAGCGACTAGGTGCTACTGCCTGATCCACCAGCATCATTAATGTTTAATAGGCATAGCCTTAGATGCAAGCATCAACATTACAAAGTATCAATAACGATGCCATTCTCACTGCCAATTGGTATGTTTGTGACATAGCCACATCCAATGAAACATGAACCAAAGTTGTAGCAGTTTGATTTAAGCAAATTAGACCATAGGGACAAAGACAAAAAATTTAAACCTTAAATAGCTTCAAAACTATAATAGATTGATATGCTTTTCCAACTTCAATTTATAGGTTTTTGTCATAGACGCATGAAAATAAATTTATGCAAATAAGGCAAATATGCACAATTTAAATGTGGAATAACTTCCAAAATTATTATAAAATGAGGTTTCATTCAAACCTTAATTGATAGATTTGTGGGATAATGATAATAGGCAATCTTTCAAAGTTTTCTAGGCACACAGACTGATTTGGTGGGGGGGGGGGTGTTTACTCCCCTGACTGGGGTATGCATATAAGCTCATCGGTAATAACTGCTGTTTTTCAATGCATGTCGATTTAGACCCCCAATTTGTTAGCTCAGGTGCAAATTTTGCCCCCCCCCCCCTTTTCGTGAAGGCAGTGCGAATGAAGACCCTATTTTTTTTTTGTGCTTAACTGGCCCTCCCACCATTCACTGGGCCCCATCTATTTTAACTTTTGGTTGTTACATGGAGCTACTATTAGATTATGAACATTCTACAGGAACAGTGCATCTACATTTTCCTGGGCCCCGACACAGGGCAAGGGCCACCTAACCTTAGGGTGTCCCTTCCGGTCAACCCAACATAAATATTTCGCACCAAGTCAAAATCAGAGTGAGATCCCCAGCCAGGGGATTCCCATTCTGGACCCATTACAGCCACGGGAACCAGATTCAACTTATGACAAACATACTATTGTATTACATCATAGTGCTGCTGAAACGTAAACACAAACCCACATGTAATGCAACTACAACAGCATGATACTTAGATATCAACAGTTTTTTAAAGGTTCCTGGCAAGATACACACAATATTGAAACCGGTCGAACCTGCGTTTGCCATTCAATAGCTACTTGCCCAGTCTAGCTCATGTACTTTTAGATGGAGGTACTGCTTTGAATACACAGAAATCCTATCGTCAGCTACCATGGTGCGCGGCTTTGAACTTCAAACGGGCAGGCTGTGTATTGGCCGGTCGGCAAGCCGTCTTTGATGTGCAGCCCTGTGACCAGCACGGATTTGCCATAAGATGGCACGCTGAAAGCACACCCTCTCCCGCTCTCGTGTCTGGGAGGGTTGAATAGCCTATATCTTTGCAACGATGCAAATCTGAACCATTTCTTCTTCCTATTCATGGCGCGTGCTTTCAAATGGTGTTTGAATAATTCAAATCGGATGAAACCTGACAGTTATCCCAGGAGAAAAAGTCAGCAAACTTTGTTACATTCCAAAGATAAAAAGTATACTTGCCGCTATCCTCCTGACATACGAACCATGTTCACTGATTGTGGAAACACCTATTTTAAGCAAAGTGGGTGAAACAAATGTCGGAGTGTGTTGGACTTTAAAATTTAGGATGAAAAATCACCAAGTTCTGGTCAATTTTAAACAGGATAGAGGGCGATATTACGTAATGGTATTTTCTGTCAATCCTACGCATTGATAGTGGAACCACTCTCCTGAACAATTGGGATTTTTACAGTGAATTATTTCATCTGACATATACTCCCCATTACATACACAATACAGTTCTGTAAAACGATATTAAAAGATGCGGAGGAAGCATATTTTTTCCAGCTAACATCACCATCACTGTTGTCAAAACAATGGAACTGGCAATATAGTATTAGTAGGTCTCGAACACATCCAATGTAGAGAGGCGGAAATGTGCTGATCCACATGTTGGCAGGCGACTCGTAGTGCATGCCGTGTTGTGTATTCGCAGCAAGGGAGAGGCAACTAAGATAAGCAGCCAGATTTTATCAGCGGTGGTCAAGACTCACCGAGCTTTTTCTGTTGGTGAGTGTTGGCTGTACCTCCATCTGTTGTAGCTCCATGGTTGTTAAACTGCAAAATAAAGACACCCCCCACCCCCAATGTAGAATAAAGACCCCACATTTTCACCAATAAAATTAAAACACATGTAACATATATGGTTTTAACCCTCTAGACCTATTGTTATGAGGCTCCATGGAACAACAGTCATTTGTACTGAATATGGACTGCAAATAAAACTTGTCAAACTTGTCTCTAGGGAGCATAGCCACCCTTTTCTAGACGAAGTACCTCTCCCCTCACTCCCCCCCCCCCCCCCCCCACGATTTACTAACAATCAAATCAAATTTTTGTAGTTGATACTTTGTCTTTGTGATACTTTGTAAATTGTAATGCTGACGCTCGCATCTTAGGCTATGCCTGCTACATAATATACCCACAGTTCACGTCGCTTACGCATTTTGTTTGGACGGCAACTGCCATGACCTACAGTACAGTGACTAGTAAATTATGAACAGCCCGCTTACGTATTTTGTTTGGACGGCAACTGCCATGTTGTTCAAACTGGGGCTGGAACCCAACCACAGATAGAAACTCTCTTGCAACTTCAAAACTTGGAAATGTACAGTTGAATCGAGCACCTGCCCTGAAAAGCGATGGATCTCAAGTGAACAATGTGCTGCTTCCACAGAAGCTGCAGTTCCATGATTTTTTCCACTCATTTTCACTCTGTCATGACAGCACGTTTCACACCGGCGTCTGTCATGGGTGCCGACATCTCTTCATGTCGCTTATAAGCCCCCCTGATAGAAGAAGCACCATATCTCCGCATGTCTCGCAGCTGTGCTTGTTGGGCCTGCGGCAAATGTGAGAAACATGCCTTATTTAAGGAGTTTGGTCAACCCGTCTGCCTTAGGCCTATAGCTGTAACATGCCTCATTCTTTTGCAAATCTTCTGTAGATTTCAAATATGCCTGTTGTGGAGCTCTCATGTGGTCCAGTTTTACGGTATATGCAAATTAAGAAACCTATTTAGTAGAGCATATAAATTTTCAAAAAGACTTATTTTCAGTTTTGGTTCAACCCGAAATATACCCGGCTGGATTTGGTAACAATCAAAGATAAGAACCTGAAGTTTGAAGTTAGGTAGGGTGTACTATCAATTTCATGGTCAACTTGTATTTGTATTGGTTACCATGGCAACCAAATTGAGTTTTCATGAAATGAAGGGAGAATTGATCACCTTATTTAACCATAACTTAAAACACATACAAGGTACCACCTCACAACTTTACATCAACATACATTTTATACAGGTGTTTTATAAGAAATCAATTTGAGATAGTAAGTGTCAACAGTTGGTTGCCATGACAACAGAACGTTTGTAAAAATCACTTAAATTTGCATGTAAACATTAGAAACTTGTTTATAGTTTTAAATATAGGGAATAATTTTCATCACACATGATGTCAAAATGTAAAGAGATTCTTTCTACTCTAAAATGAGGTCAATTAAGTGAAGGAAGATCGTTTTGGGTCGCCTAGCAACGTTCTTGCCAATGTTTACATAACTCAAAATGAGCAGATTTTTGTGGATATTGCAATTGGTCATATGGCCACTGCTGCGCATTGCTGAGAAATGATACATACATGTGATAATATTGCCAGAAAATCTATCCTTAAACAAAAAAATACTTAACTAAATTTGGTATTAATTGAAAGATAAAAACCCGTAATTAAAGCTTAGGTAGAATGTACCATTGATTTAATGGGCAACATATGTTTTTATTGGTTACCATGGTAACGACATTTTTGGAGTAATCCAGGGAAAAGCGCATTTTTAACCATTACGTTATGAAAATGCAAGGTACCACTTCATAACTTTACATCAGCATACAGGCGTTTCCTAAGAAACCAGTTTGAGATTGTAAGTGTCAAAGTTGGTTGCCATGGAAACGGAATGTTTCTAAAAATCACATAAATTTGCAATCAAACATCATAAGCTTATTTCTAGCTTCAAATTTGAGGAATACTTTCCATCAAATGTGCTGTTAAAATGTAAAGAGACTCTTTTTCCACTAAATTTGATGTAAATTGGGTCAAGTAGGAGTGTTTTATGGTCACCTATAGCAACGTTCCTCCAAATGTCAAGATTATTCAAAAGCAGATTTTTGTTGATATTGGACACGCATTAATAACCGTGTTGCAAACTGCTGAGCAATGATACATGTGATAATACTACCAGTAGATGGTTTTATAAATTTTCCATATTTCCCTGAAGTTCCTCCTGTCCCTAAAGCAACATTTTTTTATTATTTTTTTTAAAGAATAAAATTATAAAAATTGTTGCAAATATTGTGCCTTTTTCAAATATATTTTTCATTTAACTCTAATTTCAGGTATTCATGACACTGAGCGCATACTGATGAAGCATATATATTACCGATCATATCCAGCAAAAAGATGGTAAAATTGTCAGAGCTCCCAAGAACGTCCTTATCGTAGTTGGCGCATGCGCACCTAATCAGCGCAACTTTGTCTGAATTATTTTGTGTCAATGTAACAAACCATTTCATATTCAACACAATGTGCCCCCCTTTCCCCCCTTCCACAAGAAAATATTCAGACAATTAACCCTTGAAGTGCTGATTTAAGATTGAGTCAAAAGTTTTCCTCGGGATACTTTATACGCAATGCGCGCCAAGTGTCCCGAGGAAAGCTGTTGACTAAGACTACTTTTTGTTTCAGACAAGGCTTGCTGGTATTTGAATGAAAGGTATCTTCATGAGGAATTTGACTCTTTTAACCGTTATATGTTTAATGGTAATTAGAAAGCAACTATAGCAGTGATTAGCACTTTAAGGGTTAACATGGCAAAACAGCGTCAAAATTGCCACATTTAGTTGCACTTCTACAACTTTTGTTCACTGCCCATTGGAAGATGTCTCAAGCCTACATGTGTGACGTAGACTTTGTGTCTGTCTGGAATAGTTTGGAAGATATGGAGCTTTTAAATTTTTAATTGCCCCTAATTTGCATAATTTTAAACATCATGACTATTCCAAGTCAGGTTCTTAATTTCACCGGTAGGTGAGTCACCATGGCAAGTTGGGTGATTGTCGGAATAACAATGTTGGAGAAAAACTCCTGACAAATTTGGTCGTAAAGAAAGAAAGAAAGAAAGAAAGAAAGAAAGAAAGAAAGAAAGAAAGAAAGAACGAAAGGAAGGAAGGAAGGAAGGAAAGAAAAAATTCTTTGAAAAACAAAATGTCTGGGTTTGCACCCAGACATAAAAAAACAAAACTTGTTGGAGATCTGTCCAAGGTACATCTGCAGCAGCGCCAAGTCTGAAGTGGATCCAGTAAAGTGTGTTTGGGAACATTACGTATGCATGTATTCACAGCAGCCTATCACTGTACCAATGGCAATGTGTACGCTCATTCATAATCACGATTTTTTTGTGAAAAATTCGGGGCCGGGAGGAAGTATGGCCTAGAGACTTTGATGGACACCAAGTCAAAGTAATACCCACCACCTTTGAATAGAGTTCAGTCAGTGATTTTAGAGAGGTTGAAAACAAAAAATAACTTAAAAAGATTTGCTTCACAGCAAATCTGTCTTGGTACCTTCAAAATGAGAACAGTTTGAAAGACTACACTTTGCCATTGTTTAGCATAGTCTAAATTTTGTATATTATGCTAATTTACATAAATTAGAATGCTATAACTTTGGTTCTCGGTTCATTGGATGTGGCCATGTCACAAACTTACAAAGCAGCGCTTGAATGACACTCCTATCTGTAATAGTTTTGATAGCTATTCATAGACTTTAATTTTCTGTAGTTGCCTAATTTGCATAAATTAAAAGCGTTGAACTTTGGTTTATGGTTCATGGGATGCGGCTTTGTCACATACCAACAAACTGAGGTCGGAATGGCACCTCTATGTATAATAGTTTTGTAGTTATTCAAGATTCAAATATATTGTATTCATCTTATTTGCATAAATTAAAATTTGTACTATTTTGGTTCATGGTTCATTGGATGCAGCTATGTCACAAACCCAAAAATTGAAGTTGGAATGGCTCTATAATAGTTTTGAAGCTGTTCAACATTTAAAATTTTGCATATTCATCTAATTTGCATAAATTAAAAATCCTATAAATTGGTTCATGGTTCAATGGATGTGGTTTTGTCACAAACCACTATATTGACCTTGGAGTTTCATCTCTATCTATAATAATTTTGGAGATATATTCAACTTTCACATTTTTAAATGCCCCTTATTAGCATAAATTGAAATTCTACAACTTTCATTTACTGTCCATTATATTGGCAGGTGTCACAAACCTAGACGTGCCCATTAAAATTTTGTGTTCATCTGCAATAGTTTGACAGATATGGAGCTTTAACATTTAAGAGTGGCCCTAATTTGCATAATTTTAAACATGTAGATTATTCCAAATCATATAAGTCAACTTCCTTACTAGCTCTGTTACCATGCCAAGTTTAAACATTGTAGTTTGCATAGTGTCTGAGAAAAGCTCCAGACAAATTATGCGGTGGAAATAAGAAGAAAGAAGCAATTTTTGAGAAAACAGTATGTCTGGGATGACACTAATATATATATATATATATATATATATATATATATATATATATATATATATATATATATATATATATATATATATATATATATATATATATATATATATATGTAGCTGTGTCTGTAGAAAAATGTGGATTGTCTTTGCTGAATATTTAGCTCAGACAAGGAACCGCTACTCAGAGAGACATGTACGGGTAAAAGGCTCCGAAACATGTTGAGCAGTTACCCGCTGAAGACCCTTTAATTTATTTGGGCTAATACAGCCTATGTCAAAATTTTACAGAGGAACGTGTGCAATATGGACAATAGAACTTCTATGTATATAAGTTAGACAGGGACAGGTTAGCTTATGGAGAGTAAAGAGTTCGCACTGCGGAATAGGGTATATAATGACTACTGGGAAGTGGTTTTGGACAAATAGACACAAATACAATATATGTATATATATATATATATATATATATATATATATATATATATATATATATATACACTTATTCCATATACACTTATTCCATATACTCAGTTGCCCATTCTGTGTAAGTAAAGACAAAATATTATGAAAAACGAAGTGATTGTAGTAACTGAACATTTAACAATATTAAAATCGGAAATGGCGATTTTGGTCTTTGTGCTTGTCCCAAAAAGACTTGTATAATGCAAATATATGCATATGGCATTAAGCCATAGACACAGCTTTATTTGTAAGATAGTTTTGGTGCCTCAAGGAACCTAAAAGATACGGTTCTGTAATTTAAAATGATAAACCAATATTGAAGAAATCTATTCAATTTCATTAAGGTGATGGGTTTTGCTTTTCAGACATAGGTATCTATTTTTGCTCATAGCATAAAACGGGAACACCTGAGAGCTCCACAACAGGCATTTTCTAAAAGAAGCCAAAATTTTACATTAGGTAGGCTATGTTGTAGCCATAAGGCAAGCGGATAGACCAAATTCATATTTTAGCCTCAAATGTCGCAGGCCTATGTGCCGTGGTGAGTTGGAAAGACACCTTACTCCTTAGTCTATCATACTTTTGAAGCTATTAAAGAATTGTATTTTGCGTATTTGCTAATTTGCATAAATCAAACTGATACAACTTTGATTCATGATTCATTGGATGCAGCTATCCCACAAATCTATATATTCAACTTTGAATGACACAGTCTATAAAAGTATAATGATTTTGATTTGAAGATATTGAAGATTTTCTATATTTACCTAATTTGCACAAATTGAAATGTTGTAACTTTGTTTCACGCTTCATTGGATAAGGCTATGTCACCAACCAATCAATAGAAGTTGGAATGGCATCTCTATCTGTTATAGTTTTGAAGTTATTCAAATTGTGCGTATTTGCCCAATTTACATAAAACAAAGTGCTACAACTTCGGTTCATGTTTAATTGGATGCGCCTATTCAACAAGCCCACCAATGAATGAATGGTAGCTCTATCTGTAATAGTTTTGAAGTTATTTCCGATTTAAATTTTGTGTTTTTATATAATTTGCATAAATTAAAATGCTACAACTGTGGTTCATGTTTCATAATAAACTCTGTGTGGAGTTTTCAGTTGCTGTATCGAGAATATAGGAACATGTTATTTTACAAGCTCGTCACCAGAATTGAAGTGACATGTCTTGCACAGATCACCTGCGTTCGTCAAGAAAAGAGAACTTTGTTTTGGTTTTACCATGGAACTACAGCTTAGAACTTGAAGTCTCTGATTTATAACAATAATTTTCGTATCTATGGTCAGCGACGCATTGTGCTGCCTTTTCACAAACTGCATGGCTTATAGTCTATCGATAACTGGTACATCGTGCATATCGGGGGGGGGGGGGGGTCAAAACAAGCTCCAATTGGCACCCAGTCAAATTTATGCTTGCAAATCTATTCTAGTTCTTTCTTTTAATATTTCTTAATACTTTTCCGCCACATTTTATGACGCAGTTTTCTCAGTCATTATACAAGTCACAACATTGAAATTTTACAAACTATGAGACCCATAGCTGAAGTTGTGCACCTGGTGTGGATTTATTGATATGTTATAAATTATTAGAGTTATGGGTGAAAAAAAAATCCTATTCAGCTATTAGCTGAAAAAACAAAACATCCGTTCTGGTTAAAGTGTATGTGTCAACACATACTTTTCTGTTTTTCCTAAAATTCTTTCTTTCTTTTTCTTTCTTTCTTTCTTTCTTTCGTCCTTTCTTTCTTATTTACCAGCAAATTTGTCCGACACCTTTCTCGGACACTATTATACATAGAAACTATAAACTTGGCATGATTGTACCTCCATACAAGGACTTTGACCAGAGGGAATGAAGATGTTTAAAATTATGCAAATTAAGGGCTTTTGAAATTTTCAATCTTGAATATCTTCAAAAGTGTAACAGATAAAGATGACATTTCAACTTCTACCGGGCGGTTACTGACCATTGCGCATACAATGAATTTAAAACAAAAGTGGTATCAATTTAAATTATGCTAATTAGCAGCATTTGAAATTTTAAAACTTGAATATCTTCAAAACTATTATAAATAGAGATGTTATTTCTACTTCTATTAGGGGGTTGTTGACCATTGCATATGTAATGAATCTAAAACAAAAGTTGTAACAATTTAGATTATGCTAATTAGCAGTATTCGAAATTTTCAATCTTGAATATCTTTAACACTATAATAGATAAAGATGGCACTCCAACTTCTACTACAGGGTTGTTGACTATTGCGCACCCAATGAATCAAGAATAAAAGTTGTAGCAATTTAAATTATGCTTAATAGCAACATTAGAAATTTTAAATCTTGAATGCCTTCACAGCTATAATAGATAGAGATGCCATTCCAACTTCTACTCCTGTGTTATGGACTAGTTGTACATTGCCATATTACCTGAGTGCAGACTCCTGGACGGCGCAAGAGACAGAGGGCGCCAGTCGGAGTCTGACCAAGTGTACCAGCCTTTGAATTTACCGCTCCAATCACAATAGCACACACAAATCTTCATTCAGATTCGAACGTTACTCTGCCATCTAGTGTTCTAAGCTAGAACTAGTTTATTGACCAATTTATTTATTTATTTGAAGCACGCCATCTGTCGCCGAATATGTATAAAAGAAAACTGAAATGGCTTTACTAGAATGTGTTTGATTGGTTCACTGGTCGGCATATCTAGCTCACTGATTGGTTTGACGTAGAGAGTTGAAATCAGCGCGTGATTCAAATGGTACACTTGGGTCAGACTCCGACTGGCACCCTCAGTCTCTTGCGCCGTCCAGGAGTCTGCGCTCAGCTAAATTGCCATACCAATATGCTTTGAAGACACACACACTGATTTGCTATGCAGCAAATCATCTTTCCTAGTTTAGTTTTGTTATTTGTTTTTAACGGGACGGGGTTGCTTTTGGGAGGGGATTTATTGTTTTGTTTTTTTCTTGAATATTGGCAATACTGTCGGGGGGGGGGGGGGGGTAGGCTGTCAGTGAAAATATAGGCCTACCAATATGTCCAAGTGGTGTCGGACATACTTGTTTATGCGATGGCGCCTGCTTGCCTTTACCTTGGATTTGGTAAAGACAGCCTATTTGGATGTTAATAATGTACAAAAGTGAAACATCAGCAAATACATACTGTACAACAAGTTCTTGCTTATAATTGCAAGGCTTAAGAGAATTTATAGGAATTAGTATATGCACAAATATACGTAAAAATAGCCAATTTCACATTTCACATCACGGATACGCTTGGGGGATAGAGTTCCACATTGAAGAACCAATATAAGAAAAGGGGGATTTACGGTTCCTGTTAATATGAAGATGTCCTTGACTGGAGGACCTATAGTTTTATATGTATGGACTTCTGTAAGAGGAGTGACAAACTCGTATAAGTTGGTGGGGGGGGGGGGTCTGATTGTTGAAAATTTTCCTTTTGCCTCTTTTTGACACTCAACCATTTAAGGGTGTCCAGCATATCCGTGATGCTAGTTCTAGGATAACAACCTTATATGATTCTCACAGCGCGACTCGATCTGGATCCGTTGGAGAAGGTTCAATTCATGTATTTCCAAAGTGAATTGGACCGAACAGTACTACAGTTGTCAAAATGAGGGAGAATTGATGTATTGTATAAAGTTAACTTGGCATTTAAAGGTAAGAATTTTGCTGCTCTGGTAAAAATACAAACTGCTCTATTCAATTTTACTACAAGGGTATTAAAATTGTCAGAAAATCCTTGTGAAATTTTGTGTGGTTGTAGAGCAGTGAAAATCTCGAATGATCCAAAATGTATTAAAAATACACAATTCCAAATGTCAAAAGAAAAAAAAAATTAGACATACAATTTGTAGTATACATCATGTTCAACACCATCATATTCTGTATTTTGGACGGCCTTGACATATTTATTCAAGATCACTGGTTCTGTTGACAGACGTGACTTGCCCATAATAAGAAGTATTCATTTTATCCCTATATAACTTTGAGAACTTACCAAGTGTGTAAAAATCTATGCCAAGTTCAATACTGGTGGAGCCACCTACAGTATTATATTTGGGTCAACGTGTGAAAATGTTGTGATCTCTCATTTTTCATAGATTATAAAGAAATTTAGTTGGATTGTGGTGGATGTCAAAATCTCGATTGCTTATGATATCAGCAATTGAGCATCCAGGTGGTCGCATAAGCAGGTTCCAGCTCATGTACCACAAATCACCTATTTTCATAGACAGCTGAGCACTGGTCCATGGGTCACTTTACATAGGCTAGGTGAGTGGTGCCGAAATTTTGCTGGTTCCAGACCCATCCATTCCGTGGTCACAAGACATATAGAAAGTAACTGCACCCTAATAAAACACCTAATTTGCTGAAAGCTCTTGGCATTTCTATGTGCAGCAGTTATTTCCCAAATTGTTAGGTTGCAACTTAGGAAGGAAAGTACAAATATACATACCAAATTATCTTCTTGAAGTGCTTGAAAAATTCATCTAAAGACATGTTTACATTCAAAAGTTGATAAACTGACTTGAGAGACAACCAAGAGACATAAAAGAAGTGTGTTAAATTGAAATGTCTAAATACTATATTGGTGTATTAATATTAAATCAACTTCTTACTTTTTTTTTTGGATCAAAATTTAACTTATATTGCATAGAGTATTATCAAAATTATGGTAAACTTTAACATAATTCTGACTCTTTTCTTGGTCCAGGGTTGGGGGTGGGGGTAGAGGTGCTTAGAACATGAAATTTGTAATAATTTCGGTATTAGTGAGTATAGTTAACCTCTCGACCACCATTGCCAAGACCTCCGTGTCTGGCCACTTTGCCCGATGTAATTGAGTTGGGTACTCACTCAAAACCTGGCGGACCTGGTGGCGCCTCTACTCAGTTCCTCTGGATCAGGGGGGCGCCTCATGGTACAGGTTCCCCTGTTCCTTCCTCCTCCATGATTGGTCAGTGAACATCACCTGTGTGAAGGAAGCTCGGTGGTCGGATGGGCTTTTCTGGTGGTCAGAGGTAAGTATACTTACTAAAAATTTCACATATTATAGTCCATCAACCCTGAGTTATGGA
The DNA here is from genome assembly GCA_964020975.1 of Hermodice carunculata. NCBI lineage: Eukaryota > Metazoa > Annelida > Polychaeta > Eunicida > Amphinomidae > Hermodice > Hermodice carunculata. Next base: position 28,578,172 of record OZ026624.1, read on the forward strand.
AGGGTATTCTGCAAATATTACATAAATATCAGGCAAAATGACAGTGTATTTCATACATAAACAAATCTGAGCAGTTTACCTTACTCTTGAAAGAAATTTGCTTGCAGTGTGCTTTGTATTTATTTCTGTAACCATGATTTTTTGCGTTTTATGTGGCCGACTGACAAACCTTGCCAGCATCTTAAAACTACCTATCACATTTGCGCACTCACACTTATCATTTCTGGGACGATATGGATTGCAGCAAGTTTTGTTTGCTGCTGCAGAAATGCCCAAAAATGTGGCTGAAAAGAAAACAAAGTATTGTAATATTCACAAAATCCACTTCCGTAGAGGAAGGTTGATAGACTATAGTTACGCAACATAACATCTCGACCACTATTGCCAATATACAAACGCATTGGAAGAGGGTGTAACCCTACATGCCCACTGACCAACAACCAATGGGACTGACAGCCTGGTGGGGACCATCAGTCCAAGCGAGGAAGCAACATTTGTTGGAAAAACCTTGGAGGTACGTGGACATGAGACTGGCAACAGCAGAATCCTAGCTGATGCTCGGAAACTCTCCTTACCAACCAGCATGGAACTGCCAATGGACACACCCCACCCCCTCCTGGGAAGCTGCCTGCCAACCTGAAAGCAGTCTACTGCAAGGGAGATGCTGTCTCTTTCCACTCTTCAAGCCTGGGGATCTAGCAAGACCAGTGAATCATGGAAAACATGGTGGGCACGAGGCGGTAGTCGTATGGTTCCATAAGGCAGTGTCTGTTAAAAAACAGGTCAGCTAGCTCTCTGCCTAGCGGACACCAGGGGCATCCACCCAATACAAGTCCAAAACAAGGTCAAGGCCTTCTCTAGGTATGTGGGCCTATAGACTGTAGTTAAGTCTAAACCCAAAGGTGCCATAAACTGGAACACAGTAGCTGCCCTGAAGGAACATGGGAAGTATAAGGGACAAGCATCAGAAACCTATGCAAAGGAGCCTTCTAAGCCTGCAAAGGCCTAAATGTCCTCCTCCAGCACCATCAAGTCGCGCAAAAAGTGCTTGGCGAAAGTCATAGACGCTCGCCAGTGACAAGCCCAGAGGATATTGACAACAGTGATGTTCCTTGGGGCATGCCAGGAGGCGTTAAAGGCTCACACCTCGTGACCTCTAGCCTAGATCTGCTTCAGGGCCAAAGGCTGATCCAAAGCATTCTCGTAGACCTTCACGATGGTCTGCTTTATCATCCAGGATGAGATCAAGTATGTTGGCAGACCTGTTCATTTTGAGAGTTACCAAGGGGCAAAAAAAGGGCAGACCTCTGAACCCAGGCACCATCCTTGCATGATGGATACCAACGCAGAGCCCTCACTGGGCACAGGGCTCTTTCTTCAGGGGGTAGAGCTGTATCTATAGCACGAATGGTAAAATCCCAAAAGGCTGTAGATGGATCTTGAGCCACTTGGTTCTTTGCAAGGAAACCCAAGTGAGGTCTCAGGGTCACATGGGAGTGGTCAGGTGACCATTGGATCTGGTCATGCAACAAAATGTGGATCTCGCTTCTTCTAGCCCCTGAAGCGAATGTTAAGAGAAAACAAGTTTTCTACCTCCAGTACTTGAGGTCCACCGGATAGGAGTCCTCTAGGCACTCAAAGGGCCACCTCCTCAACATGTCTAGGACCAGCAGGAGGTCCCAGCATGGTAGGACCTGCCTATAAGCCGGTCTGTCAATGTAAAAGGATGCTAAGAGCGCCCATAGATAAAGATGGCTGCCTATGTGAATGCTTGAAGCACCGACAGATCAGGATTGCTCCCTATGTGAATGTCCCAGACGTTCCTCAGGGCTGAGAAGATGAACCAAAACCCCTCAAAAGCTCTCAAGCACTTACAGAGGACCTCCCACTGGTACAGTAGGATGTCCACAATATTGGGAGACCATGGGTGTATTTTCCAAATGACACACCAATCTGAAAACACCATCCAGTGAGCTGAGTAAACTGCCAGAGAAGAGTCTCAAACTCCCCCTCTGGCAATTCTATCTGTGACTGATTCTGAGAAACCTCTGTCGCAAAAATGTGCTGTACAACAACTGCCAAGCATGGGATCGAGTACTTGAGGGTTCCTGTGGAACACACTCCTCTGCGGTTGCACCAGAAGTTTCAGCCATGCTGGTAAAGTTAGCGGTGGCTCAATACTTAATTCCAGAGGGTGGAGGGACCATCTGTCCTCGGTCACCAGAGGGCAACAAAGATCAGGACCCTCCGGAGGATCTGTTGAGGCGGAAAGGCACAGTTTCAAAGGTTGCTCCTGTCCATGGCTACAGCATCCACTGCCAGGGCCTTAGGATTTTGTGTTGCCTTTGTCGCGAACAGATCCATGTGTGGGATATCCCACATCGCCTGAATGTCCTGTGGGTGGAGTCATCACTCGGTCCCCACAGGCTGACCTCTTCTTGAGAGTTGGTTGGCCAGGACATTTTGTAGTCCCGGAACATGCCTCACATGTGTGCAGACATCGTGTTACAAGCACCATCAAGTGATGCATCCGGCTAACTCCATCAGCTTTCAGGAGTGCAATCCACCCTGCCAGTTGAGGTAGGCAATCAAGGTCTTGTTGTCACACATAAAAAGAATGTGTCTGTGCTCCACCAGGTCCTGGAAGAGGAGGAGCCTTAAGCGTATCATCTCCAGTTCCAACCATGTTTCTGTGCTGGGATGCAAACTGCACGGGCCTTAGACCCAACCCCATCTGGCCCTCCATATGGGCTCCCCAGCCAGAACGGGGCATGTCCTTGTACATGGCGAGTTGCACCTGAAACGGTGTCAATGTCTGACATGACATTTTACCTCTTGGTCCACCAAATGACAGATGTGGGAGAGATGGTACAAGGACCAGGACTACCAAGTACAGGTGCCTGTATACCCGCAGAACTACTGGCAACTGTACTTGGTAGTCCTGGTCCTTCGACCATCTGTCAAGCAGAGCGTGCTGCAAGGGTGGTTGATGTAGGTGATCCTGGGGGACCTGAGATCCATCAAGGTCAGTGAGCCTATCAGGGTTTGCCACTGCAGGGCCGAGCAAACCTGGTGAGTCAGAAACACCTGAAGTCTTGAAAGCAAGACTCAGGATTCCTTAGGGCTCCCAAACTTCTTGGCTTTACCAGCTTTCTTGCTCTTCTCACTATTCCTAGGCCCTTGCGATGCTGGGGGCATGGCTGGGGCTGGGGAGCAAGTGGGTGGGTTCGGGCGCCACACTTTGATGTGATGGCGGCAGCAGCAGCTAAGGATGAAAGCAACCAAACAGTTGGTAAGAGCCTTTGTCCTGGTGCCCTCTGCAGAGCAGGTCCGAAGATCCTGCACCAATGAAAAAACATCTGCCATCTCTCCCCCGAACAGCGTGTTGGAGAAGAGAGGCCACATGCCTGCACAGTGATAGATTGCGTTAGGCAACTTCTGACCCTGGAGATAGGCGTCCCTGTGTAGCAAAAACAAGTTTACCTCCAAGGTGCGGCCTGTCCTAATCTGATGGTCAATTGCCCGGGACACTGAGGTGCTGAGCATGGCTGCCTGACCAGGCATCCCGGACCCCCTCTGTAATCTGGGCCGAGTGCTGGAGCTCATCCGAGGGAGATCTCAGTGCTGACAGAGATGTCTGAGTAAAACAACATGAGGACAGAGCCTCTAGCATCCTCATCCTCCTCCAGTCTCTTGAAGGTGTTCCAGGATGCAGAAACTCCTTTTTTCAACGTCCTTGCATCATACTCCTCTGAAAGTCCAATGGAAGTGACTAGTGAGGAATAAATTTGCTCTGGGGCAGAGTACCATTTCCCTTGGACGTCCAGCCAGGGGAGAACTCGCCTTTGCCTAAGACAGCCCGAAGTTAGTGGCTCCATGGAAACCTGGGTGCCACAAATCATGGATGTCAGCTGGTGATAACACTAAGGGACAAAGGGCAAGAAAGGAATCAGGGACTTATGTTGTGCATCTTCCGAGGACAAGTCCTCACAGCACATCGCAACAGCCTCTTTCCTCTCCTCCAGCTGAGCAACCACAGCTTGGTCACCCACTAGGCTCCAAAGGAGAGCTCTGACTTGCTCCAAGTCCTGGGTTAGTGCCGGAGTAGTATGGACGCATGGAGGTGTTCATCTGAAACAGCTGACTCCAACACAGCAGGAGTACTAGCGGGGGCAGCACAGCTGGTGTTCTGCTTGCCTCACAAGGGTGGAGGCAGGGTACCCAGCTCAAATGAAGGGCAAAGCAGGATCGCCAGCTGCTCGGTCCAGGTCGCGCCCGGAGAGGAGCAGTCCGCACTGCTGGCACAGTCGTTGAAGGCTCCAGAGTCGGCCCTTGGGTCGCGATAGGGGCAACAACCGCAGGAGCCAAAGGCTCGTTACATGTAGGCACTACCTCACACTTGGGTACCTTCTCCAGTGTTCCATGATACCCACATGATCAACCAGAGCTCTTGGACCCAGGAGCTCGGTGAATCGGCCAGAGTTCTGGAATGCTTGGACGTCAACCTGAAAGTCTCCATCGTGGTTTGGCTGCCTTGGTACCTCAGGGGTCCAGCCAGGAAGATCCAGGCAGCACTTAACCTGCCTCTTTGGTTGGGATCCGAAGTGGTGTGCTTAGGGGGAGAAAATAGTTGCCAAATCAGATCCATTTGCATCAGTTGTTGCCTGGCCACTCCAAGACTGTCAAAAGTCTTGGATCAGCCACCAAGGAAACTCAGGTTGTCACTTCAGGTGGTGCTGAGTGTTCAGGATCCCCACAAGGTGATCTTTTGCTGCCTGCCTGCAACTACACCGCCTCTTCTCTCTATTCCGCCCTCCCCCCCCCCCCCGGGGGGGGGGGGGGGGTTCAGGTGAAGGAGTCAGCCACCTGAGCCTGCAGCTGAGCTGAATTGGTTTACTTCCGCTTCTCTAGTGGTAATGCTCGGTAAAACTTGCTCGGTGAAGTCAGCCTCAATGGCCCAGTGTTCAGCAGCAGCACACTTATGCCTAGCCCAATCACTTTTCTTCCGGGACTGCTCATAGAGCAGCCACTTGTCATCTCCCCACCTGACACAAAACTTGGATGTATTCTCTCGAGAACACACATGGTGAAGTTGTTAACGACAACTGAAACAGTGTTCAGGGTTGTCCCAGGCTGCCATGAAGAGGTTCCAAGAGTCCATCTTCTACCCTCTACCCAGCAACGGAGAAGAAGTGGTCTCTGGCTCGACATCTATAGCACGCTGCCAAGATTGCCTGACTGCCACTGTCCTCCCTCTATCTGCGATTTCACCAGCCAGACACAATTTTGGGAAAGATTGTTTCACGCCAAAACAACCAGCCCTAATTCCACAATTCTCTCAGGAATCTGTAGGTCAAATATCAGCCTTCCCTATCTCAGAAGAGTCTATGATAGCTTAGAAAACAATTTCTGCAGTAGAGGTAGTGCGCACAGCACTAGAACAGAGAATCCGGAGAAAAGTCGCAGAGCTCCCAACTCTTTTAGGCCATGCCAGAAATGGCACCCAAGGAGGAAGGAAGTACAGGGGAGCATGTACACTGGAAGTCACCCCCTGGATCCAGAAGAACATTGTGGAGGGACCACCGGGACCATCAAGTCTTCAGAACAACTGAGCGAGTACCCAACTCAATTTTGTGGGGCGATGTGGCCAGACAGTGAGATCTTGGCAATGCTGGTCAAAAGGTAATGTTATGTTAACTAATAAGGATAATACAGTAATAGGAATACAAAAGTTTGGTCTTACAGACAGAGGGAAACTCTACAGGATGGCCTGGGAGCCTTTGTATTTTGCTCCTTCCTGTCCAGTGGTCCCTGCCACCCGAGACCTGTCATAAGAGACCCCTTACAGATGCCCAAGTCCTATACTTCCTACCTTAATCTACCTGCCATGACAAACCATCTGTCTTTGAAGACCTCTTTCTGTTGCAGTAGGGGTTGTCTCTGGTGACAAGGACCACTGTATTCTGCTCACAAAGGGGTTTTTTGAAAACACATTGTTTAAGGCAATATTGAATGAACTGCTTGACATCACAGTTGACAAATTAAACTTATATGGCCACTTTTAACTCATTTTTATCTGGGTGTTGTCTTATTTCTGCACGATGATCTTCTCGAGTTATTTTGTTCAAAACAATCATAGCAAGTCACACAAATGGTCACAAAGACCATCTAGATGGAAAATGACCCTTTTGGGTGAGGATGCACAAAAGTACATCTGAAAAAAAAGGGTTGGGACATTTGCAGTGCCACCTTGTGGCCAGATTGCAAACATTCTTGTCAACCCCACGACACCCAGTGCAATGTTAAAGCAACTGGACCTGATCTTTTGATGAACATTTTTTTCTAGGCATGTGTGTGTGTATATGTATATACATATGTATAGTATAAACATATGTATATATATATATATATATATATATATATATATATATATATATATATATATATATAAAATTAAAAAAAATACAGCACCATCTCGTTTTAAAACTTGGGGGGGGGGGGGGGGGAGGTCCACTCTGGCAACATATATACAAGTACATGCCCTCTTCCCAAACAGCATTTGATACATTCCTTTTCTGGCGCCCACTACTGCCAACAACTGGTAATTTCCAAGGCATTGTATTAACATTTTTAGGTAATGCAAATACTGGAAAAGTCCTATTATAGATTTTATATTACATTTCTTCGACAAACTAAGCTTCCGTCAACACTAATCACACACGATTTTGGATACTACTTCTTCAAAATATCTAATTGGGACTATCCAATGGACATAATAACTATAATAATAATGTGGCTCTCCCCTTGTCTGCCATGGTCCTGTGTCACTCTATGACACAGGTGGCCTAGGGTAAAAAAAAAATGAGGTGGGGGAAACCATGGTAATCCTTACCAGTTTGTGCTGCCGTGTGTTCCGGGACCAGAGCAGAGGCACAGGGTCCACCATCCACTCTCTTACAGCTGTGGTGGGCCCCTGGTCCTGGGTATATCTCCCTACACTCATTGCTTTTAATCTATAAAAAAAAAAAAAAAAAAAAGAAATCCATCTCTCACACACCCTATCCCCCACTCTAAGACTCGGGCTTTTCCCCATGGGAGCCCTTATAACAGCTCCCACCATTCCCATTCCCTCCCCTCCCTGTACTCTGGGATTCTAATTTAGCCTGTTGCCTTCTAACTCTATTGTTTCCTTGGCTGCCATTTTGAAAATTGTGGATTCCGCACCCAATGGTTTGTAAATGAGGATAGTATTGGGACAATCTTTGGGGGTTGATAATGAATGACACCAAATTATATACTTTGCACATGCTTCAGAGCATCAATAATATGATGTATGCTGTGGCCCTGATTCACTTTGATATCCATGTCAAATGTACTTCTGGGCGACTGTCCCGCAGTGCATTGTGCCATGTTCAAAATGGTGCTCACCAACTGATTTGCCGGCTCAAGGTATCATGTCGCATTTGGATTTGTAACTAACAATAACTGCTTCAGACACAACCGAGCGGGCAGACTAACGTTAAGATAGTAAAACATGTTTTAAAAGTACTTTGACGACTTTTTGTCAGGGAGCTCAAAGAAAGGACACTGGAACCTAGCAAAATGTTAGGATAACGATCACCCATGGACCTACAGGCCCATGGATCATCAAGAACAGGGGCTATGCAGTAGCCTATTTCACCTAACAAATGTGCCTATGCAGCTATGTGGTTTCTCTACCCAGGTTAACCCTCCAGACAACTTTAAGGATAAAATCTTTCAACCAGGGCTATGTTGATTCACCAAACAACCCGTGGCTATGTAGCTATGCTGTTTCCCCGGCCCAAGTTAAACCTCCAGACAAGTTGAAATAAAATGCTGTATTGAAGTTGACTTTACTGCAAAATAACGGCACACGACGGCCACTTTCTCGATAAAATCTTTCAGCCAGGGTCAATCAATTTTTATTAGGGAAGGGCGGCTTGAAACTTTTTTTTTTTTTAGCTTCATAAAATTTAAATAGGGTCGCACCTTTTCAGTAGGGTGCAATAGGGTTACCGGAATCACACATATATTTTTGTTCCATCATGGGTAACTTGGCTATTTGTTGAAACATGTTTAAAATGGATGTTCTTTCTCCTTTTACACATTACAGTAAAACCTCTATAACCGCACACCTCCGTATACCGAAAACCTCTCTATACTGAACACCATTTCTCGGTCCCCAACATATATTTTCAATGTTATTGAACCTCCCTATACCGAACACCTCACTATACTGAACACTTTTATCCGGTCCCAAGGTGTTTGGTACAGGGAGGTTTCACTGTACACAGGGTTCATACACCTACAGCCAGTATGGGGTGTATTCCTGAAACTGATTCTATCTAGTCTATAAAATTGCTACAACTACATATGGGTAAAATTAGACCTGAAGATGTACCTATCCCTACGCACATTTTTCACAAGAATGCCCCAGTTTCTTTTCTAGGAAGGTGATGTGCTTTGTGATCTGTATGTCTGATACAGTGTATTTGTCCCTGAAAGTAGGCTGTGCATGCAAATGAGGCTCACATAATTGATTAGGCCTGATTTGATAAGAATTGTCAAACCTACATAGGTTAAATGGGGGTTAAAAGCAAAAAGATACTTTGTAATTTGCAGCGTTACATTTTGACAAATGGAATTCGCCAGCCACTTCAAAGGAAAATGACAGCAGAATGTGTTCATCTTAATGTGATTCAAGTTCATAAATGCTAAATTTTGTGGAAAATTTTCACAGTCCTTGGCAACTTGCCTCATTGGGTGATGCTTAAAAATAAAATTTAAGGACTTTTCCAGGACCTTTGTCCAAAATTCTGGATTTTCAAGGTTGTCAAGGCCTTGAAAATGAATGTTGCAAATTCTAGTACTTTCAAGCACTTCCAAGGACCTGTGCGAACCCTGTGTACAGGTACTTCCTTTGGCATCAGTTTGTTACCTGGACACAGCCAGAGGCACTTGTGTTAAATAAAATAATCAATCTGTCAGACAGTTTCTGAGAGAAGTCCTAAATGTAACACTTTATGGACAGATCTACCCAATCAAGTAAGCTCTGCAGACTTGAAGACCATGAACACTGCATGATATTCACCATTAACTGTCAACTAACTAAACAACTACAAATATAATGAATGAAAGTCAACAAATTTGGTAATACAATTATATTTACCGTTCAATCAACATACATATTCACAAACTTTTAACATATATATACCACTCTTGCACAGAAAAAAAAAGTTGAAACAGTGACACTTGGGAGTTTGAGAATGTGGTCACATGGTCTAAAACCATTGGATCTTGTTGTATACCAATGTTCCTGGATAAAGGCACAGCTTGCATATAGCCACATATATCATCGTCCACAAGTTCAATCAGTCCAACAATCTATTGCTTCTCTTCTACATGCAGCAGCTACCTCAGTAATGACACATTCGGAAATGGGAGATTGGTCACACTCGTCACGCTTTAGCTTCACCTGCAATAGAAAAAAGGAAATGCTTAAAACTTGTGGAGACTGTTTCAACAGCTGTCCTTCATGCATTATGGTGCATACATTGTGGCAAGGACACTTGATGACTACGAACGTTTTATTATCCCTTTCCCCCTCAAATCCCCCAAAAGTGCCCCAATGTAAATTGTCGTCTGCCTTAACATTTTTCCTTACATTTCTCATCAATAGAGAACATTTTTGCCAAGAAATGTATGTTAGATCATTCATGATGGCAAACCCTAGGTCAAAAGCTTTCCTTGGTGTAGGCTGGTGCAAATTGCCCAACCGGTGCCAAGAAAAGCTACTGACTCACTCATACTTTGACAAGGAATGGGTTAATGATCATTGCTGACACTGGAGGCTTTCTCATAATTGTTTATAAATGGGAAAAAGTTGCATGATTGTCAGGTCCATCAGTGCAACTAAATAGTTTGAAGTAAGGAAGGTGTCTTAAATTTCAGTATGACACATATCTTATGGTTTCATTTTGTCTGAGTTACTGGAGACAAATCAGTATTCCTTCTATTTTTTTTTTCTTCTTGTTTTAGATTTAAAGAGAGTGGATTCAAGATTTCTGCCAATAAGCATGCAAGCCGAGCTTCTGTGATTACATTATGACTCTGATACAACGCAATTTCAGAAAGTCAATACTCAGAGTTGTGAAAAGGTAAATAAATTAACTGTATAGCTAAACCAAAAACAGTATGTTGTCAGGATTTATGCTGGCTTTCAAAAACTGAATTCAAGGACAACATCTCTCTGTCTCACCATGCCTGTGTAGGCTATACCAACA
>OZ026624.1:28588675-28838301 GCA_964020975.1 Hermodice carunculata
AAAACAGTCTCTCTCTCTCTCTCTCTCTCTCTCTCTCTCTCTCTCTCTCTCTCTCTCTCTCTCTCTCTCTCTCTCTCTCTCTCTCTCTCTCTCTCTCTCTCCTCTCTCTCTCTCTCTCTCTCTCTCTCTCTCTCTCTCTCTCTCTCTCTCTCTCTCTCTCTCTCTCTCTCTCTCTCTCTCTCTCAAAAACAGTCTCTCTCTCTCTCTCTCATACACACACACACACTACACACATATACACATACACACAAAACACAGAATACTAAACAAGTAAAAACAAACCACTGATACATCTCTGATATTAAAAACTGTTATCAGACTCTCTCTCTCTCTCTCTGAAGAAGAAGCTTTAAAAATCAGCTTTAAGACCTGTGTACTCTGACTCTGTGGGATATAGGTAGGAGACTGCATAAAAAGAACATGGTCTATTCACTTTTTTTTTTTTTTTAAATATGACCAATAACCCCTTTATCACATTACATACTACAATGAAGCAAATGATCATCATAATGAGTTTACATTGTGCATATCATGCCTTGTACAATTTGTTTCCAAACAATGACATCTTGGACATTCTCACTGTTTGTAGCCAGAGCTTGTTCACTCTCCATCTCTCTCCCTCTCTCCTTCATTCCCTCTCACATACACATACACGCAAAACACAGAACAGCAAACATGTAAAAACAAACCAACAATATATTTCTGATATTAAAAACTGTTATTAAGTTAAGATCTCTCTTTGTTCAAAACAAAAAAACAAGAAAAACAGGAATTGCCAATCCGGCTTGTCAATACATCTCTGATATTAACAACTGCTATTAAGTTCAGATCTGCTGACACAATGTCAAGGCTGCAGAACTAGAGATTCCCAAGACTTAGGACATTGTAAGCACGATCTTATTGTGAGACCAATTCATCACTTTTCAAAATATGTTGTTGCACCAGCCTCCTCAAATACAAATTCAAGCATTTTTCAAACTTGTGCTTTTCCCCCACAAAATTAAAACTAAGGGGTCTAATGCTCTGCTGACTACCATCACCAAAATATCATTTCCTGACATGTATTTCCTCCACGACCTTGAAAAATGATTCCAGGTTATCCATATTATGCAATATCAAATTTCCACATGATACATATTTGTGGTATCAGCAAAAATTGTTCAACAACAGAACTAAAATGCTATCACAAATTGCTATATCTATGCCCCTGCGGCTCTGTGACCCTAGGACTTGGGTCAAGGTGATCCATCTCCAGACTTGTCTGAGACCTTATGTAGGATTAAAAGCATGTGTAATAAGAAAGGTCTATGTTAAAAAATTTCAACTTATCACGTGAAAACCAAATTCACAAAACTCGGCTCTGTGACCTTGGGAATTGGGTCAAGGTCACCCATCTTTGAACTTGTCTGAGACCTTATTCAGGACTATACGCATGTGTAATATAAACCCCTATGCACAAAACTTTTAAAGTTATCGCGTGACGACCAGATTCACAAAAATGGCTCTGTGACCTTGGGAATTGCATCAAGCAATGAGATTGATTAATATATTATCTGTGTTTCTACATTTGTAAGTTTACGGGAAACACAATCAAATTGGCTTTGGACTTGATGGACTGACTGATACACTAAATCCCCTGTACAAATCTTCTTGTAGTGTGTTGGAAAAATTGTCCAGTTAAGTGCATCATGTTAGTTATTCCCATGTACTTCTCCCGGTTTTTAGAAAATGGAAGTAGGATGGGTCTTGATTATGACTTGACACTTCAAACATTACCATCTGAATGCAGCAATTATGCCATAAAAATATGGGTAAATGTGCAATATTTAATATTAAATACCTTTTTATCTGAGTTAAAAAAAAAAGCAAACACACACAAACAAAAAACACCCATCCCCCACTCACCCCAAAAAATCAAACATAATTATTAACAAGAACAACAAAAACTGTACATTTTAATTGTAAATCTATAAATATTATACCTTATGCACCTTTTCCTGCAAAACCAAACAACAATACACAAAGTATATGTATGAAAGGCAATATGCATGAAAAATCTGAAATCTTGTGTTAAATCAAATACATTCAAAACAGCAATGTCCACTGTTACAAGTTTACTTGTAAATATATTGGCAGCATTCACCAATTCTTTCTTTCTTCCTTCAGAGTCAGGCAAGTTTGCTCAAGATACTTTACTTGCCATTTACTGTACATCACTTTATTTTTGCATGTATAAATTTTCACAGTTTTTGTATTTTTGACATTTCACTGTTTTGGACATAAATTCCTATTCAAGCCATGTTAAAATACTACAGTGGTCCCCCTCTTATAAGGCCACCCTAACTGCACCAAAAAAGTGGCCTTATAAGAGGGGTGGCCTCTCTTGAGGGGTAAAATACAATGAAAATGCCATTCTTGCTGCATGGAGAAGTGGCCTTTGTAGAGGGGGTGGCCTCTCTTCAGGGGGGCCTTATAAGAGGGGGAACACTGTATTTCACTGTGTTTGTATTTTCACTGTTTATGCTATCAGCGAAATAAGAGAAAATAAGAGTACATGTACAGCAACATTAAAGCAATTTACAGTGTTCGAAATCACTCGTCTAACCATTCAAATCCAGCTTTGGCTGCTTCAGGGCAAATGCATTAAAAATTTCGCTTACCCTACCATCATCTGAATTTTAATTGCCTGGGTTGGAGGACATCGGAATCAATGAGCCCTAATTGGTATCGTTGAATGAAATATGTTTACACTCAAAACCAGTCATTCATAGATACATTCAAACTTCATTTAAAGGGGTCTGATTAAAATGGGAGTACACAGTACACAAAACTGTAGTGTGTATCACCATGCAGTTTGGAATTTACTGTAGCTCTCCAGTATGCTATTTGCGTTCATAATTCAGCACAATCAATACATTATTACCATGCACGTTTTCATGGGCCATCACTGCACCAGAAATTCTAACTTTTGTGAAATCACAGATTTATCTCTGTACCAAAATTAGTCAATCTCAACACTAGCACTTGTTCAAAGGAGTTTCAAATTAGCCAAGGACCACAGTATCTCCCTTCCAGTTAGTAACTATACCCACACTACTGACATATTCTGTCACATATTTAGTTGCAGCATATATGTGTATTCAAATTCTCCATTGAAGAAGATTTCAATCAAGTATGCATGTGCTGTAAACTGCTTAATTTTCGTGTGTTGAAGGGGCTGGTACGCTTTACAACAATATATTAGAAAGTGCTAGTTTTTGTTGAACATTATATTGTGTATTCTACAATTTTCATCTGAAACCATAAAACTATACATTTTATGAAAGAAGACATCTTGATGAATGTAAAAGCATCAACAAATCTTTTGTAACTGTTCAGTCATTAAATCTTAATTAGTTTTTACATTACAATTACATTTTCACATTTTGAGTATTATTAAAAAAAAAAAAAAAAAAAAAAAACACCTCAAACACATGTCCAGATAAACATTCGGTTTTGATCAAAATAGACACGGCATATTGTTGGCTACATAACAGTATTTCAAATTTTTCATAAAGGGTTTCGTTCAAATTTAAAAGGTTTCCAAATTTCTAAACTTTCAATGATCCATAAAAAAAAATTACTTAAGCCATTTAAAAAAAAAATCTGAGAAAGGGTATTTTAGTCAAAGGTACTACCTATAATTTGATTTTACAAGCTAACTTGTACATTAGTTTTTGAACACGTTACTTTGTTATTTTATGAACATCTGCAAATTTTAATTAGAATTAAATTGAAATAATTGAGAGGGTTAAATCTGAAATTTGATGGTAAATTTAAATTTAGACAAAAGTTTCTTTCAGAAAATATATGCCTTTGTTAGTCTTGCATGAAACAGGAATAAAATAATTAAACATTTCCACATGAAAGTCACAAAGTGTACTTGACATTTCAATGTAGTTCTAATTTCACTATTTGGGACATAATTCCTCTTCAAAGAATATTCAAATACTATTTCACTGTGTTTTTATTAACACAGTCTCATGCTATCAACAAAAATAAGAATACAGTGAAATTAAAGCAATTTACAGTACTTCATCTGAAGTCTGTGGGTTTTCCATTGCCTAGCACAAGTTCCAAGTGCCACATGGAGAAAGTTGGATTTCAACATCCTAGATCAAGCAGATGACAACACTTAACACTAAACAGGGTTTCTTTGTGTAATTTTTGCTTTTTGTTAATAAAAGCTTCAATTGGATTTCTGTTATGGTAGTTTAGTAAACTTAAGCACATGATAATCCTCAAGTGCTGCCTTCTGTAATCTTACAAGGCTCAGACCAATACGCCAAGTAGACATCTCAACTGCATGCATGCCCAGTGAAGCCCAGCATCTATGTGCACCACGTCATTAGGGATAGCAATCTCGCGTTGAACATAAAAAAGTACAGAGGTCAAGTTTGAACAAGGGAAAGAACTGCTATGGATGGAAGCTTGTTTACTTAGTAGTTTCCTTGTGTTTGTTATTATCAGTAGTCTATACTGTTTAATTTTTTTCAAAAATTGGCCTTTAAAGGTGATTAAAAAAAAAAAAAAAAAAAAAGAGATTTATTCTGGTTACCAAGCTAACTAGATGATGCAAAGGATCGATGTTCTTTGGCACATCATGTGTTGTAAACATACAACATTATAAAACAGACACAAGTCATAATCAGGGATCCACAGCAAATCCATCAGGGATCCATAGCAAATCCACCTGGTGAACAAATTTGCATGACCCTTCTCCTAGGAATATTTACAAGTTTCAGCATAATCTGAGTGATGCTTTTGGAGAAGAAGTCAAAAATAGCTAAAGCACAAAAATTCATTTAAAAAAATAGTTCAAAAGAATTGCAGCACCCCCTGTTGAACAAATTAAGGTTCAGGGGTACCCAGAAGTGTCCCTATGCAATTTCAAACCAATTTGCCGAGTGGTTTCAAGGAAGATTTTTCAAGATTTGGCCAAAACCTCAACAAAAAAAATCCAAAAATAACTGGACCACGACCATTTGAACAAACTAGGTAGAAACCCACCCAAAGTACAACCCCACCAAGTTTGAAGTGTATCTGGCTGAGGGTTTTCGAGAAGAAGTCAAAAATGTGGATTACCACAACAATCCCCATTCACTTGCATAGTTATCACCAGGCATGTATGCATGGGTGACCTTGAGGTCAAGGTCACCAATAAACAATCCCAGCCAAGGTTTGACCTAGATGCATACTCTGACCACCTTTGAAGGCAACTGAATGATAACGTGGAAAGTTATCAGACGTGACGGATGGAAAGAGCCCCTGTCCCTACTATTTCTATGTCCCCCTTTACTACCTTTGGTGGTGTGGGACAACTCAACAAGTGTGAGAGAAGAAAAAGGTCACTTCCGGTCCCTAATAACCTCTCTCCTGAAAAAAGCCAAGCTTCACTCCAGGCATGCCCAGCTGCAATGTCAACTTGGTTTATTGGGCAATGCAAAAATAGACTTCACAGGGTTCTCAAATACATTCAGTGTAGTATGGTAATGATTCAGTTACTGGACAGTTTTAGTAGTGATTGCATAACTTTGATAGAAATAAGCCAAGCCGGAAGCAGGTGGGCACTGGGGCTGCTATAGTGCCTCATTTTGCCCTGTGCCTACCTTGTATTGAGATGCCTGCTACGGCCTGTACCAAGGAATGATTTAACATTTCATACAAACACAAACTTACTTGCTGCTACTGGTTTTCCTTCTGACCATTTGATAGCCTTTATTGATGCTAGATCTCGTTTTTGAGCCTCTACTCTGTATTCTGGTTTCAGACATTGCCGTACCACTCTGGCACATATCTGTGAGTACCTTACGTAACTGGAACAGAGTAAAATAAATGAAAGCACAACATTTCATCATATTGAGTATAACATTGTTAACACTCCCCATTGTCATTCTGTAAATCACTGAACATTATTGTAATATCTCTGGAACATCGAGAGACCTGCACTTTGCAGAAACTTCAAAGACAAGGCAGCCTTTCAACAGCTTTTGTTAACTCATTATGTGAGAACTAATCTCTAAATAAACAAAAACTGCCGATGTGATTTTGTAGTATTTAGCCTAGAACAGATTAAAAAACCACATAAATCTTCATCTTTGTCCCTGCACTTCACCAGAAATAACCATAAATGTATATCTGGAGATTTCTTCCATTATCTCTAATGTTTCTATTACCATTATTCACACAGCGTGATTTAAATGGCTGTGAAGCAAGTCAAGCATTGACTTATTGAGTCACTCTCCATGGCAAAGATGTTGGCGTGTACCTCCCACCTTGTCTGTGGTGGAGGAAACCGAAGAACTTGGAGAAAACCAATGTGCACGGATAAAGTGGTAGGAACTTTCTCCACATTCTTCCAAGGACAAGAATCGAACCCAGGTCACAGAGGTGCAAGGCGAGCGTCTTACTACTCACTTAACCATGCACCCCATGATTTATCATTTTGTCACCAGTTGGGAATGTTATTAGCATTGTTTTGGGCTGTTCTTGCAAGCCATTCTTTTTCTAAGTGCTATCCTTCCCATCAACTTAAGTAACAAATAACCAAATTGAAAAAGACGTTTAAAAAATCAACGGTCTAAGTGTCACCACCTTGGGAATAAAAGTCAAAAATAGCAAAACACACAAAATTTGTTTTAAAGTCTTCCAAAAAAACAAAATAAATAAACTGCAGTGTCACCTGTTGGACAAATTAATGTCTAAGAGTCCTGGGAAGAAGTGTTCTTTGCAATTTGTAAGCAATTGGACCAGTGGTTTTAGAGAATTTTAGGAGACGTACAGGAACCAAAAACTCCATTATATTTTTTAAATAAAATAAAAACTGGCACATGAACAAATTTATGTTCATGTGCCAGTTTTATTTTATTTAAAAAACATAATGAAGAGACCCACTAAGTTTCAAGTGGATCTGACAACTGATTTTGGAGGAAGTGAAAGTGTAACTAGAACAGACTGATTTTCCAACAGAAAATCAAATGTCTCCCGGTGGAACACTTATGTCTCTGAATAAGCTACAGGTGAAAACAAATTACAAATGACCAAGTTTGCTTGAAAATTACAATCCTATTTTAGCTCTCACCTAGATACATTACTCTAGCAATTTTCATCAAGTTCTTCAAGACTTATTGCAGAGAAACCAATTTCATATTTAAGTGACCCTTTGACCTTGAAAATTAGGTCAAGGTCACCAAATTACGATCGAATTGTGGATCCCACCTTGATGCATTATCCTTCCAAGTTTCATCAAATTCCATCAAGTTCTTCAAGACTTATAGCACAGAAACCTATTTCATAACACTAACCATATGACCTTGAGAATTTAGTCAAGGTCATCCAAATATGATCCCAACTTAGGTCTTGCCTAGATATATAATCCTACCATGTTTCATCAAATTCCATCAAGTTCTTCAAGACTTATTGCAAGGAAACCAATTTCATATAAGTGAATCTGTGACCTTGAAAATTAAGTCATGGTCAGCCAAATACAATCCAAATCTAGGTCTTGTCAAGATACATAATCCTACCCAGTTTCATCAAATTCCATCAAGTTCTTCAAGACTTATTGCAAGGAAACCAATTTCACATAAGTGACCCTGTGACCTTGACAATTCGCTCAAGGTCATCCAAATACAATCCCAACCTAGGTCTTGCCTAGATACATAATCCTACCAAGTTTCATCAAATTCTGTCATGTCCTTCAAGACTTATCGCACAGAAACCAAGTGTTGAAGAACCTGAACAACAACAAGAAGCAGAAGAAACCGGCACTAAAACAATATGTCCCCCGGCTTCCACGGGGAGACATAATTCAAGATAGATGATGGATGGAAAATGGATGCAGACCCATGCTGTAAGATCAGTTGACTGACAGGTCCCTTCTCCAGGGCACAATAATCACATCTTGACACAAATTCCCCACAGATATACTGGTCCTTCTCCCACAGTCAACATTCTTGGATACACTATCATGACACTTGTGTTGCTCAGCTAAAACCTAAAGATGTGATCAACTGACCATCAGGCACACACCAAGGTGACAACATGCTGTAATAACTTCTGTATTCTTTATAAAGCATGCATGAAAATAGCTTCTCAAATTTTATAATACTAAGTATCATAGAATGTCATGTTTTCCCAATTCCCTTATGTCTGTGTGTGAACAGTCCTTGCAAAAAGTACCAGGCAGTCGGTTTGTACTGATAAAAAATTCTCCAGACCAATAGTAAATGCTAGCAAGTTACATGTTCAACTATTGGGATTTTTTACATTTGAGCAAAATGACCGATAAAAGAAAAAACTTTTTGCACAGACTGTGTGAATACAGACACATTGCTTCTCCGAAAATTCTTTCTTCCTCTTTTTTCTTTTTCTTGGGTCAGCCTAAATTCAGACACCACGTGAGCCAGAAAATTCAAACTTGTTATGGATATAACACCTGTGGTGAAGTTTTGCATATTAATCCAAATAGTCAACAGATTGAAAGTTATGCAATTTTCACCCAATATACAAAACTGAAGTGCTGAATACTGATGACTATCTTGAAAACTATTATAGATAGAGGTACCACTCCAACTTCAATTTCTTTGTTTGTGCTATGCATGCTTCCAATAAACAGTGACCAAAAGGTGTCAGATTATAATGCAAATTTCAGCCAATACACATAATTGCAGTGTTTGAACATAACGACTAATCCCTTTAAGCCCCTTGGTATCCCACAAAAGGCATGTGGCTCTCTCGCTATTATGTGCCAGAATTTCATATTAAATTGACCCGGGTAACCTTAAAATTGAGTCAAGGTCATTCTCCTCCAAACTTACATTCACTTATCCAAAGGGAGATAAACTGTAAAAGTTTTGTGATCCTAGCTTCTGTTTTTGGGGGTTTTTTTTGGGATGATATTCCTTGCATTTGTTTATGTGGATTGACCTTGGTGACCTTGAAATCAGGTCAAGGTCACTGTCCCTTAAACCTGAGCTAGACTCTTACAAGGGTAATTAACTGTAAAAGTCTTATGATCCGATCTTATCCAGTTCTTCAGATCTCATGTACAAGGCATTCATTAAAGAAAAAAAAGGCCTCTGGTGACCTTCAAATTAGGTCAAGGCCACTGTCCTTCAAAACTTTGGACCAGTGGTTTTAGAGAATTTTAGGAGACATACAGGAACCAAAAACTCCATTATATTTTTTAAATAAAATGAAAACTGGCACATGAACAAACTAAGAAGAGACCCACTAAGTTTCAAGTGGATCTGACAACTGATTTTCGAGGAAGTGAAAGTGTAATTCAAGATAGATGATGGATGGAAAATGGATGCAGACCCATGCTGTAAGATCAGTTAACTGACAGGTCCCTTCTCCAGGGCACAATAATCATATCTTGACACAAATTCCCCACAAATATATTGGTCCTTTTCCCACAGTCAACATTCTTGGATGCAAAAGTTTTGTGATCCTAGCTTATGTTTTTGGGGTTTTTTTTGGTGATATTCCTTGCATTTGTTTATGTGGATTGACCTTGGTGACCTTGAAATCAGGTCAAGGTCACTGTCCTTCAAACCTGAGCTAGACTCTAACAAGGGTAATTAACTGTAGAAGTCTTTCTTATGATCCGATTTTATCCAGTTCTTCAGATCTCATGTACAAGGCATTCATTAAAGAAAAAAAGGCCTCTGGTGACCTTCAAATTAGGTCAAGGCCACTGTCCTTCAAAACTTGATGAAGACCTCTACAAGAGCGATTATCTGTAAATGTCTCATGATCCCAGCAATTCTGGTTCTCCTGATGATATTGGGTGCAAGAAATCCATACAGAATTGACCTAGGGCTAGGTGACCTTAAAATTGGGTCATGGTCTTTTTCATTCCTTGCCCCCTGTCAACATTTGAAGAAATCTTGGCAAGTCCTGTGTTCTTGTGTGTAATAAGTGTATATTCTTCTAAATTTTCGCTTGCCCTTATCTCAAGTTTACTTGTCCAAGGGTGGAGACATAGTCTAGGTCATTGCACGTCCCTATCCCAGGCAATCCATAATGTCAACCTGACATGTAAATGAATGGGGGCCGTTCTGTGGAATACGGTCCTGGTTTTCAGCATTGAAACCCGGCATTAAGTTGTGCACTCAAGTGTGAAAAGTGTACACATGTGCTTTATTCCGTTTGCTGAAAACCTTTCATCTAGCCCAGTCTCAGCTGTGCCATCACTGTGTATCCAAGATATCACCAACTGACAACTGAACTCACAGGGCAGCCTGTCCAAGACCAAGTTGTTGTAGGACAGGCCAGAAAACCAGCAGCAAGGGCCAAGGCCAGCAAACATGCCTGCAGTGGCAGTGCTCGAATCAATCGAACCAACATGGAGACTCTGTTAAAATTGTATGATAAACATTGCTTTCTTGCATATAACATATTGCGTTACAGTTACAGAATACATACTTCAGCCCTGCTTGTCGCCAAAATGCTACCATTTTTGTTGGTTTCTTTCCCCGGCCGACCTCTCGCGTTGCCCAAGTTTGGAAAGGACGTTCCCAGCAACCTCTCTGCTGGTGTACTTCCTTTCCGCGAAGCTGAAGTCACCTCCCAAGCGGAAGTAAACACACAAAACAGTTTAAATTGTGCTGCTGTCGTTGAGACAAATAAAAGTTACATGTACCAGCAAAGAAATTGAGCTTTATTTTTACCATAGGTGTAATTCTCATTGCACAAAATATTCAGAGGGAAATGGAAAAATGTTTTTAATATCCCGAACGGGACCTTGACCTTTTGAAGAGGTCAAGATGGCCCACATAGAGCAACAGCAACAACAGTGGCCACTTTGAACAGTGAACTGCGAGTACGTCAGTAATAATCACGGTCCATAATCACCATTGTAACTATGTGAATCGTGTAACCCACACCTGGGTAAGTACATGCAAGTTAATTAAAGCTAATAACAAAATAATTGTGAAGATTGGATAAAACGTGCACCTACAAAGCCGCATGAAAGTTTGGGGACAAAAAAATCGGGTAGACCTATTGACTATTCGTGTGTGACACTGACAACTTTCAGAAATCAACTGACAAGTGGTAGGCACTGACGGAGCTGAGTCTTGGTTCAGACACACAGGTGATTTGTGATTGTACACGCACAAGTTGCAAATATTGAGTATGGCTATTCCTTGTAAATGGGAATATGAAGGGGAGGATAGCAATCTGTGTTCAAACTTAATAAACAGTAAACTGCCAAGTTCAACAAAGAAACTTTGTGCTGGTCCAGTACTGAGCCATTACAGATCTTTTAACACTAGTCTAGTGCACGTGATGTCGATTGATCATATTCACAGCTACAGGTGGCAAAGTACTTTATAATTGTAAAGCCTACTAGAGGTATAATTACATATGATAATCAAATGGCCTTATACTAATAGAACATATCATCAACCAACAATGAAGATACCACTGTACTTTCAATGTTTGCCACAAAGGGCTAATGTCATTGTTAATACACATGTACTCCATACAAACGCATAACATGACATATATTGTATAATATAAGTGGCATACACGTGAAGTTGTAAATGTTTGATACTTTTATTTTCATATCTGATGTGGCATTTCTATTGTTTCACGATATTTATAAGTATTACTCAATTGATACCAACATGATTGCAGGTACAGCTGAATGGAGACAGCACAGTGCTTGTAATTTTGAATTATTCATATAATTTTGCCTACATCCAGGTCATAAATTCAAAGCCGAAACCAGCGAAACAATGACAGACTTCACAAGGCCTTCATTCAGACCAAATTTTGGTACTCAGTGATGCATTTGTGCATGGCCCTGCTGAAAACTTGTAAAGACTGTTGTGACCATAGTGAATTGAATTACCATTATTTTAGGCAATCAATAATATTAACCCAGAAAACCTTCTGCCACACAAATAGGCCAGTGTCTATCAAATATGTTCATGCATATTAGAGGTTGTCCCTTCTAACTATAAGAAACTATGTGATGAACTGTGTATATACTGTACTAAGGTGTCCCGGCTTACCTGAGACCTTCAGATCAGTGAAATTGAGGTTTGTGACTTTTAGGATGATGAAGTGCTAATCATTATCCATGCCAAATAGTTTCACTGTAACATGTTTACCTCTATGCAAAACTTTTAAGATGAAAAAGTGTCCCTCTGTCAGTACAAGCCTTATGGAGTCAATCAGTTAATTGGCTGTCAGATGTGGTCACTAATGGTGATGTATAAATTGTATACAACCATTCACAGCCAAAGTGCCCCGGGATGTGTTTTTCTAGGTGAGCAGATTATTTCACAGATGACTGATTAGAACCACTATATTGTTTGTAAGTGTGTAGGTTAAAGTTATGACAGAGTTTAAGGGATTAGAATTTAGTCATCCTTATTAATCGCCTGAGCAGATGTCATTTGTAAGCAATTAAAGTCAGCAAATCTCCTTTGATATCTTTGGCAGTGAATGTCTCAGAACAAATTTTTACAATGTTATATACATGTACCCTAAGTAAGAGATGGCACCTTAATGTACAGTAGCCCCTCCTTTCAGAAACCAGCTGCCATATTCACGTTGACTTTGGGGCTATCTTTTCCATATTATTTCACCTCCATTGAAAACAACATGCAGTTTTTCATTTAAATGTCTGATTGCTCTCTGGTCAATTTACCTATAACCATTCAGATTCTGGAATATATTTCCACTCCACCTGAGCTGTCCCACAGTAAGGCTACAAAGAGAAAGATACTGGATACATCAGCTGTGCACTGCTGAACCATCTACCACACCATAATACATGGTCAACCACTCCGTAAGTTGACAATAGAAAAACAATGCAAGTCTTGATGAAAGTAGATACATGATGTGCCAAATGGACCTGGCCAGTTTCGTCCATAACTGGTCTCATGAGAGGCAAGTGAGTTCTGCTCAACCCCAGAGTAAACATAAACTCCATAAGTTGACCCATGATGGAACACTGATAAATCACCTTTTTATTTGCTATCTTTGAGATACATTTTATTTTTGTATATATCCCTAGCCAGAGTGGGAATATGTTCTCTCTAACATGGCTTCGTTCAAGTGTGCTGTGCATAGCAGCACTTGTGTTTCAGTAACCAGCTTCTGGTTACTCTGCCGCGTGACTTCATCATCATCATGCTTATAAGATGCTATGGCAAAGCTGTCTATTTTGGCAGCTTGACTGTTAGATTAAGATTCAGATTCCTTTATTCGACAATAAATTCAATACATTTCAATTGTTAGGTAATAATGACAGAAATATATATAAACAAATGAAAAACCAAAAATAGAAGAAATAGTACATTATTTCCCCCAGAGAACAGATAGTCAGGATGACCCAGCTAAGGATGGTAATCATAGCACACGTTATGATGTGCTCCTTAAGTGACACTTGCTTGACGTACGTTAGCAACATTACACACACACACACACCCATATAAGCAAAACAGTCAACAGGGTTTCAATTAAAAAGAATCGTGAAAATTAGAAACCAGTCTGGCTGTTCACCAGTTCCTGTGGTTTTCTATCACTGGTCTTGGCTGGTTTTCACTAATTTGATTGAAATGGTCTGTCATAACAGTCAAGACACATGTCAATCAATATTAAGTTTCCATGTTCTGTTGCTTCAAGTTTTTTAATGGGACACAGTTGTGTGCATGAAGTTTAGAGACCTTCCAAGGGCTGCCAAAGTGTACTCCAACACCACATACACCATTTACTTTTTAAAGGATGCAAGTGTAACCCAAACAAATTAAAGTCACATATTTAATGGTCTCACTGATTTGAAAAATTAATGTGAAAATATATATAGCTTTCCAAAGACACTTTTTGCCCACTATCTCCTCTGTATGGAACTGGTAACCACAAAAATGACAAACAGGAATTAATGGTCCAAATACCAAACAACAATTCATATAAAATGACCCTCATCCCTACAAACATATTATATTTGGTGTTGGACATTTCATCAAATTTGTATTTCTATGTGCAATCAGTGTGTTCTGATTGTCCCATTGCTTGAAATGGGATTGTTTGTTGCTGCACAGGACTCACTCCTTGTGAGTGGGTTAAAATATTAAGATATGGGATATCTCAGTGTGATGTACACTGTGTTTTCTATCTACAGAAGAAGAAATCAAGTGGTGTACAATCTACAGACATTTTATTTCACTGTGCTGAATGCATAGTTTAGCATAAACATGTAGCTTTGCTGGTTGGCCTGTGTGGGCTTCAGAACAGCTCAACATGGACTGGAATAGGAAAAATAAATGAAAAAAAAAAATCAATATTCCATAGATAATTCATATTGAGATTCCTTTGCTGAACAGGAAATTTTGCGTGGTGTCCATTTTCACTTTTCACATGAAAGATACTGATGACAATACACATTTTCACAGAAAAGGGCTACTGAACTCATAATCTACATGTATTTAAAATGTGCAGACTTTTGAACTTCATATCAACCAATTTTTACGTAGAATTGAATGAAAAATAGACCAACTCCAGATTTGACATAGCCTCATTCAGAGATACAGCATATTTTCATTTTGTCCAGATTATGTATTTCACATACTGTCCATTCCACAAGGTTTGTGATCAGTATAGTCTGAGCAAACTATCTGATAATAAACTGTCATACATCATTGTACAGCCTGTGACAAATCACAGTGGCTCAGGCTGAGTACAGCTTTCACCCTCACCTGTAGTATATATGCCAGTGCAACTTGAACATACATATTTTGAGGACATTGATGACATCCCATTTTGATTGTACCTGTACTGTTTACTGTTCATTCAAATGGGGTAAGATGAAATAACATGACTGAAGAAAATACTGGATCTGGGTACTCGGGCTTTACACAGTTCTGGGGAACACAAATGCAGGGGTCTATTTCCTTGATATTTCTTCAGATACAGGTCCCTACTCATGTAAATGATTACATGTGATTTCTTTTGCTTTCTTGTACAGCAAAATATAATCAAACAAGCTGATATCATATATCATACATCTATAAATATTGCATATCAAAGATGACATTTGCCACATTATGATACAGAATATAATCCCAATAATGTTGCCATTTTTTTTTTTTTTTTTTTTTTTGCAGATGAACAGCATTAATTAAAATTTTTCTCTGGAAACGCGGCCAATGTGATTGTGAAATTTGCTATATATTGCATGATAGACAAGCTTTGGCTCCTGATTGATGGAACAATAATCCTGTGTTTATCCAACAGAGTGGGTGATAATGATCTGTGTGTGATGTGCTGGTGTGTACGCAACCATTATCAATTGCTTTACATAATTGACCTGTGAGCTGCCATCACGTGGCTGGAAGATAGGACACAGTGATCCTGCAGAAATAAACCCCGGGGGTCAAAAGGTTAAATAGGTTAAATCATTCTGCTGTAGGTTTCATTCAGTCAATTTATTACCAGGAGTTCATAAACTATTTAAATGTGAATCAAAGCTTCATTGAATCATATCATTACTTACAAATGCTTAGCAAGGACTGGGCTGGTATTTTTGCTGTCTTGAGTTGCTGGTTTTGGCCCTAGTCTCAACAAAATAGGTGTCAAATGGTTCAACGGCGGAGTGTAATGCACTGAAATACAAAATGCTAAAATGTGTGGAGAATACATTCATGAGCACTATATTTTAAAAGACAAGGATTTAAACCTGGGTACCTGGTCATTACACTTGTATTAGCACCTGCTTAGTATGTTATCAGGGCTAGAAATAGGGCTTATCCGCTTGTCCGTACTAAGTGAAACTTGTGACGGACAAGTAAAGTTGCCAATGCACTTGTCCAAAATTTACATACAGTTCAATCAGAATAAGACTCCTCTTGGTTGGCGGACAAGTGAAAATTTTCTCTTATTTCCAGCACTGGTTATGATAATAGTTTGTGGGATGGTAGGACTTACCGCTGTTACAGGGAATGAATGGAAGCCTGGACAGAGGCTGCCATACAAGACAGCACCAGTTAAAGCGCAGTTCTTTAGAAGTTCTCTCACAAATTGGTAACTAACTATATTCTGAGACCAGGATACAGACCTGGTCCGCACTTCATTGCAGGTTACCACTATTTTCACTTCTTTAAAGTGCCCCATCTGGTAGCAGTGCTGTCTAGTTATTTTTGTTGTTGTGATGATTTTCATTTATCATTGGCATAATTATCAAGGCTATCACCACCACCACTAGTACTGCTGTTAGTACTCTATAATTATGTAATGACAAAGCATATCGATGCTAATGATTGCTTTTCTTTGCTTGAATTTCAGAGTTTTGACTGCTTTCCTGCTGATGGAGAAATGATATTAAGAGAAGAATGTCTAGAAGTGCAGCTGATCACAATGTAAACAAGGTGGATCAGAATTCAGATTTTGTTCAGACCTTACAGACTACAGCAGCCACTATTAAATTCACAGGTGGTGTTCTGAATTCTGAGGATTCTGATTCTGAGGAGGAAGTACAACATGGAGAAGTACAAAGTGCAAAAACAGGGTCAAGGTCACAGCAAGGGAATGAGTCACATGACAGACAAGGAAATGATTTGAACTCTTTTCCACAAAATGAAACAAATAAAACTTTATGTGACATAGGCCAATACAATGGGTTGGACAATTTCTCAGGGGCCAAAACTAATGGTAGCAGACCTACTTCAACATTCTGTGATACTCCAGTAAATGGACAGAGGACTGATGAAGAATTAGGCATCACAAATAGTGAACAAAGCACTGATGATGCTTCCCAACGTCCCAGGACTGCTGGCAAACTTGAACAAAAACAGAGTGAGGTGAAAACTGGAAACCAAGATACGAAAATGTCTCCTGTCAGGGAAAATTCTGGTGAAAGAATGTCATTGAGTGATTCAAACAATACACAAGTTAGGAGAAACAGTGATCGTTTCAATCCATTTGACAGAGATAAAGACTTCAACTCTGAGCAACCAGACCTGCAACATGCCTGTGATAGCAAAACTGATAGAGGAACTGCAACTATGGACTCCATCCATTATCCTGGTAAGAGGGAATCATTCATAATGATTTGCATAATGATATAGATTTACCAGTCAGTGTTTAGAAGATAAAGTGTGTAATATGTGTTTGTACATGTATATAGAGAGAGCAAGACAGACAGAGAGAGTGGTGGTCCCCCCTCAACAGAGGCCTATTCTTTATGCAGGAAGTGAATTTGGTATTTTCATTTATTTCCTGCTCAAGAGAGGCCACCCCTCTTATACGGCTGCGTTTCTGATGGAATTTAGGTGG
Source organism: Hermodice carunculata (assembly GCA_964020975.1). Taxonomy (NCBI): domain Eukaryota; kingdom Metazoa; phylum Annelida; class Polychaeta; order Eunicida; family Amphinomidae; genus Hermodice; species Hermodice carunculata. Next base: position 28,606,007 of record OZ026624.1, read on the forward strand.
CCTCGTAAGAGGGGGGCCACACTGACTATACACCAAGAGTACACAGGGAGTAATGGGAACAGGAAGATCCAAACACTCATTAGAATGACAACAAATTTCTGTTTATTTATCCATCTATATACGTACTTCGTATCAATATTGATGTTTGCTAGCTTTCTTATACATGTACATATATAAAAACATTAATTTTCCTTCAGATGATTTTGATTTGCTTGACAGCAAGTCGGTCAGTGTGCCTTCAAAATATGAAGACAATGTGTTTTGAAATGCTCTGACTATTTCCTTTTGTATGTATTACAAATTTATGCAATTTTGATGGAGAGACAAGAGGAAAACCAAGCACAGGATGTATTGGCAGTGGGGTTGCAAAGGAAACTTTTCTGTTTTCTGGACATGTATGTGGATGGGATTCCTGCCAAGAATATATTTTGTAGGACAGGAAATCAAATGGGCCATCATTGGGCACTTTAATGTCATTTATGCTGAAATATTCCAAAAGTAGCTCACATGAGGTTAAAAGTTGAGCTAAGTTACTTTTTTAGTGCCAGTAGGCCTACGCTTTTAGTCAACAGCTTCGCATGATTTAGTACAGGTAATGTGCTCAACCAGTGTCAAGGAAAGCTGTTGGCTTGGGGCATGTTATCGTAGTACATGTAGATCTCATCCACAATTCTCTTAAAATGTTTTCTATTAATGAGTAAATTAAGAACAAACATTCAGGTATATGAAATACAGTGGTCCCCCTCTTATAAGCCCCCCCCCCCCCCAAGAGAGGCCACCCTCTCTACAAAGGCCACTTCTCCATGCAGCAAGAATGGCATTTTGATTGGAAATTAACCCTCGAGAGGCCACCCCTCTTATAAAGCGACTTTTCCAGTGCATTTGGGGTGGCCATATAAGAGGGGGACCACTGTAATTATATTTGGACACTGCAGGTCAATTTGTGTGGGAAAATTTGTAAAGGCACAGTATGTCTAAAAAGTTTTTCCTGCTGCAACGCTGAAATTAGCCAGCTTAGTCATGCATGACAAGATTGCATCTGCTGGCCATAATCATTATGTGACACCATGGCAGCATTATCATTTTGGTAATCAAGGATCATGTGTATGTATTCATCATTAAGGTTAACTCCCTGGGTCCCCATATCATGCATGTATCTAGTAAATATGGTGACTAGGTGTGAGCACTTTCAATTAGTGGTATGGAGACTTAGAAATGTAGCAACACAGCAACAATTTCTAAGTGCAGTCTGTGATGTCACATGAATAAGCAACGTCTGAATGGTGAGGCTAAAATAAATGCATTTGCCCTGTGGTTGGTATGTGTACTTTTTATGTTATGTGTCGTGTATATGACTTTTCACCGGTTTAATATTTGCCAACCTATTTCAGGAAAACAATGTCCTGTTTCCAACCAGAACATTGGACTATGGGATCAGTTGTTTTTCCCCTCATGTAACTTTCAAGGGTGTCTTCATGTAGTTCCAGATGTAATACATGTAGTACAACAAAAAACTGCTGCGCTAATCATGATCGGAATCATTTTGCCAATTGAGGACGTTGTGCTTCACCCACGACACCTGTTTTTGGCAGGCACCAAGTGCATGTACGTTTGCCAAAATGAATGGTCCCTCAGCACACGTTATACGTTTTGTCACAGTGAACAAAGGTACATAATATATACAGTTGTATTATGTTTCAGATGACAGGGTGCACCACCTGTCCATATCAAGTTGTGACAGTGACTGGACTGTGGGCAGTCCAAGTGACAGCCATGACACGGAACTAGACATGACCATTAATGCTGAGCTTGGCTTGGCTGAGGACCACTTTGCCCTGCCAGAGGTAAGTCACGTCGTCTTCTGGGCTGGCGGTAGCAATTTTACAACTGTAGACGGTTTAGCAAAAGTATCATTAACCTTTTTAGCCAAATGCTGGTTATGTTAGCCAAATCCAGGAGCAAAATTCTACATTTTGAAATTATGCACAGCAAATCTAAATAATTAAGCAGAATGCCAAGAAAATGTGTGTGAAAAGTTGAATAAATCATGAAATATGCCTAGCAAATTTGGTTAAAGCTTACCAAATTTTGATAGCCAAATCACACTCTTTTAAGCCACCGGCTATTTGGCTTATGGATATTGGTAGCCTAGCTCTTGGTTTTTGCACATGTATTGAACGAAAGGGACCTCACAAGTAGATGTGTGTTTGCCCATTTGTGAACATATGAAAACAGACCAGGATGAGACCAACGACTGGTTACACAGTGCTGTTAACAGGACAGATTACTGGTACAGTGAAAACTAAAATCATTTCGTTACAGTGTGAAAACGTTACATTGGTTTTCAGTTTTTAAAAAAAAAGTCCAGTGGTATTCAAGTTCCATGTTTGTATTCACCCACTCCCTGATTAAGAAGCACAAAGTGTGGAAGAATTTGTGAACACTTTAGCCCAGCTCCCTCGATGTGCACGGTAAATCACACTTTGCTGTAATGTTAAGGCCAATGTCTCATAAGTAATATTGTCATTCTCCAAGTTTATAGCATGGATTCGTGCAAAAACAGTTGCCCACTTTTTAAACCTGAGGGGCATCACGTCGATGCACTGGCTTGCAACTTTTTCTGGATTAAAGTACCAAAAGTGGTTCAGTGTCATAAATGTCTTGTACTCTTTTTACTCAAAAACGAAGCAGGTGATAAGCCCGCAGTTTTCATTGGCACACTCTCAATTAACTCATTCCTGGCCAGAGTACAACAGAGTCAAAAGCTTTCCTTGATTTAAATTGGGAACATTGCGCCCAACCCATGCCAAGGAAAGCTATTGTCCTTGGGTGTGCCATTTTGAATGGTCTTGCATTCAAGTGTCTGCAAAAATGTTTCCTGGTAATGAGAAATTTAAATATAAATGTTAAGGCACATGGCAATTTATATCCAGGCACTTTTGGGTGACTTGAACAGGAAAAGGTGCAGAAACACAAAAACTGACATGGGACTGCACTTGGCCTAGCTAAGGATCTGTTCAGCAAGAGTGTTCCTAGCAAAGCTGGTCGCTCCGTCCTCAGAGGGTAATGCTCATTGGGAAAACACCCACAAGCATCTTGGCCCAAGTCAGCAACTTCATTTGGATGTTAAACAGACTCACTTCCATGTTTTCTTTTTATTGAGCGCACTTGCAGAATGAAGAAAGAAACAAGACCCAAGTTCTTACATAGGCAGCAGTTATGGTACCTTTTGGACTACATCCTTGTTCTTTAAGCTTCAAAACGTCACCCAGATAATCCCGTTGCAGTTCTTGGTGCAAAATTTTATTAACTGAGAATTCTTTGACACCTACCTGTTTTAATGGAAAAAGTAAATAAATCAATAAAATTTGGAAAATAACAGATAATAAAAACCTACAAAATTTGTTACTCTACAGGGCAAAATTTGCGAGTAGTGCACAGTTTTGTTGTGTTTGATGTACATGTATGTGTACCTTCATGAACCAAACCAACAAAAGAAGAAAGAAATGAGGGTTGAATTAATCAAGTTTGATGGTTTAGTTGCCAACTAAACGACTTTGTAGCTTTGCCATGTGGTACACAGTGACCAGCAGGCCATAGGGAGCCAGTAAACACATTGTGTCTGACTGACTGATTGCTTTGGTACAGGGTCACTTTGGTCTGACTGGCGTTGAGGAGATGGAGATGGCCATTAACAATTGTAAGCTACTCATCCTGCAGACCCCTGAACACACAGAGAGGAGGCACAACCTGGTTAACAAGCTGGTACAGCTGCGAATGAAGTTGTCTGAAGCCAAGGCAAGTATATCTCATTGACATTTTGGTATATTCCTATCACTGACCACCCTCTACCAGGATCTGTAATAAGCTAAATCATCATCAGTTCTCAGCTGAGCATGCTCAGTCACAGTTTGACCCCGAATACAAGGCATGCATATTAATTCCTCGACACAATTGCATACCTGGCTGTCTTAGTAACCATAGTCTCGCCTGGCAAAACACGGGCCGCTGCCTGTGCAGGGAAGTGGGATATCAATAATATTTTGGAAAATAAAGAATATTAGTACAGGCCGATGGAAATTTATTCTTGTAACCAATTTAGGAAGCACTAAATGGATATGATTTTGGTATTTGTATTTCTCGTAAGACACCAATTTTGTAAGAAAGGGCTACAGTGTATCTATTCCTGTCTGTGACTGTGATATACTGGTGAGTCCTCCGTGATTGACCGTGTGAGCCCTTTGCTTTGTGGCAGGAAGCTAACATGCATGTGTCCCATTGGGTCAGAGGTCATACGAGGTAAATTCTGAATTACCATAAAAAGTGACAATATCTAAACCAAAAACTGTCAACAAAGATGTTTTCGGAAATATTTTACCTCGGTAGAAGTCTCTCTGGTATTTGTTTTCAGTATGTTGAAAATTCTGTTGGATTGTTTTCAAGAATATATCCACAAATTTTCAAATAAGGGGAAAGTTTGGCACTGGTTAGCAAGGAAATTTTACTGAGTTAATGGGGAAAGTTCACTTCATGCCTCTCATGACCTTTGACCCACATTCTGCCTGTGGCTTTCTGCTCTGAGATATCAACTTGGCTAATTCAAAACCATTTCCCATGCACAAATGTGAACAGTAGAAATGCGGCTGCCCTAACCATGACCCTCTGGGGATGCCAAAGAGAACACTTCACAGTACAGTGAAAGCCATTGAAGAGAGCACCCTTACAGATGACTAAGCTGTTGTCTCTCAAGACAGTGGGTCTCTCATAAGAAGTGTAACTAAGATGAAAAATAATACTATATAATCATTAATTTTCATGAGAGATAAATGTTCCCAATTTTTAGCTCAGCTGACTTGTCAGTCAGCTGAGCTTTTGTGAGGGTCCATCGTCTGCCCACAATTTACATTTTCGACTTCTCAAAAACCGTCAGCCAGATTCACTTCAAACTTGGTGAGGATGTGCCTTAGGTGGGTCTCCACCAAATTTCTTTAATTGGTTATGCTCCCGTGATTTTTGGATTTTTTTATGATTTTTTTTTGTTCTTCCTCAAATTAAGCTGAAACTTGGTGGATATGTTCCTTGTGAAAAAGTCAAGGAAAGTTATTCTCTAGGTGGCACTGCTGTGGATTCCTGATTTTTAACGATTTTTCAATTCAGGTTCTCATCGTTCAAGCAGCTTTTCTATTGATTACTATGTAAGTCAGTGGGCATTCTAATGCTAATTCACATTTTTTACTTCTCCAAAACAGTCGTCCAGATTGACTTCAAACTTGGTGGCAATGTACCTTGCGTGGATTTCTACCAGGCTTGTTCAAATGGTCACACTCCATTGATTTTTGGATTTTTAATGAATTTTTTTTAAAATTTTAAATCTTACAAAATCCTCTTCTCCACAACCGCTCACCCAATTGCTTTGATTTTACATAAGAACACTCCTAGTTCTTAATTTGTTCACCAGGTGGTGCTACAGTTTTTTCAAATTTTTAATGAATTTTTGTGTGTTTTTGTTATTTGTCACTTCGTCCAGAACCGTCTCTCTGATTAAGCTGAAACTTTGTTGATATGATCCTTGTGAAAAGGTCAAGCAAAGATGTTCCCTAGGTAGCACTGCCATTAATTCCTGATTTTTAACGATTTTTTTCAATTCGGGTACTTATCGGTAAATGCACCTTTTCTATTGCTTACTATGCAAGTCAATGGACATTCTAATGGTAATTCACATTTTGGACTTCTCTGAAGAAACTGTCTGTCAGATTTACTTCAAACTTGGTGGCAATGTAATTTGGGTGGGGATCTACCAAGTTTGCTCAAATGGTCGTGCACTAGTCATTTTTGGATTTTTTATGATTTTTTACAAAAAAAAATTTTAAAAGTTTAAATGGGAAAGTTTAACATGGGAATTTCTTGTAATGGTAATAATTTTGGCCAGATTTGTGCCAAACTTGGTAGGGATGTACCTTTTATAACTGTCTGCGTATATTGTGCAAATGGTCATGCTCCAGTTATGTTTAGACCTCAACCTCATTCCCAAGGTCACAGGATAACTGACACGAAATTTACTGTTCATTTGATAAATTGACATCTGTTTTAAGTTAGGACCTTCATGTTGCATATGTTAATATTTCTCTATGAAGGTCATGCTTAGACAGCACCTGAGTGACCTTGACCTCATTTCTGGGGTCACAGTGCAACATACATGAATTTTACTCTTCACTATAACTTGAGAACTACTTGAATTGGGACCTTGATGTTGCACATGTTAGTGTTCTTCTAGAAAGGTCAGATTACTGAGTACGTGGGTGACCTTGATCCTATCCCAAGTTCGCAAAGCTGCAAGTGTGATGAATGTCTAGGTCAGCTGAGCATGGGCTTTTCACAGAGCCCTCTTGTTCCAGAGCAGATCTGGTTAAGGAATATTAAACTCAGGTAATTTTTGGCAGATTGGATGTCCAATTAAAGCTTACATAAAAATTGTGAGTATGAAACTAAAATACTCTTGGAGTTAATTCTGGAATTTTAACGCTCGCAAATATAAATGATTATACAGTAAGCAAAGTATCCCTAAAAGGTGGCCTTTCAAGACCGGTGTTTTTTCATTGGAGTGATCTTTAAAGACAGGTTTTGCTGATGTAACACAGCCATACATGAAAGAGATGTTAATCACTGTTCAGCTGGGCTATGATTGATTTTGTGACCAGTTCATGTGTTATAGTACTTTAAGGAGACGTCAAGTCCTTGCAACAAAGTTGTTTTGAATTGTTAGTGTTGATGTTGAAATCAGTTTCTCAATACATACAATGTAACAGTTTTTTTGGAACATTGTTTGACACAGTGTCATATATGTCCTATTCTATGACCATCATTCTGCACAGAAAACTGGTTTCAACGGTTTCTTTAAGAGCACATGATGTGGCATAATGTAATGTTGTTGACCTCAGCCTAGAATTTGTATAGGTCCACAGTGCAACTAACCTGAACTGCAGGCGAAGGACCACATACCTTGATTTAGACCAAGAACCCTCTGATTGAGAGTCTGTGTTTAGACCAAAATCAGTATAGTTCTTTGGATACATTTTGGTTCCCACATACATTATGAGAATGATAGGTGAACCATCTGCATGATTTAGACCAAATCAATATAGTTCCTGGAGAACATGTTGGTTCCTGCATAAGTTATTAGAATGATAGGTGAACCATGTCCTTGATTTAGACCAGATCAATATAGTTCCTTGAATACAGTTTGGTTCCCATATAATTTATGAGAATGACAGGTGATCCATGTCCTTGATTTAGACCAGATCGGTATAGTTCATGGAAAACATTTGGGTTCCTTTGTAATTTCTGAGAGTATTGATAGGTGAACCACTAGATCACAATAAAAAAAGAACATTTTTTTTTCCTGTCAAATTATCAAGTGGACCAAACTTCCCAGTTTGACTTTGACTGAATAAAACTCTAGGAGATGTCGGTCTGGATCCATGGAGGATGCAGGGGAGATGTCACAAAGTCCTAATGGCATACAAGTTATACACCTCCATCAGATCAAACAACTAGAGAAAATATAAATACCTAACACCAAACTTATTTTTCTGCCCCTTCCCAGCTAGTTTCGGCTGACCATCCCTTTATCTTCAAAATCCACTTGTAAAAAATTTACCATTACAAGAAAATCTCAGAACTCAATCTCAATACATGCTTTTATCATGTATATTTATATGGATTTACAATGAGAGACAACAATACACAGACAGAATAAACAGTCAACAATGAACCCTAAGACTTGGCTTATTCGTAATAATTTATTCATGAATAATATGAATACATGTAATAACATAGGTTGAAATTTAGGGAATTATGAAGTTACTTGAACTTATAGCACCACAATAATATGACATCACTTCCGGTACAAACAGGAAGTGTCATAACTCCTATTTTAGCTCTGCTGACCAAAGGTCACAGAGCTTATGCTATCGCTCATGTCTGTCCCTCCATCCATAAACTTTTGCTTGTTAGGGCGATACCATCCACAGTTTTCAGGTTAGCCGAATATAACTTTCAAGGCTTGTAGGGGCTATGAAAATAGACCCCTTTTGATGTTGCTGGCGCCGCCTACATTATTATGTAATATAGGGGTCAAAATGTGAAAATCTTGTGAACACTCTTAACATCTTTAAATTTTAGTGGATCTTCAAATTTGGTGTGATTTGTGGGGGAGGTCAAAGTCTGAAGTTGCTAATGATACTAGTGGCGCCAGCTATAATTTGACAGAAATTGTGAGTCAAAATGTGTTTTACGATATAAAATTCCATATCTTGAAGAGTAATTGGATTAGACTCGGCAAATTTAAAGGATATATATAGACAGTAGCCAACGCTCTAATTTTATATGACATCATGACCTGGACTAGTTTTTGTGAGGTCACCATGCCTGTAAAGTTGAAAGAGGTGATTTTGTAATGGCACGGTGTAGCTTGGACATCAATGGCAATGTTAGCACAACACCAGGCCTATGGGCCTCTTGTATTACTTAATCTGGGTTACCTTGATCTTCTGTCCCAACGTCACTGAGGATATCCCAAGGTCACTGAGGATATAAAGTTCAGGACTCACTCATTGTTGTCTTGGCACATGCAACAATATCCATCACAGGAATATCACAAATAAGCTATGATCAAATGTGGAGTGAAATGCCATTTAATGGACAGTTTATACACTAAATTTTCAAAAGCTTTATATGTTCAGAAGCCACTTGAGGACTCACAACTTTGAAATGAAAAGGTGCAATATAGCCACGATATCAGCAGAGCATAATGCCCATGGGCCTCTTGTTTTTAGTGCTTAATCAGCCCATTTTTACAATAAAGTTAGCTCGTGCGCTCACCTGAAGAAGGCCATACAACCGAAACTAGTTGGGAAGGGGCAGAAAAGTAAGTTTGGTGTTGGGTATTTTCTCTGGCTGTTTGATCTGTTGGAGATGTATAACTTGTATCCCATTAAATAAAATAGGAATAGCAGGTTCAAGATTTAGAAACAAGGGATGATGACAAACAAGATTGTTTATGGGGCCTTATTTAGAATTTTCCTTCAAGATGTTTTCTACTCCACATAATATGTATGTAATACAAGATCTAAATATGAAGGGGTAAGTGGGAGACCAAGATTTAAAGTGTGTTATGAATGATAGAGTCCATACTATTCAATATTTAGAGTTCAGTCGAGTAGGGTCAAACAAATGCACTTGTGATCAAAAGACCCTCAGCATATGGTTTCTGGTTGCATGTCCCAAATAAAAGACAATTTCAAATGTTCAGAGATTGCCTGACTCTTTGATATAAAGGGCAAGACTTCTTTTAGTGGGTGAGTTCATTGATTGTTATTGTATAAGAGGGTGACAGATGAGGGCAGGGTAGGGAGGGGTGATCCCAAAGTGACACAGACCAGTGTGCATCATGGATGTGTGCCAGTAGATCAGGACACTTAACATAGAAAGATACTTCCAACTGACATATGAATGTCTCTGTAGACCAAGTTCCTAAGACCATGACCAATGGGAGGCTTCCTCACCAGACGGGGTCATTTTTTCATGGGCACAAAGACACGCTGCTGAAAATCTCAATTTCAAATTGTGTTGTACATTTTCCAAAGATAAACAGAACATGAAACATATAATTTACATGATAAACAAAGCTAATGGTGCTAGGCATTCTTTGTAGATCATATTTTAGATAACTTTGTTTAGTGAGGGTGACTCAGTTAGTATACAGTGTACACTTATCTCCCCTGAGGCCCTCAGAATCAAGGTACAGAGTAAGTATACATAAATTTGCACAGAGATACAAGTACAGTGAAACCTGTTTTGAGGGACCACTGTGAGGAAAGACCTCCTGCCTTTTCAGACCATGTTTACCATGTCCCTTTTGCCATCTTTCCCACATTATTGCACCTATATTGAGAGACCACCTGCCTAATGTGACCACTTTTTGGTCTGCCCTAGGGGTGGTCTCTCAAAACAGGTTTTACTGTGTACAAAAATTAGATATAATTGGAACCTCATCAAACTGTAACACATCAATCAATTAAATATTTTTTACCTCTTCATTGTATTTGTGTCTTTTTGTCCCAAACCACTTCCTAGTAGTCATTACCCTATTCCACAGTCCGAACTCTTAACTCTCCATAAGCTAACCTGTCCCTGTCTAACTTATATACACAGAAGTACTATTGTCCATATTGCACACGTTCCTCTGTAAAATTTTGACATAGGCTGTATTAGCCCAAATAAATTAAAGGGTCTTCAGTGGGTAACTACTCAACATGTTTCGGAGCCTTTTACCGTACATGTCTCTCTGAGTAGCGGCTCCTTGTCTAAGCTAAATATTCAGCAAAGACACCCCAAATTTTAATGAATAAATATGAACGTGGCAATTGATGAATTAGCTAAATACATGAAGTTTTGCTTATAAATGCAGAGCTTCATATCAAAGAAGAATACCTGTCAAACAAACCATAATTACCAAATTTGCATAGTACATGTTCAGATAAGAACAATTTGACTTACCCCTGAACGAATATGTACCCTTTCTAGCTGGACAGCTTATCCTAGTTAAACCATCCGCCAATGTTTAACTGAAGTGGAAACAAGCTGGGGCATTATATTCAGTCCCAGTGATTGTAAAATAAACAGTTGCAGCTAGACCACCTGTATAAACCAAGGGAAATCCTAACAAGGACTGCAACAATGTACATCCTGCACCAGAAATGTAAAACGAACTCCATGATGACACCTACTCCTCAAACAATTAAGCTCTATTTAACTGCGAACCCTGAGTCAATGTGTCAACTTAACGTGTCAGGTTTGTGACATTTGAGAAAATACTGTCAATTTTGAGTAATTTTTTAATATTGAGTAAATGTGCATTTAGGCATATCAGACAAGAATGAAAATCATTAGATGCCAAAAACATGCTATCAAAACAATTTTTCTTACCAGGATTTTAAGTACAATTAGGCTAACATGTAACTGTCGTAGGCCTGACAATGTGTACACAGCACAAGTTCTTTTAAACACTGCCGAGCTACCGAAATCTTTCATAGACTTTGGCAGTGAATTCCATATCATTGCCCCAGAACAACCAAAAGTTGACTTCAAATGACCTGTCCTTGGCCTGGGGACACACAGATTATCATTTGTGGTGGACCTTAAATTAAGACCATGAGTATCTTTAACGCATCTAAACATTCTTTGCAAGTAAGCCCAGGTCATTCCAGATAGAGACTCTAAAACATTTAGTGCTTTTTTATACATTACTCATTCTTATTTTGGACAGTGTCTGCAAATACTTTGGCCTCAATGGTATATCTGTACAATTACAATGACATTGAAATTTTTAACAGAACAAAAAACTGAGTGATATCAATTAGACCTATGTTATACAGAGCTTGGGCATTTCAGTTCATTGTTCTTTTCACACTATAATGATACACAGCAGTACCTGCTGATTTATGAGAACATTGGTGGGAGAACCATGTCCTTGATTTAGACCAAATCAGTATAGTTCATGGAATACATTTTGGTTCCTATATAATTTATGCAAATGACAGGTGAACTGCCTCCTTCATGAACATAGATGGAGTCTGCAGTGAGCTGTTTGTTTTGATGCAGATTGTGAACAAAGTACAGTGGTCCCTGTCACCAGAGACCACCCCTAGAGCAACAAAAGAGTGGTCTTATGAGACAGGTGGTCTTTCATAACAGGTAAATTAACATGGAAAGTATAGGACTTGGGAATCTGAAGAGCGGTCTCTCATCAGAGGATGTTCTCTCACGACAGGGGTCTCTAGTGACAGGGACTGCTGTACCAAACCCATACCAAGGCAGTAGTCACATACATTCCTGCTGTGTGTGACTACAGGCCCTTTGTGAAGAAAAAGTGGTCACGTGGAACAGGTGATCTGTCACCACAGGTATATTCACCAAGAAATTGACTCTTATGACCCCAGAAATGTGGCCACAAATAGCAGGTGGTCTCTCATGGCAGTGGTCACATACAGTAAGTATCATTGTAATATACAGTGAAGGATTCAGTTCATTCAGTTGAATTTACAGCCAGTACTAAAGTCACTTATTATTTCATCCAGATGATCATTGACGTGTCTTGGTCACATGTGCCAGCATATTATATGGTCCATGAAACTGGGGGTTAAAAACTTTTTATGGTATGTAAAAAAGGAGTCATTCCCACAGCACCTATATACCAGCTATAGCTGCCTGAACAAAAGACAATGATTCTTCATGGACGTAATCTAAATATATGCATAGTATATGGCTTTTAATGGTTATAATTTCCTGATATACATTTTAATTTAATTTGGATACCTGGCTGACAGGAGCTGATGGCAGCGGTAGGTGCTATCAGCCCACAAGCCGGGTGTCTGTAAAAATGATACAAAATTAAAAGTTGCATGATCCTAACTACACAGTCTCTCATAGCTCTGTGCAGAGCAGCTGCTATTTTAGATGTAAACTGTTTTTAGATACTCTGTGAGCAGGTGAGACATTAATAAAGGATTATACATTATACGTACCAACCAACACAGAGTGAGTACCTCCCAGGTGCTAAAGCACCTTTCTGCATTTTGGATCTTTTGTTCCTTTCAAATAGTAGTCTGTTTTCAGATTCAGCTACCCTGGTAACTCTTTGAGTGCCAAAGTCAAATTACTTAAAATAAACTGCTCTGTATGATAATAAGGGTGCTGGATTCATATTCCTTGCAAAAAGACTTCTCATCAAAGTACCAGGGACCCTGAACTGGGATAAAACGTTATAATCCAGGTCAACAGCTTTCTTCAGCATGTCTCCGGTGCTATGCACCCCAAGCATGCTGAAAAAGCTGTTGATTCAGTCAAAAATACGGCACTGAAAGATTTATAATTTCAGTGCCTTGTTTCAAAGCCATTGAGAGAAAACAGGGATGACAATAGTAAGTGGTCATCATGATGACATTTATACCCAGCATATACAGCCTGCACTTGGCCCTTTTTCACTTAACACATCCCAGAGAGGACCTCAAGTGATGCTAGGTGCAGGACACTTAAAGAGCATATATGTGTTACATACAATTTGCTGTGTCTCACGTAAAAAGGCACCCATTGACTGTAGACTCACGGTAAAGAATGTTTTTTGTCAAGTTCTTGATACAAAACAGTACCTTTAATATAAGAATTTTGGAATCACAGAACAAACATATATTTAGATATATAACGTCATGTTAGTGAGTTGTTTGTGTGTAAGACGAAGGAGGCCAGGCTCTGTGATAAGACATCTCAGTATAAAGTAGGTTACTGTGTATGATGTAAAATGGCATGGCTTTTCAGTAGCTTTCCAGCATTCTTTGTATTATTTCCGTGACAAAAATTTTCCTTTCTTTCTATTCTGTGTCCATCATCATCACTGGTATAAATACAAAATCCTTGACTTACGTGTACGTAAAAGCTGAGCTGCATTTTTCAGGAAAGTATACGTCCACATCGGTGACAGATCTTGTTGGTAAACACAGCTTTCACGTAGATTCCAAGCATCCAGTGACAACTTACTGAGTGTGACTGTGGAACAGTGTCTGTTGACGTCACTAGTAAATTACTGTCAACATAAACTAGTAAGGACTAGGATTTGTGCCAAAGTTTTGGTTTCAACCCACTGTTATGAACACTTATCTCTTTACACTTTTAACCACAGATTAAAAACTGGAGACATGTGATGATGTCATGTTTTGGTGTAATAAGAAACCAGATTTGAAGATTTCAAACCATGATTACCACTTCATGTGTCTTAAAATAATCCTGGTTGCGTCAATACAGATTATTTGTGTCTGTATTCTACGTTGCTGGGTGAATTAAAAAAATGACAATATAATGTGTGTTTCTTAAGTGGACGTAATTCTGTACACGTCTATTACCCTGGAGGTCAAGTTTGTGTTTTGTATCCGCCAATTAAACTATAATGTGATGCAGACACTTGAACCCCTGTTCACCTGGAGATTCTCAACAAGTCCCAGTCACGTAGTTATGCCCTCCCATCATATCACTGTGTCAAGATGTGTCAGAAAGGTATAAAGTAGGCCTCACTCTGCCATCTTCACAGTTTCTCTGTAAAGTGCCTTAGAGAGACTTGAAGATGGAGCTTCCACTGGTTGCAGGGATGTTTTACCAGGAGGTGCACTGTGACATTAAGATGCTCCTACACACAGTCACCAAGTTTGTGTTGGTAATACCATGTACCTTACTGAATGCATTTCACTGTTCATGTCTGCCAGTTGATAACAATATTTGATATGCAGTGGTCATTTTTAATGAAGCCCCCACCACCAGACAGATGACAGATTTCCTGTCGCAAGCAATAGTTATTTCCGTGCAGAGAGTCAATAGCAAATTTTCACACATGAATGTTCTGACACAGTGATAGTAAGAACACAGCAGTATGTCTTGCTACAAAGACTTAATAATAATTAAGAAGCAGTTTGTTACAAAATTGTGACAATATAAAAGTAAGAAACATATTGGTGAAAAATTGTCACAATGTAGAATTTAAAAACGTGTTGTTACAACATTGTAACAATGGTACAGTAACAAACATTATCAGTGAAGGGTATCTTGCCTGTAACAAAACAATTTATCGCAAGGTTGAGAAGTAAGATTAAGGTAAGGAATATGTCATTGCAATGAGATACAGTATAGCAGCACTGAGTTTTGTACAAGTCTGTCTCTGAGCATTTATGCGCCTGTACTGTCTGTCTGCAGAGAGGCACGCTCTTATTTTGTCAGTTGTACCACATGTGAGCACTGCCTCATACATGTACAGGTAGCAAACAGATCGCTGTTTTCCTCGCCAAGTCAGATTTATAACATGATTTGGTACGATTAGTGAGTATGATGAAGACTAAATCTTGGATGCATGAACTTATTTGGATGGACCTTTCTTGCTACTGTAACTCATGAGCATTCATGTGCCCCTTTGTATATTGTCATGAGCATACATGTGCCCCCTTGTATATTTTACAGACTTATCAGCAAGTTCTTGACACTTTCCATCCAATGGAATGCAATGATGGTTGACAACATGTTTGGTTGAAAAATGAAAGGGTTTAATATTGATTTATAGGTCTTGATCAAGGGATGGTGCTTATGTTATTATATTATATAATTGGAGTTGGTGATGTATATTTGCAGGAAGGGCCCCCTGAAGAGGAACCAGATGTCAAGAGTGTGGTGGGCCACAAGTTCATGAAGAAAAACAGTCGTAGCTCTAAGCATTACTGTGAGAAATGCAACTCTCTCATCTGGGGAATGATACAGACTTGGTATAGGTGCAGAGGTATGTGTATTGAACATAGTAGTCCTGCATAATGTTTTTCGCACGGGAAACTTGCTTCTAGTTTTGAACAAAATTCTGAATATGGAGGTCTACACGTACTTCTGTTAACACATTTTGTTGTAATTTTGGGATTCTTGATTTTTTTAACCAAAATAAGCAGATTAAAACTACAGGAAAGAAAACTAAATTCATTGCATTTGGAGTCAACAGGTGTCTTTCCTTGGAGTTGTTGTGTTATGTTCCTGATTTGATGTGCTTAATTGGCTGTGTCATTTACAGGTTGTGGATTCAGTTGCCATGCCAAGTGCCTTAATCTGATCACCAGGACATGTGCCAGTGCTAAGGTAAGCTACATGGGCCTCATGGATTAACCCTTTCCCCTGTGAACTAGCCAAAACTAGCTGGTGATCAAATGTTGTCTGCTTCAGTGTTTTCGACTAATTTCAACAGAAATGAAAAACAATTTGACTGAGAATTGTAGATGAGACCTATCAAGATCATATGCCCCAGGTCAACATCTTTCCTCGGCATGGGTTGGGCACTTAGTGCCAAACCTATGCCAAAGAAAGCTGTCGACTTAGTCTCAATTCAAGGGGGAAAGGGTCAAGTCTTTCAGTGTATCTGAGTTACCATAATTTCACAGTCAAATTCTTTGCGAAAAGACCTTTTATTCAAGTACCAGCATGCCTATATTTCCAGAAAATGTATTAGAATTGTCAAGGTCAAGAGAAGAAAGATCCAGGTCAACAGTTTTCCAGGTGATGCTTTGGACTCCATGTGACCAAAGCGTGCCAGGGAAAACAGGAGGCTCAGTTTGTAACTAAGCATCAAAAGAGTTCAGAGCAGGGAGCCTAGGCAGGAATAACAAGCCTCCTTGATAATAGTGGGACCACAGTTAGTAACTAAGCATCAAAAGAGTTAGGAGCAGGGAGCCCAGGGAGCAATAGCAAGGCTCCTTGATAATAGTGGGATCACTATGGTGACTAAGCATCAAAAGAGTTAGGAGCGGGGAACCCTGACATCAATAGCAAGGCTCCTTGATTATCACTATATGTTTCCAGGATTAACACATCTGCATATTCCAGAAAGTATCCTAAATGTAGTATTAGAACTGCCCTCATACTGCAATGTTAGTCCTGTAGCATATAGTGTCTTTCAAGGGACATACCGACACCGAAATACGGGAGGATACTGAAACTATCCAATTATGACACATGGATAATGTTACACTAGCAAACAACCAGTATCTTCCCAAGGGAAATACAATCACCCCATTAAAATAACATTGAAAGTAAGTATATCCCTTGCATTCTATAATTGTGTAAACAGCGACTCTAATGACGTTATGCGCCATGACTTCACTCACATTGCAAGGGTGCGTGCCGCACAAGATGCATGACCTGACAGGAAAGTCATGTAGGCCTATTTCTTCTTGAAGGGGAGATGGGTTTTTCTAACATAAAATTATGAATTAGAAATTGTATGTTTTGGCTTCTAGGTTGGTATTTAGCATCCTACATAATCCCGGGAAACGCTGCACTTCCTTTTTTCAAATTATCATGGTTGATACATTTCGGATTCATAGATCATTTCATGGCTAAATCAGTATCCTACTGTACAGTTCCCCCTCGAGCTGTATCCTCCCTCGACCCTTTGGGTCTTGGGAGTATACAGGGGAACTGTGCATGGTAGGTTACTGATTTAGCCATGCAATAACCTCCTGTGTTATATGTTGTGGTATTTAATCAATTTAAATGTGCAGATAAAAAAAGTAGGTATTTTACAGACTTTATACTTTAGGATGAGTCATCAAGTGGAAAGTGCCTGATTTTGGATTCAGGTGCAGATGTAACAAAATCATGTATTCAAAGTACATGTAATCAAAATATTTTCTCACAATTCTTGAAGTACATAGACCCTCACTGAAATGTGTGATCTATTTGTTAAGCAACAAATTTGACTCAAAGGTGAAGACTGCAATAACTGTGTGCATCTTTCATTCTTCGCTTGCCAACAGGTGGCTGAGAATGCAAATTACATCCTGTCAATCTGTCCAGAGAAAGGCCTGGCAGCCCAGAACTACAGGTGTGCCGAGTGTAGAACTCCCTTATCATACAGTGAGTACACACATTTTTTTTCTTTTTTGCCAGCAAATCAACTGAACACTAGCGTTGGGTATCGTGACTGTTTTCTGAATCATGATACTTTTTTATACAGAGCCATGTATCATGATACTTTTTGATACAGAGCCATGTATCACGATACGTATCACAATATATCATGAGAGTGTATGAAGTGATCACACTCTTTGAATTTACTTATAAAAGTCAGTATCACAGCCTCTGTACTGGTGTGTTGATAAATCATTCTGATGTGTCTGCATGCACCAGCAATGAATTGATGATGAAAGCTGTGAAATGTATTTTTCTGGCTGTTCATCTTCATAAAGGGATGATTTTCTTAAATATCTTCAAATGAAATTCAAAAGTTATGATAAAATTGAAGTATTTTATCATATCATGAAAATTCGGTAGACAAGGAACGTATCATGATACTGTTCGGTACAGGGTTAGTATTGCGGTTTTTCGGTATTTGGATATACAGTGAAACCTGTTTTGAGAGACCACTGTGATGAAAGACCACCTGCCTTTTCAGACCATATTTACTATGTCCATTTTGCTATTTTTCCCATGTTATTATACCTCTATTGAGAGACCACCTGCCTTATGGGACCACTTTTTGGCTTGCCCTTGGGTGGTCTCTCAAAACAGGTTTCACTGTCGTCCCAATCCTACTAAACGCTGCCATAGCTTATCACAACAAAAAGTGTGCACATCTGAATTATTATAATGATTCTAGATTCAAATTTCTCTGTAAAAGAAATATATATATATATATATATGGTTGTCAACAAACCCATGGACAAGATATCACTTTGAAACTGGTGGGGATATACTTTGATAGGGTTTCTATTTGGTATCTACAAAGGGTCATGCTCCAGTGATTTTTATTTTCAGGACTTTTTTTTTTCTAAATTGTAAAAAATTCTTCTCTGAAAATGATTTGCCAACTGCTTTGAAATTCTGTAGAATGCTTCTGTGTACTCCTGGACCTTAATTTGTTTGACATATTTCATCACATTTTTTTTTTTTTTTTTAAATTTTGAGGGGAATTATTTGGGTTTTGTAATTTACAACTTTTACTGTCCAATGAGTTGTTCTTATAAAAAAAGGGGGGCTCAAATTTTGTTGTACTGGGTTTACATGGCTTACAGAGAAACATAATATTATATGCAACAAATGTAAAACAATGATCTAATGAACATGAGTTGTCATCAACAGCCTGTATCAGAATTGTGTTAACCCTTTCCCCCTTTAACTGGCCAAAACTGGCTGGTGGTCAAGTGTTGTCTGCTTCATTGTTTTTGGCTAATTTCAACAGTAAGGAAGAACAATTCAAGACATATCGAGATGACAGGACCCAGGTCAACAGCTTTCCTTGGCATAGGTTGGGTGCCAAGTGTTTCAACTTACACCAAGGAAAGCTGTTGACATAGTCTTAATTCAAAAGGATAGGGTTAAGAAGATTCACTGTGATTTCAGAGAATGGTTTTGGTGAACCGAGACAGTGCGACTACACGGGCAGCTATTACTGTGAACTGTGTCACTGGAATGACACCATGATCATACCTGCACGAGTCCTGCATAACTGGGACATGGAACCAAAAAAAGTACGTTATTTTCCCATGTCCATGGATTTTATTTTGATAATAACTACTTTTCTGTTGGAATGTACCTTCTGTGAATTGTTCTGACCTGTAGATTGGCTTAAGAAAGGGAAGTGACTGAACATATACATGTATGCCAAGTCTGCCCTACTTTGCGGAAGTCTTTGGCTGTTTGACTATCAGAACATTTCAGATATTTTTTATCCTATCGTGAAAAATCAACCCTGTAGATATTTAAAGATGTTTTCTTTATATTTTTTGGTCAAATTAAATCTTCTAATATGATTGCAAAAATTGTAACAGTTTCATGTCACATCACAGTGACAGGTAGAACTTGCAGTGACAGGCCAGACTTACAATGACCAGAGCCCGAAGTGCAACATTTTGTGGAAAATTCAAATATTTCAAAAGAAATTTATGAGGAAATCCCAATTTAGGGTCTTTTAAACTGGTTTTGTCTGCAAACAACCTATGTCACATAACCAGTATCATACAATGGTGACATTTCAGGTGTGCCGTGCTTCCCGCCAGTTCCTGCGTCTGATGATGACTAAAGCTGTGATTCGTATTCAAGATATTAACCCCATGCTCTTCAGTTTTGTGGAGGAGCTCAACGAAGTCAAGGTAAGAATCCTGTGGTGTCATCTTTGTCCTCATCAGAACAAGATGAAACCAACAGCTTTCCTCATGACATGGGTTGGGCACTTTGCCAAGGAAAGCTGGTGACCTGGCAGGCATGCCATTCTGATAGGTTTCATCAACATCTGTCAATCAAAATGTTATGGAGAAATTTAAGGACAGGTAAGACACCAAAAATAAATCCCACTTTAGTCAACCCTAGCTCAAAATGTATTTTTGTTAGGATAACATATGTGTGTAATTGTCATACTCCAAAGAGTTTAATATATGTCCCATATTTGGGTGTCTGAGATGTTAATTGTTGAATAAACAATCGAAAGTTGACCACAAAGCATCCACCCCATAAATGTCGATATAAGTCACTAATTATTTGTGATAAAATCATAATTACACTTGCATCTTAATCCTGACATATTGGTAACAAAAAACAATTCTGCGATTTTTTATGTTTGGTTTCGTTTTTCTGTTATCCATCCTCAAAGTTTGACATTTCAATTTTCCCTTTGATTTTCAGGATAATCATTTTCTTCATTTCATTGAAAAAGAACGAAGTAAAATTTAGAAAATCGCTGAATCGTTTTTGCAGTTCAGACATTACAGAATGAAAAGCCATTAACCAGATTAAATTTCGCCCAGCCGTTTTCTTGGTATAACCATTCTTAGGTAGGGTTATCGTCCTATTATCCTTTCTGAGAAAACAAGCTTCAAAGGCCTTTGATGTTGATCATTTGCCTCTGAAACAATACCATTTGCTCAAGTTGAGCTGACATTTGTACAAAACATAGTAAACATCTTCCCTTAACATTTAGGGAGGTTGTCAATCAATTCTTGGCCAATCACATGAATAAAAGAGCCTTTGAAGTACGGAAAACATTATTCAGCAATCTGTCAAAAGGCGACAGCAACAGTCTGGTTTCAAAGTATGATGTCATGGAGGCAGCCCTTCGGGCCCCGTGACCTCAAACCTGGCAACCAAAGTTGTGTTGCCTTGCTTCGGTGGGGCGGCCTACGGCTGTTCGTGGTCAGTGCACGGATGGCAGGTTTGGTCTTCCACCCCTTACCTCTTCATCCCGTTTTTAGGGATAGTATTTTGTTATAGTTAGTCCTGTCTGTATACTTTATGTAGTTAGCTTGTTAGACTTGTCTGTACACTTTACCTTGTAAGCTTGTCATTATTTTGTCGTTATTTTTTTAATGAGTTTCATTTCTCTTTCCAACCTGAGTTTTGTAACGCTATTTTGTGTGTTTTCTCTGCTTTTTACGTTTATGCTTATTTCGATGTGTTAATTTGTACTTTTATTTCCTTATCCCTGGGTTTTGATAAAATATTATTATGCACGTGGGTATTGTTGATTAAAGTGCCAGTTTTTTCCCCGTCTGTCTTTGGTGTGCAGGACCTCTGGGGTAATCCATCGCGGCCTTTGATTAAAGGGACATCTTCTGACAGTTCCCACTCCACTTGAACATTTAAAGTCTCCCTTCATTAGAATGCAAAACAAGCAAGATAACTAAAAAGTAAACCATTAAGGCTATAATGTGTTAGCATGTTTGCATCTTTTCCCGCCTACAAACATACTTTCGGCATGCTGCCTTATTTCGCATTGCCGCCCTGATACCACTCTCCTTTCGCAATGGGCCTTTGCTACCTGCAGCCACGTGACAGGTTGTTAAGTATGATTGGCGGGTGTCATTGTTCCGTTTGGTGGCTGAAAACCAAAAGAATGACACATGGACATTCGGATGTCCACATGCCTGTGTGGTTTTTCGCGTTTTTCTCATATTCCTACTTAAGTAAAAAGCTTGAAATTTTGACAACTAATAGAAGGACATTCATCTTGTAAAGACCGTTAAAATTGGTCATACAAAGGTTTTTGGAGTATTAACTGTCCTTAAGTGAAAATATGAATGTGGTTACCTTGAGACAATTTTAGAAGAAAAGTGTTGAGCCAGGTAGGAGTGATGTCTTGTCAAGGAGAGCAAGCGCGCACATGTAGATTGTAGAAAACAACATAAATATTCAGGGTACCAGAAATGCTGGAAAATCAGCAAAAATGTGCATGTGTACATTAACTCATTCCATACCAGTCCCTGATTTTCCCGTATATTTACCTTGATATAAGACGACAATTGCATATTTAAATTCTTCATGAAAAGAGCTTTCGTTGAAGTACCAACCTGCCTATAGTCTTAAGTCAGTGGTTCTGGCACTGTCTGGCAAGTCATGCTGCAGCTGCCGCAAGGGCAGCTGCAGCATGACTTGCCAGACAGTGCCAGAACCACTGACCAAGGCCTGTCACCATAGTATGGAATAAGTTAATACATGTGTAGAGCAGCACACTATGATGATCAGCTGTAATCTGTTGCACATGCTCATGTACAGATTTCAATGTGTAAACAGATGTATCTTGTAGTTTTCAGTGTTGTCCAGCTGAAAATATCTGTAGCAAAATTTTCTTTCCTTGTAGCATTTTTTCCACTTCTATACATTAGAAACCCTTATTTTGGAGAAAATCTGCAGCAGTTTTGAAGGGCTTTGTAGCAAAATTTTGCTACAATGCTCCAGTTGGACAGCCCTGGTTTTAGTCGTTGACACTTGGTTGAAATGGTAAAATTATTTCCTCAGTTGTAAATAAATGTACTTGTGTGACTGGTGGTATATTTCAGCTATCGTGGAACAAGTTCCCTACTTGGTCTTGTTACCAAGCACTCATGATGATATTATATGTAAGCATGACCATAGGTTGTCACAAATGTTGTGACCAAAAGATACATTTCTGGCAACTCATATGCACAATAGTGAATACTTCAAACATGGCTTTCTAGGGGCAAATAAAAATATCCAACAGAGCAAAACTGGCTGAACGACACACTGATTTTTTTCAGAAACTGAGG
Organism: Hermodice carunculata; assembly: GCA_964020975.1. Taxonomy (NCBI): domain Eukaryota; kingdom Metazoa; phylum Annelida; class Polychaeta; order Eunicida; family Amphinomidae; genus Hermodice; species Hermodice carunculata. The sequence goes on from OZ026624.1 coordinate 28,628,635, forward strand.
GAAGAGATCTTGATTATGAAGAAATACTTCCTGTCCTGTCAGGCAGCTCTGGAAAGCAAGCTATTGCTGCAGGTAAATTTACCCTTCCAACTTGCCACCTTCTGCACTGGCTTCTCATGATACAATGTAGACTACTAGTGATGCTACCTGGTGGCAATATTTTGTTGTCTTGGGGAGAAGGGGTTGGAGATTGGATATACATGGAGATGTATTTGGATTACCAGCCCATATAATAAAATACCTTAGTGGTGGAAAATGGAAAAGATGAAAGGTTAATATTTTGTCTGGAAACCTGGGAGAAATTTATAACACTGGAAGATGATCTGAAACTGTCGGAAATTGAATATACATCTGACCAAAAGTTCTTGTGAGTAGTGGTGTCTTCACTTTTGGGTTAAAGATAGAGGCAAAATTTGAAACGTGGTGAAAATCACTCCATGTTTTCAGTAATGATGTATCACTGTTTGAATTTCAGCTTCAAGATCGCCAGCATTTTGTAGAGAACTCTGACATGTACTCATTACAAGACTTACTGGATGTGGCGTCCGACACTCTCTTACCACATATAGCAAAGATACACACCAGCTTTGCACAGCATGTAAAGACAGACTGCAAGGTAAGCATCTATGGTATGATTTTTCGTGCAGTAGAGTTCAAGACAGTGCCTTTTGTTTGGGTTTGGTTGGCGGTAGTCAAACTAAGTATATTAATACATATGTGTAGACAAAACATGAAAAAATGTTTTTTGAGCGCATTTGTAAGCTTATTTCTAGCAAGTGAGGTTAAATGAGGTAAAATTTCATTTTAAGGTATGCCAAAATGTGATTAGTGGAAGAATTGGTGAGTTTGGAATACTTGCTCTTGGGAGCTTGGGGCACTTAAATTGGGGAGCTTGGAGTACTTGTACTGGTGAGTTTGGAGTACTTATATTGGTGCGCTTTGAGTACTTGTATTGGTCACCTTGGAGTACTTCTATCTGTGGCTGGTTGCCTCTTTTCAAAAAAAAGCTTTAAATAAAGTAAAAAGAATGTTGCCGAAAAGTTACAAAGAAACAATACTTTGTTGCCTGAAGAAACCTTACTTGAACTCAAACATTGCTGTACTAGATCAGACTTATCTATTTAGAGTCAATGTACTTTACAATTTTAACCCACATTTCTGTTGAACTGGTGATGGGGGGGGGGGGGGACTGTAATTAAGATGCCTGCCATACATGACCTGCTGCAGACTGCTGTTGTAACTGTGATATTATGCTATGTAACTGGGATGCTATTTTTCCCAACAGTTGTGTCAGGCAAAGGGTTACATCTGTGAGCTGTGCGAGGAACAAGAAGTACTCTTTCCATTTGACAACATCGCCATCGTGTGTTCCCAGTGTTCCACAGTTCTACACAGGTGACTAAGACTTGCACATGTTATCCAGCATGTACTATTGGCTGAGGTTTTCATATATTTTCTCCCAACTTGTAGTTTTTGTTATCAATTGTCAGTACTTGTGAACTTTGTTTATCACATGCGCTTCAGTTGATGTTTGAACCCTTTTCCCACAGATTTCAAAAGCTCTGTGTCAATTGTAATATACTTGAGCTTTTTTTTTTCTTCTTCTTCGAATTTCTGTTTATTTGAAATTGTCTTGAATGGAAGTTTGAGATAAAAACTGTTGAGATAACACGCTCAATATTAACTGCATTCCTTGTTAGGGCACTTAACATACTTCCTTATTTGCTGATCTTTATATTGTAGACAAATACTTTAAAATGAAGTGAACAGTTTTGTTGTTACTTATAAGTTACAATTATTTTTCATACTGTGTTATGGAGAGCAAAAGAGCTAGAATTCAAAGAAATTATCAAAGGCTGATTTTTTCAGATGTAATGAATAGCCATAATTTCGAAAACTTTAATGTTGTGAGTGTAACGTCTGTAAATCATTCTTGTAGTGAATACATGTCATCAGAAGCTGTGTATTCAGTGTGTTTATTTGTAGTCTGACATTTCAACTTCGTTTTTATTGAACATAAATATGTGTATGTTTGCAGGCATTGTTACACAAGGAGGAACAGGCATTGCCCAAAATGTGAGAGACTGAACCGACGCAGCACAGAGCTGAGTGACCAGCATACAATTGATACTTAACCCTTTCCCTTTTGCATCCCCAAAAAGCACCCACGTGTAAATTTGTCATGTAGGTTAATCATTTTTAAACTCCAATTTCATATTAATGCAAACATTTTTTTTGCTGAGAATTGCAGACAAGAATTATCATAATGGAATGTCCCGGGACTGTAGCTTTCCTTGGCATGGATTGGGCACATCATGCCCCACAGGCACCAAAGAAAACTGTTGCATCATTCTGACCATGGAAGGGTTTATCCATGTCAGGTCACAGTCCTAGATAGATTGTCCTTCCATTTACCAGATCAACCGTCATAGGGACCAGTCATCTGTTTCGTCATGTTCACAAATTGTGTAAAAAGGATGCGATATGACATATACATGCTCTATCTCATGAAAAATCTTTTAAAAGATGAAGAAAAAGAAATAAAAATAGCAATCATTGTACAGGGTCAAAGACATTATTTTGAGAAAATTATGTCAAGGGGAAGGAAGGTGTTAACCCTTAAAACGCTGCTTTAAGATTGAGTCAACAGCTTTCCTCGGGACACTTTGCGCGCAATGCACGCAAAGTGCCCCGAGGAAAGCTGTTGACTAAGACTACTTTTTGCTTCAGACAAGGCTTGCTGGTATTTGAATGAAAGGTATCTTCATGAGGAATTTGACTCTTTGAACCATTATGTGTTTAATGGTAATGAGAAAGCAACTATAGCAGTGATTAGCACTTTAAGGGTTAAATGAACCTTTAATATACTTTTGAAGAGTATGGGGATTTTGACTGGTCCTTTCTGTAACTCTAATGTCCCCAGGTCACTTGAACACCAGGTTTAGTCGCTGGAGTCGGAGTGGTGTCCAGGTTATTTAACCTGCATTTTGTAGTTAATTGTCACACATATTTTTTCATCCAACTGTAAGTATTTTTAGACAGTCACTCTAGCGTTCACTCTAACTTAAGTATGGAAAAGTCTCTAAGAATCTTACAGATGTGATTTTTGTTAGCACATGTAGGTATATCTAGGATATGATACCATTTTACATATTACAAAAAAATTAAAGAGTCCCAGAGACACTTTCACACAAACATTGTGCATTAATGATTGCTTATTCGGGATAATATTCAATGAGTAGATGCAACTTTTAAGTCGCCTTCACATGATATTTTTTATTAGCATGTGGATTCCTGTATGATGGCTACTAGTGCGAGCATTGTGACTTGTCTCCCGCACAAAAGTACTCCCCTCCGGTAAAGAGACCCGGATGGTGATGTTATGTGGCAAGCTCAGGTCAACAGAGACTCCTACCTACAGAGCCCAGCAAACAGGAGACAATGATGAAAACAGCTGCTCTCAGTGGGAGCCCTATTCACTTACTATGGGGAGCACTGTCAGTCAGGCAGGAGGTTGTAAAATTTGAATGATTTTCATGATAAGGATGTTGGAGATCTCCCGCCCAAGTTGGGAGGGTTCGAGTCTCTGGGTCAATGCTAATGACTGGATGCCTGTCCAAACTGCATGCACTATTTGTAATAGTGGTTAGCGTTTTTGCTTGTATTGCTTGTTTGTTATATTGAAAGAGCTGTGGCATACTGTATATTCTTGCCTCTGCCTTAAAGGTTCCAAGCACCAGAAGATTTATTTTTTGTTCAAAGTGAAGAACTTGAAGTGTTAAAGCACTTTTGTGAAGAAAATTGGCCATATTTGCACACGAAAATAATTTATTTGCAAAAGAATTTTGTTGCCCGTAACAAGCCTGAAGTTGACACATTCACGCCTTTTTGGCCATCAAGCAGGCCCTGGGTCATGAAGTCACAGGAGTCTGTGATGCAATGGCGAATAGTGACAGAGAAAGCATGAGCAATAGCAACCAAGAGAATGAGCTGGATCTTAGTTTTAGCTGTTCCTTTCCCAAAGAGGAACTTACTGAGGATGGGGGGGGGGGGGGATAGGAAGAGAAAAAGACAGAAATTCAGCCTTACTGGAAGGAGCCACGACCTGACAGGCTACGACAAAGCCAGTCTTTGTCAGTGCTGCTGGGACTGAGTCAGTGCCCAGCACTGACCATGCCGTAGCTGCCACTGAAGATCACCAAAGCTGGCACTTGGGAAGTTTACACTGGTTAGGGATGCTTTTGAAAAGTCCTTGTGGGAAAATTGCTTTTTGAGTGACTGGTTGAAGTTTACGGCAGGCCATCGTGCACGGTTGCCAGTAGGCAATGCCGGCAGTGTACATTGCAAACTAGGACAGTGTAAATGTAAACTCAAAACCAGTTCAATTTGAAATCATAGACCTACGTGCAGCAGGCTTTTAGTTTTATTCTATTTAATGATTGATAACAAGGCCTGGGATATGTGAAGGTAAAGAGTCCCATTGAAAAGCTTCTGTAAGGCCAGTGCATGCCTAAACAGATTAATAATGACTACTGTAGCATGCCGCAAACTTCAAAAGATAGGGGAATACACAAGCGCTCGACCACAGCTTGAATACACATAAGCCAGACAGTGGGAGGTGCTACTGTTTTGCCTGTCATAGTGTTGTATTTGTGTCTTTTTGTCCAGATCCACTTTCTGGTAGTCGCCCTATTCCACAGTCCAAACTTTTCACTCTCCACAAGCTAACCTATCAGTGTCGAACCCATATACATATGGAAGTGCTATTGTCCATATTGCACACATTCTTTTGTAGAATTTTGACATAGGCTGTATTAGTCCAAATAAATTAAAAACGGGTCTTCAGCGTATAATGCTGGAATTGGCAACCATGCAAGATGGCCTGCCGTCTTGGTTTAAACATAATTTGTATTGCAAAAAAAAAAAAGGATCGGGAACAAGGGCATAGCCCTATATGAATCCCTTTTGCATGTAAAATAGGAGAAAGTAAAGCACTGTGTGGCAAAAGCAGGGTAGACATCACTGAATGAAGACAAGAATTGTATACAAAACAGCAAATCACCAATAATGGCCTGCCTTATTACATGTTTCCATCTAGTACTAGGGTGGTAGCCCCATATGAAACCCCTTAGCATGTAAAATAGGAGAAAATAAAGCACTGTATGGCAAAAATAGGGCAGACATAACTGAACGAAGACAAGAACTGCACACAAGACAACAAATCACCAATAAATGGCCTGCCGTCTTATTATGTGCTATAATCTGGCAGTGCTCAGAAACCTAAATTTCAACCATTCACTTATACAGAAATTTTCACTCAATGAATTTTGAAAACCATCCCTTACCAGTCTTAAGCTTTCCAAGCACCAGCTTTGGTCATCTTCCCTGGCAGCTATGGCATGATCAGTGCTGGGGTCAGACTCAGTCCCAGTTGCACCAATAAAAGTAGCCCGTGGCTCCTTCCAACATTGGTTCACCATAGTGGATGAGTTCACACTGGACAAGCGGGAACGGCTTCCTGTTTGCATCCCCTCTTTAAGCCATGAGCACACTGACATTCACTGCTGCCAGTCAATGTTTACAATCAGAGTTGGTGTACAATCTCCCTTCCATGATGTCACAGACCCAGGTGGTCAAACTGTGATGGAAAGTAGAGATGCTTGATGAGAGCAGCCACCAAATGAGAGGCAATTTCACAGAATAAAATAGTGAATAAAATATATATTGCATCATCGCAAAGGCAAAGTTTCTTCACAAAAGTGCTATAACAATTCAACTCCTTCACTTTTCATAAGAAATAGAGTACTAGGTGAAGGAAACTTGAAAGTTGGAACGAAAATGTAATATTTATGTCATTATTTGCTACAGATATTTTATATGATAAGAAAATTTGCAACGATGGTGTGATTTGATTATTTTGGTAAACATGTATTACTGAATTTGCATAAGAGAACAGAACAATTTGAGTGTGATCAGTTGGAGAAGTGCCATATTTCAGGGTGAAATGTCAAGCTAAACGTGCAGTATTTATAAAAATTTTTAGGACTCGATGACGCACAATTGTAGCACAAGTGAATTTTACCCTGAATTGTTTTTTTAAGGATAAATTTACAAATACCAGGGTCCCCCTCTTTCAGCATCCAATTTTTCCTGCAGAGCATATGATGTGCATGCTATATATGTACTAGCGATCTCAGGAGAGGCAATGTGTAAAATGCAGTGCTTGAAGCACAAAGCAAACCCTTATGATAGAGACATCACTGTAAGCAAAATGAAAACATCACCGCACGACGTCTATGTGGACAGCTTTATCCGAAAATACAAGCAGATTCAGATTTCTTACATATCAGCCATTACGCCAGCCCTCGAAGTACTAAGTTGTAAACTGGGCCCTGGGCCCACTGGTTTCCTCAGCACACTTTGGGTGCATTAGCATGTCAAAGATAAGACAGTTGTTGACCTAGATTATTCGTCTTGTCTCCTGAAGTATCTGTGTGCTGGGACTTGAAGGAAAGATATTTTCATGAAAAATTTGAATCTGAAATCATTATAATGATTCAGGTGAGGACCAGTTTTTGTTGATAACTTGCATGGAAAGCGTTTACCTTGTGACGTGTAAGTCTGCTTGCGCTACAGACCCATTTCCATGTGGAAAAACCCAACTTGGATCTGCTTACCCAGTGGAATAAAGACAAATTTGAGTACATGTACTCATTTTTGTCAAAATGACACAAGTTGCCTAGTTTTCAGTTTGCTGTCCCTACCAATTTTCTTCAAAGACATGGTGGAAATGCAAAAGAGTTTTGTGTGACAGCAGGTGAAAAAAAATTTTGGTGACCACTTCCTGGGCAACTGAGTATTGGCACCCATTGCATGCCAAAGTCAGTTGACCTTACATATGCTTTAGCTCAGGTGAATTGTTTTTGTCTTTTCACAACTGTATAGTATTACCTGGTTGTCTTAATAACTATAGTCTCGACTGGCGAGATACAGGTCCCTGGCTGCATGGGGAAGTAAGATATTACTAATATTTTGGAACTAAGGAATACTTAGCACAGGCAGATGGAAATGTTTTCGTGTCACCAATTTAGGAAGCACTAAAAAAATATGACTTGGGTATTTGTAAGCCTAAATTTCTCTAAAAGATACTTATTTTATGAGAGAGGGGTATCTAACCCTGTCTGTAACAGTGATGTGCCTGTGTCTTGTCTGTGATTAACAGGTGTTAGCCCCGTGCTTTGTGGCAGGAAATAAATATACATGTCTCCTATTGTCTTGGCACACCATTGATAAAATTATCAACAAATATAAAATCTGGGACCTGTCTTGTTGATATATAGAAAGTAAAATTTGTTTTAAGCATTTTTGTTTAAAATGCACTGCAATCAGGTAATTAAGGGATGCAGTGTAATTAATTCTACAATGCAGGAAGTGAAAATGAATTTTTATCTTGTGGTCAAACCTTTTATGAGGTGCTGACAACAGCTTATTTGCATAATTGTAAAGGGCAGGGAGCAATAATTGCGTGTGCTTCCACACAACGTCTTTGCCGCCATGTTTCTGACTACTTGCTCCTTCATGCATAAATTGTATGGAGCTGCATGCACATAATGGATGATGTTTTTTTCTTTACCAAGCATCACAGCATGACTAAACCTTGATTTTGACTGGTATCTGGTATTGTAGGTTAAGGGTTCTTGTATTGGTCACAGTCCTCACATGAATTTGTTTTGTGATTGAAAGCAACAAAAGACATTATTGCTTTAAACATGTGGACTAAAGGGCTGATTACCAAAAACTGAATGTAACAAAAGCTCATTGCAACTGATTTCAGTGGGATCTTCCTCTTATTACTTGATAACATCAGATTTGGATGTATTATATTGGTCAGACTCTAAAAAGCATCCACGATGCAGAGACTGGTTCCCTGGTTAACACATCGGCTTCTGTATTCTCAGGACAGAAACCCGAGATAGACTGAATATCTGATTTCAGAGGTTCTGAATGGAGTAGGCATAAAATTTCAGAGGTCTCCGAGCAACCACACTTTCAAGTTTGATGGGTCCCATATTAAAGTGATTAAAATTTTAGCTATGGTATTGAGGATATAAATAATGACAAATGCATAATACAAGGAAAATATTCTTATAATTAATATTTTCTTGTGATGTACATATGGTAAAGTGAAATGTACAAGCTTTGCTTCGCTGGACTGCATTTACTTTTTTATTACCCAAGTTGAGGAATTTGCTGAGACATATAGACTAATAATTTATTCAGTGAAACACCATGGAGTCAGATAAGTTTGCCTGGTTACCAAATATATGTACTGTATCATATTTTTAGGCTGACTATTGTGCAAGGGAACCATGAGTTGGCAAAATGGATTTGTTTCCATGGTTACCAATAAGTTTGATTTGTTACAAGGGTCACCAACAAAACTGATTTGTTGCCATTGTTACCAATGGATCATAATGTAAATTGTGTGATATGTTGTTCTGTGTATATAGTATGTGAACAGACTTTATAACAACAGGGCAAAACCTCATGTACAGGTGTATATGGGCAAAGCCAGATTACTCAGCCCTGGGATACTTCGACATGGAATGGCTGTATGTACATATATCAAATATAAGCATGATTATGTGAAGGTGCTATATATTCTTTTAACAAACATGGGTCATGGAAATAAACGATATAACTGAAGAAAATAGTTTTGTTCTATTATTTCATAACTATTCCTGCCTGAAAAGTGTTCCAGAGCATGACTTTCAGCAAAAGTAAGACTTCTGATCACTCCAGACTTTTAAGGATGTATGCTAGATTATCAGTGACTTTCACAAATTGTTACATATAACCCCAGATTCAGACTTTAGGTGTACACATTTTCTGAAAGCCATCAAGCTGGAAATTCTGTTTATAACAACTTTATAATGTTAGATGGTGGGAAATATTTACTGAACTGTTACACAAAAAGATCATCGTAATTCACCATAAATATTGATTCAGCACATTAAATTTTGAAGGTACATTGTAGGAACCTCAAATCTGCAGCAAACTGAACAGTCTCAATGCTAGGTTTTGGAGTCCGCAGCTTTCCTTGATGTACAGTCAAACCTCTATACTGAATGCTCTTGGGACCAGACAATAGTGTTTGGTAAAAGCGGTTTCACTGTATCTCCATATACCGAACTGCTCCTCGTACTGAATACTTTTTCTTGGTCCCAATTTTTATATTTCATTATATGCAAACCTCCCAATACTGAATACCTCTCTATACCGAACACTGTTGTCTTTGCAATGAATGAAAAAAGCATGTCTTTGGATTTTTTAAAATTGGTGCTATTTTGTTACCAGAATCCAGTAAAAGTACTTTTCCTTTGACATGTCACCATTCCAACTTCAAACACCTGTATCTCCGACACAACTATTTGTTAATTTTGAGACATTTTTTTTCTCTTATTTAATTTATAGTGTGTTTTGTAGTTAGCCATAAATTTGACACTTACATGTGAAAATGTTGAAGCTGAATCAAATGTTTATATCAAGGAATGGCAATAACTTGTTGGCTCTGCTGACCAAAGGTCACAGAGCTTATGCCATCACTTGTGTCTGTCCATCCGTCTGTCTGTAAACTTTTGCTTGTGAGTGCAATCCATTCCACACTTTTCAAGATAGTCCCATGTAACTTTGAGGACTGTGAAGTGTATGAAAATCTAGGTCAAGCAATATTGGTGGTAAAGTATTATGCAAAATGTGAAAATCTTGTGACCACTTTAGCATTCTTAATGGTGACCCAAAGATTATGGAGTTTGGCACTTGACCAAGTTTATTGTTAACTCAAAGAATTATTACCCAACTTGAACAGAGACCATGAATGGAAAGCTGGAAGTGGGGTACACATTTTGAACAGTGACAACTTTTTAATCTGAGTTGAAGGTCAAGATCAAATCCCCAGTTGGAATATAGGGGTCGTTTTGTGAATGCTCTGCACTGCACGGTTTTAGGACATATAAAGTGTATGAAAATCTACATGGACTTTAATGTTGGTGGCACCACCTACATTATTATGTAACACATGGGTAAAAATGTGAAAATCTTGTGACCAGCCGTGCATCCTGAATTTTGTATGGATCTTTATGAAATTTAGTGAGATTGTGGAGATGGTCAAAATCTGGTTTGCTGATGATAGTAGTCTTGCCACCTATACTTTGACGGCAGTATGTGTCAAAATGTCTTGAAAGATATAAAGTTCAGTATTTTGAAAAATAATTGAATTAGGCATGCCAAATTTATAGGATATATAGATGATGTCCAGTGTTTAATTTATGTAATATCAGTGACCTTGACCTATTTTTCCTGGGTCACCAGGCCTGTAAAGTAGAAAGTGGTGATTTTGTAATAGCAGGGTGTAGCTTGGACATCAATGCCAAAGAGAATTTTTTTGGTGATGGTCATCAGATTATATGTCATTATGTCAGCACAGCATTAGGCCCATGGGCCTCTTGTTTACATTTTTATAATTGCTGTGAAAACATTGTCTTCAAGAAACATTACGACAGAGTCAGTACAAGCCTTTAGTTTTTAAACTTTCTAAAAACGTATACTTTATTGCAATTTTTAAGTGAAATTACAGTGTAATACGAAGAAAAGTAGCAGTCAGCAGTAAGATTACCAATACCCTTGTCTCAAAAAATCAGGCAATCATTGCTGTAAAAAATGCAGCAAAAACCTTAATGCCAAGCGCTGTTGTCAAAATTATATGCTAGCCTTTTTCTTGCTGGGGTTAGAGTTTCAGGCCAAAATGTCTTCTCTAGAATAGCCTACAGAGCTGTAACATGAAGCCAGAGGCATAGAAGCCACTCAATGGCATCACTCATCATAGGTTCCTGTTTATACCTCTAAACTAGATGAACCAAAAGCATTAGTACCACTCGATGGCACCACTCACACGATGTTCCTCTGAGCATACTCCATTGACAGCAAAATATGTAAATATGGAAATAGCAAAAATGTTGAAATTTGGTTTATAGCCATACAAACTGAGAGGGGGGGGGGGCAATGTCCAAGATGTGATTGGAAACAAACTGTGCAAGGCGTGATATGCACAAAGTAAACTCATTATGGCGAACATTTGCTTCATTGTAATATGTAATGTGATAAAGGGGTTATTAGTCCTAACATTTATTTATCTTCGTGGATACACCATGTTCTTTTATGTAATTTCCTGTCCCACACATCCCTCTAACAAAGCAAAAAGATCATGAATTTTTGGGAAAGAATGCATGGACTCCAGTTCCTGAGGGACTGAGTACATGGGTCTTAAAGCTGATTCATAAAGCTAATTCATTGGGGACCTAGGACGTGGGTCTTAATGCCAATTCACTGGGAACTGATTGCCTGGGTCTGAAAGAATATTTATGAGGGCATAGTACATTGGTCTCAAAAACAATTCATCTTGCGTAATATCTGAACGGTGACTACCTGATTTACCATGGATCAAAAAAGTAATTTAATTCAACTGCATTGTGTAGAACTAGAGTTTATCTTCGTAATTATGGTCAACTACAAAAATTCTTGGACACAATGAAGAGTAATAATGTGTTTAGGCAAAGCTAAACACGAAAGAACGACAGGCTGTTTACAATGAAAGGGATGAAGTTTGTTACCTTGATTTTGGAATTCTTTCCAAACATGGTAAAATAAAAGTAATAATTACAAAAAATATTACTCTTTATATCAACATTGGTGTAGCCTATATTAATGACAAAATATGCACGGAACGCTATATGTATAATTATAATTGCTGATCTGTACACTCATTTTCAAATTTTATATATATTCCGTTCTCTGCCACTTGTTCAATATCATAGATTGTTCAATTATTGAACTGTTCATAATCCTTTAATATTTGCACATGTGGCTGGGGGTCGGCAGGCCTGTTCCACGTGTTCTCTTGAACTCCTTGCCAAGCACCTTGTCAACACGCACGTGACAACGCGAGGGTTGTTCCAAGGGTCTGTGTGCATAACGTCCATACTCTGTGGAAGACCTCACAGGAACTCTTCTCTGTAATTCCTACAACAGAGTGGAGTGTGTGAAATATTCCCAGCATGAAAACAATATGGAGTTATTCCTTTGTGCTTACTATATGGCAAGAAAGAAGATGGGAAGGGAAAAAGAAAGGAAGGAAATTAAAGAAAGTCGTGAAAATGAGTAAATAAAAATAAAAGAGCAAGAAAAAGACAGGAAGAAATAAAGAAATGAAGAGAGGGAGAAAAGAAAGAAAGAAAGAAAGAAAGAAAGGAAGAAAGAAATAAAGAAAGAAAGAAAAGAAAGAAACACTTATAGTCATGTAAATTTTGTCCCTACGATCCAAGCCCTTCACCACCATCATCTTGTATCTGTTAGATCTATAAATAAGCAAGGCCTTACCTCTGCCTGTATGTCCAGCCCTACAGTGTGTTGGCGGTCATCCCGATGCAGCTTACTGTTGTAGTCATATTTTATGTGGAACATGTGTTCAAAAATCGAAGAACTTTCTTCCGGCTGAAAGAAAAAAATCAGGACAAACTCACTGAAATTACCAAGTGAAGTTAGAACAGGTGACATTCATATTAAATGCTGCCCTGTTCTACACCACTATTCCACAAAAGCCTAGGGCAGACCAATGCAAAAGTAACAAAATGAAAGGGACCGAGTTCAAGAGCTGTTAACATTATTAAGTAGTTCTCTGTGTCCCATAAATTGGTGAAAGTGACCTAAAAATCTAATCAACTGATCTTTGGCCAATGATGCACCTCTGTGTCATATTTGGTTAATATCCCTAAGGCCTTTGAAACATATTGTGACAACAAAGGTTGCAACAGACTTACAGATGCATGGAAGTACGGACGTCCAGATAGACGGACAACCCAGAAACGAATTCTCCCCCCCCCCCCCTTTGCTGAGAGACCCATAAAAAGACAGTTAAAATATAATTTGCCACAAAAAAAAAAAACAAAAAAAAAACAAAAAAAAAACAAAAAAATAGCCTGGTTAAAAGGCAGGAAATCGTTAAAACAAGTCACCTACGTCGGGAAGGAATATCCTCTGTCTCACCATGCCTGTGTAGGCTATACCAACATAGATATATTGTTTTTCAAGGAATTCTTTCTTACTTTCTTCTCTCTCTCTCTCTCTCTCTCTCTCTCGGCAAATTTTCCGACATTCATTTGAAAAGTGTTTGTACATTTTTGTAATTGTGACCTCTAAAGGTCAAAGATCAAGGTCAAGGTCATTTGGACTTTGAAATTTTTATCCAGCGATAAGCTTAATGGAATGTGAGGTATCAAAGGACACAAGTTCTAGCGTTTAATATTTACAACTTTTGAAGTCACACAGACTGATTTACTTTGAAGCTTTTTTTTTTTCAGTTTAGCACTGAATTTGTGCCTTCATCAGGTAGTTGTAGGTGACACATTTTTTCGCGTGTGACCTTTCAAGGTGTTTTGTTTCGATTGTCTTTAACGCATTCTATATTTTCTGAAGTCTGTCAAACTGTCTGAAGCGAATGGAATTTCATTTATGGCACTTAATATACCCACATTTATTAACAATGTATTATTGTTCTTCCAGTTAAAGCCACACATACCTTTTCTGTTTTACCGAAGTATGAGGGCCTGCTTTGGAGTTCCTCTGCTGTATATTGCTTTTGTCCCGGCCACGTGTCTGTCCCATTACCTTTGATTGCAATATGGTTTTCGTGAAGGCGATCTTCTCTCTGATAAAATATATTGGATTCACGGGCGTACGTTATAGATCCATGTGAGTTATGGGGGTATATTATACACCCATGATTGGGTCAAGGAAGTATACTACAGGTCAATAATTGAGTTATTAGGGTATATCGTAAGTCCATAATTGAATTATGGAGGCATATTGCAGGTCCATCATGATCATTGAGTCATGGAAGTATATCATAAGTCCGTGATTAAGTCCCATGATTGAGTCAGGGAGGTACATTATGGACCCATGGTTGAGTTACTGGGCATATCATCGTTCTATGCTTGAGTCATGGGGTATATCATAGGTCCATGACTATGTCATGGAGGTATGTTATAAGTCCATGATTGAATTAGGAGTTATATTAGTTCAATGATTGAGTCATGATGGTATATTATAGGTTCATAATTGAGTTATGTGGGGGTATATTATAAGTCCAGGATTGAGTTACATTGGGTTAAACTATAAGTCCATGGTTTATGGGGACATATTAAGTCCGGAAATTAGTCAAGGGGGTATATTACAAGTTCCTGATTGAGTTATATGGGGGTATAAGTCCACGATTAAGTCAGCAGGGTCTCCCCCACGATTCCTCTTCCAACATTTGTCATTTTGTAACAATGATAGTCATGTCATGACAGTGGTGTCTGTAGCTCAAAATAGAAGGGAGATTTGCCCTGCCCTTTTGTTTTGCTCCCTGCCCTTTATCTTTACTCCCTACCTTTTTCTTTAGCTCCCTGTCCTTTTTCTTTAGCTCCCTGTCCTTTTCTCCTATGTTTTTTGATGTTCTGGGCAATTACATTCATTTTCTCATAAAATTTCAATATAATTTAAACTGATTGGCAAAACAACGTATCAACTTATCTATTGACCATGAGCATAAGATGCAAATTCATAACTATTTCCACAAAAACAACAAAAAAGCCTGTTTTTTTGGACCGCTACTTTTGGCTGCCTTTTTTGATTGTCATTTTGTGCTTTAAAAGTGCCCTTTTAGATGAAAGGTGCCCTGCCCTCCTGAAAAGCTGGGGATAACATTGCATGGACCTACATAACCTTTTGTACTTCAGTTGTCAGTTGACAAGAATTTTTTTCATTTTTTTTGGCGGGGTCTTTTTGGGAACAGTAATATTTTGGAGCTTTGAAATATGAAAAGACCTGTTTCGTCACAAAAGAAATAAACTATTGCTTGTGTAACAAAAGCAATTAGCATTTTTTTTTAAATTTTTATTTTTATTTTATTTTATTTTTTTTTTCATTTTATTTATTTTATTTTATTTTTTTTTTTTTTGGTAGTGTTGTACTCAACGTGTTCTTTCATAGCAGATCCAGACTAAGGTCTATGATGTGTGCTTGTATACGTCAACCTTTAATTTTTGTTACAAGCAAAAGTAATGATAGATGTCACGGATGGGTGGGTTGAGGGTTGAGACAGACACTGGACAGACATACCTGAATTCGTTCTTTCCATTGGCCGGCAGCTTCCTCTGGGTTGAGATCCCGGGAGCCGTAGAGAGACATCTTCTTGCCATCCTCGTCACCCATCCTCAGTCACTTGTTTATCTAGTTACGCTCTGAGTTTTAGTGATTTAATTGACTGAAATTTGAAAATAAACGAGTTTTCAGTTAAATGTTTCTTAAATAATAATTAATTTCATCATGCATTTTACCTTTTCCACAAATTTTACCATACTTGCTAATTTTATATATACTTTGCATATAAAGTTTGCCTCCTTGTGATATTTATAGCCCCTTACCCTTTATACCAGATCAGATCTCTGATGACGACGACGACGACGACTTCTGCTATTTGTTCCGTCCCTGAAGATACATGGTTGTATCAATGAAGGCCCGCGTGGCGGAAGTGTGGAATATGCTGTATTCTATGCCTGGGCGGAAGCAAGATAAGAACGTATTCCCAAGTAACTCGACCATGCAGCAGTAATGGTAGGAATTCTACATGGATTAAAACTTAATAGACAAGAGCAAAAAAAGCGCCGAAGCGGATGCAAATTTGGCAGTGATTTGATTTTTAAGTTGGAACAAGAGGATGGTCCCATTTGATGAAGTCTCCCGTCAGTAAAGTGTTGATAATTTGTCAGATTGTGATTTCTGTAATGCATTTTAAACACAACATATAGGAAACATAAGTATGATTATATCACCACCCTACCACCTGTGGGAGTGTGAAAGCTCCACAGCTCCAGGAGATCCGCTGATAAAGTGCATTATACTTTTTTTTTTTTTTTTACACCTGCATGGTGCCTGTTCAAGTGACCTTGTGAAAGCCCCACAACTCTCGGAGATGCCGCGGATGAAATGCATTATACAACTTTTACTGTGTAAAGCCTGCGTGATGTCTGCTCAGGTGACCTTGTGTTGAATGGTTCAATTACGTGTTTCAATATTTGATGGGTCTGCGCTGTAATTGGATCTGTAATCATGATTATTACACTTGGCAGTGTTCATATGGATGCTGGCGACATGATCTTAGTATAGACCTATACAAAGTGCATCTATTGTACAAGTATGGTCTAAATGACATGTCATCAACTTTGTTCCACATGCATGACCATTTTTTTTTTTTTTATATAAACATACGCTGCCAGAAGTGACACTGCATGTTTAAACAAAATAATTTCATTTCAGTGATAGGATCATACTGAACAGACAGGAATATTCATGAATGGGCATGACTTGCTTCCGACTTTTGGGTCATAATTATAGTTCTACACCTGTGTGTGGAGACAAATCATTTCCAACTCAGACAACACCGGACCATGTAATACATTGTAGTATTATTAATACATGTATTAAAATAGATATGAAAGTCCTACGATCCAGATTCTGTACTTAAAAAATAAATGAATAAATCATTCAATTAATGATAATAGTAGCAGTAGTAGTAGTAGTAGTAGTAGTAGTAGTAGTAGTAGGAATAGTAGGTTAGTAGTAGTGTCATGATTAGTATATGGATATTTATATTATGGTTTAATTCTTATTTTTGAATAAGGCAGTATCATTATTTTGGGAATGCAAAATATAAAGATCTCTGAAGGAAAAATTAACTCAAAAATACCTTGTTTTAATTTTATAATATTGGAAGATATATTGAGATTTTAAGGAAACAAAGAAATACCAAGGCCATAACTTTGCTGTGTTTGGGGTGAGTAAGCTTATGTTGTAATTAATTATTCTGGTTGTGGATTGGCCATGCTGTCGTCAGAAGCTAAGTCCGCTTCCATATTTGGGCGGCTCAGCAAAAGAATGCTGCGTTATTCCAACAAAACCTTCGTGCTGGCTCAATTTATTCAGACAGCACAGGGTCTGAGGGCCTGATAACTTCTATATTGGTATGTCTCAATAGAGTTATTATCCAAGGCATTAAAGGCTGTGTTGTTTCATTATTTATCCTTCTGTGGTTTTGCATGGTGAGTGAAAGTCGATTTACAGAATGACAGAGTGAGCAAGTTTTCTATTTTCTTTCTGTTCTATCTGTATGTTTGGAAAGAATGTGTGTTCTGTATGCAGGCATTGAGTGAATGGTTATCAGGAAGTTAATAAAGACACAGAATTTTCCCCATGCACATATTGCATTGGTATCCCCAAAAGGTAAATGATATCTCTTATACTCAAAAATCATGTCGCCACTTTCCCGAGCTCCACTGTGGGACCAAGTGAGTAAGAGAGCTTCCCCGCAGTAAAAGAGAGGAGCAACAGTAGTAGTAGTAGTAGTAGTAGTAGTAGTAGTACTACTACTACTACTACTAATAATAATAATAATGATAATAATAATATTGATTGTAATTATAATAAATGCGAAGAGAGAACAAAACCGAAGTTCATTACCCTCCCCATCCCCCATATCTGACACACACACACACACACACACACACACACACACACACACACTGTGTTGCCAACCCTCCCGGATTCCTCGGGAGACTCCCGGAATTTTATGCTGAAAATACTTGAAAAAGTGTGGATTTTTGACAATTTTGAGTCACCTCCCGGAATTTCATCAATATTTCCCTTCTATATTTCATATTAATTTATCAACCTCCCGTAATTTTACTTTTTATCTCCCGGATTTTAAGTTTGGCAGGTTGGCAACACTGCACACACACACACACACACTTGCAAGTTTCACATACACACCTGGATTTGACGAGTAGGCAACGCATTCCACAGTTGGAAGAATAAATAACCATACAGGATACATGAGTGTGTGCGCTAAATAACAAATAAAAATGGGTTAAATTACCTTCCTGACGACGAATCTGGGTTATAAACCTTCCAAAAGTAAGAATGACGACCTAAGAAGAAAGTACACTTGATGCTGCTCGTATGCACACTCAATTGTCTACTACCGTTGTCTTGGATATTGCTAATCATCACTTTGACGTCAAAGTTAACGTCAGACATATTTAGCAGTAGACGTAAAATGACGTCAATATATATATATATATGCGTGGCTGAAAGTTATTTTTGTTTCGATCAGCGACGTTGGTTGCTAGGGCTGCTTTTATCGCCTGGGTTTGATTGGTATATTATTTCTTGTGTCGTCTGAATTTTGGCCACATTTCAAGATAAAGAGAATCGTGACAATCACCGCGTGGACTGTGCTATAATTTCACACTTCATTTGGCGAAGAAGTGCTCATTGCTTTTCTTTAATTCTGAAGACGGACAACCAAAGCTTTGAAATAGCTGCGACCATGCTATATGTGAACATTTTAATTGGATCTGGTGGAGCGCAAACTTTCAGTCGAAAGTGAAATTATTTACGGGGAAAAAAATCAAATTTGAATGCTCATGTGACAAGAATGGATCAATGTGTGACCAAAAAATATCGATCACATCCAGCAGACAAAGCCTTGAATGTCCGGAAGGCAGTGACCAAAATTCCGGCCACTGAAGTTCGGACCACCTACGCAAGTCCGCGAAAATGGATGCCTGCACAGGTATGATATTGTGGGTAATGTAGTCCATTGTCAGCCTATTAAATCAAGGCCTATGACTATGTGCAAACTATATCATATGGCGATTCAGGTTAGTCATTCCCCTGGGTGAATAGCCCAAGATCATTTATTAGTTTTCAAGGTTATTTTATTTTGTTCATATTTTTCGGGGGTTTTGTTTTTGTTTTGTTTTTGTTTTTTGTTTTTTTTTTGTTTGTTTGTTTGTTTGTTTTTGTTTTATTTGTTTGTTTGTTTGGTTTGTTTGTTTGTTTTGTTTTGCTTTTGTTTTTGTTTTTGTTTTTGTTTGATTTTTTGGGGGGGTGGGGGTGGGGGCTTGAGTTTCCTCCATGTTGATACTTTGCACGTGACTGCATATTGCACATTTGTGCAAAGGTAACTTCTATACAATTGTATAGAAGTTTCAAGCAAGCGGAGCAAAATTCAGTCGAATCAGAAAGCAAAACTGCATGATAGTAAATTTTCTGTGAAGTTCACTGACATTATTCTGCAAAGCGCGGCTGCACCAAAACTTTTAACGTACCCATGTACAGTACATAATTATCGTGAAAATTCAAACAAAGATTTCAAGTTGTATATTCTACATTGACTGAAACACAATTTTATGTTCATTTGGGATAAGCTTCGAAATGCAACGTCACCAGCAATATGCTCTGAGCTCGCCATGATCCTTTCAAAATATTTGTATTTGATCTACAGCAAAAAGTACTTGTATCATGTATACGGAAAGTGGGATTTGATAATTCATATTTGTATCATGGATGTCCAAAATGCATCAGACCCGATGCATTCCTTGTATAGCGTGATCGAATGACCTGATTAACTGCACTTCTTACATACACATACAGGTTGACAAGTAATACAACCTAAAAAGAACTACTGGTAGTCACACTAAGGCCTACGAGGATATGTGTGTATATATATATATATATATATATATATATATATATATATATATATATATATATATATATATATATATATATATATATATATATATATATATATATATATATATTTATATATATATATATATATCACTGGCCATTCGTGTCCGCCTGAATAAGTTAGGATTTATCTGCTTGGTAATAGTATTTGATTTCGTTCACTAAGCTAAATGCAGTAGAATGTGACTGGTCAACACTTCTCTACTAGTGTGAGCGGATAGACTTTCCATGTGGTCATGCAGTCTGGCAGATACTAACTTCACGTGGACACTTTTTTCGGAAGGTACATCACCAGAGCTGTCTGTCCATGAATGTGATAGCATAATGTGACACCCAGGATAGGTCATTATTATTTAATACAATCTTTGCAAATTTGATACATTTGGTTATGTGTCGGTACTGTGTCGATTTCTATTTTGAAAGTCCCATATTTGATAGTGTAGAATGTATATGCTTCAGTTTTCTGCCAACTTCAGTTCATTTTGCATTTTTGTTTTTAATTCTTTATGTTTTGGTGGGTTTTTATTGGTTAGATGTGAACTTAATGATCAAAAGCGCATCATTTAAATGTCTCAACCTTTGTTCCATATTCTGTAAATACGCAGCACACTAAAACAAACGCACAAACAGGGATTGAAATGACATCTGCTTTTCGTTCATTTCCATCATTTTCTACCTCTTCATTTTCCAGCTTACTTGATGCAAAGGTTTGTTTATTCGTGACCAAAGAAACACTTGTAATCTGACACTAAAAGAGACCGAATATCTGAGAAAAAGCGCTTGTGTGGCAAGAATAATAATTAACAAAAAAAAAAAATGTGTTTGAAAGAACATTGATTAATTGTCTTGCTCTTTATTCATATGTAGGGTGCAGAGGGTAAGATCTTCCGGCGGCTGGCAGAATCATACACCCTTCTTACTGACCCAGTGGCCGATGCCATCTACAGCCCCAGTAAGAGACGGCGCGTCAAACGAGAGAAAAATAAGGATGGGGAAGAAGGTAATTTTATTAACCTCATGTCATTACGGGACCGTTAAAAAAAAAAACAAACAACAAACAAAACAAAAAACAAACAAAAACAAAAAACAGAACAAAAAAAACAATAAACAAAAAAAAGAAAAAGATGAGGAACACACGTTTTTCAAGAGGCATCTTGTCTGCATGTTGTGAGGTGCCACTGAATAAAATATGACAGTTTGTAATTAGCATTTTAAGATGTAGTCATAACGTTGTCAAGGTGGGTGGACGGCCGTGGCAGAGGAACACGGTATACCTTTTAACGCTGTAAGTGGCCAGGGTAAAAGGTAAGAAAATGTCGAATCCTTCTTCTAGCGGGCTGATGAAAAAAATGCTAAACAATTTCTGAAACGATAAGTTAGGCCTTATATACATAGAGAGAGAGAAAAAAAATGATAAAGTCGTGTATTGATCACAGTGCTCCACATCATCCCTGACTGTCCCATCACAATCCCCACGTGCTGCAGCTTCCACCGGCGTCAGGTGCGGGACGTGGTCAATGAGCACCGCAAGTTCCTGTACAACTCACCGGAGCCTCTGGTTCCACAGAGGAGGGCACCCAACAGGTCAGATTACTTTTTGGTTTTCCTGAAGGAACGAAGTGGTTTGTGTGTTCATATTATAGATGCCAGAGGGACTAGAATGTATTGGTTATCTATATCTATCTTTGTATAAGATACAAATATTGAAGAGGGTTATATAGCCTGTGTATGTCGTTTAAAAAGAAGTAGTAGTAGTAGTAGTAGTAGTAGTAGTAGTAGTAGAATTTGTCGGTGTTCAGGAGGAAAAAAAACAATTAAAAAAAAAAAACAACAACAATAAAGTTGATTCCTTGTGACATTTTGGCACAATGAAAACCACTTTTGCTATATCATTTCATTTGGCAAGATAGCTACCATGCCCAAAGGACTAGGCCTATGACTTAGTTTTGTGTGGACTTCCTCTGCACACTGATGTACATGTCAGTTGTGCTATCCCAAATTTATAATAGTTACTTTTCAAACTGAATCAAAGGTAGGCCTACATTAAAATAGAATGTAAGTCATGTGTTTATTACATGTGTATATACACAACTAACCGCAAGGGAAACCCTGCATGTGAAGAGAAGACCCTATATTGGTTAAGGGCTACTCTTGGAAATTAAAAACCACAAGGATGTAGGCCTATGAGCGTCAATATATAATGTTATCAGTTAGGAGGGTGTTTTATCAGTTTGGAGTGTGTGCAACACTTCAATGGAAACAGCAGACCTACACGCAAACATCACCAATGGATGCGTTCATTTGACATTAAGAATGGCAAATAACATGCTTGATAAAAATTAAGTATTATAATTGAGCAAAACTAAAATTGATCAACAGTCAACAAACGCCTACTCTATTGACGCTAAGATTCACCATCCATCCAATAGTAGTTTTTGCCAAAACAGATATGAAGTCAATTATCCTGAGAGTCACCAGGACAACGTCTATCAATAACAGTACTGCCTACGCCCAACAGGTATGACTATGATCTAGCTTTCAAACAGATGAATGACCTTACAAATTACAAGTGCCTTAACTGAGGTCACATTAATAGGGGAAGGTCGCCGGGATTGGACCCCCTAACTTCATCCGCCTGCTGCAGGAAAACAAAGACACTTTTTCGAGTGTTGAAGTATGAAATGAATCGGCATCCATAAGCAGATTACTATGGTACTACCAAAGACCAGTTTATGTAAAGAATGATTTAATTACGACAAAAAATAAGATTTGATGAAAGTGTCCCAATCGAGGATACCTCGTTTTCGATTGGACCACATGGTTTCCACAAATGGACCGCCGACCCATCAATGTAAAAATGGATTGAATTCTTGTATTCTGAGCTTAATATTGCGAGATAATATTAAAACTTCAATTATGATTTTTTAAATTTGGCCAATATGTCCACTTTTAGACCAAAAATAACATGTACCCTGAATTGGACCACCATCTCCTCGATAGGACCACCAAGGCACAAACGGTCCAATCAAGGAAGTCTTTTGGTTCCAATCCAGGCAACTGGACACTACTTTGAATAAATTAATATTGACCTTGACCCCGAATGTTTTTCTGAAACTATGTTAAGGCATTCTGAAGTGAACCTTTATTCCTACGACACAACGAACATTCTGTTTCAAAACGAGTTGTTGACTTGATTTTACACCCTATAATATGCCACCCTAAAGTTAGATCAGACTTGACAGTTTTATTAATCTGCATAAATTTACAGCAAAATGAGGAGACTGGTACTCCCACTTTTCATGGCGTTCTGGAAAGTTTCAAAGGAAGTAGTTACAATAACCAATCAGACTTCTCGACACAAAGGGGCTTCAGGAGAGAAGTGGTCCAATCGAGGCAGTGGTCCAATCCCAGCAACCTTCCCCTACCATTCTTTTTAATAGCTAACAAAGTGTATCTATAGCTCATTTCTGAAAGAAAATACAATTTATTGGAAATTCTACATGAATTGGCTTTTAATTTAGGGGGGTGTTTGTTTGTTTGTGTGTGTGTGTGTGTGTGTGTGTGTGTGTGTGTGTGTGTGTGTGTGTGTGTGTGTGTGTTTGTTTGTTTTTTCTTGTTTGTTTTTTGTTTGTTTTTTTGTTTGTTTTGTTTTGTTTTGTTTTTAGGTCGAAAAGTTGGTCAGGCTTATTTTTACTGTCGCTATGGACGCCTTTTGATTTTGTAAAAAAATGCCTGTGGTTTGATAGATTGGTTTTGCTTTATCACATATTTCAGACTTGAGCAGCTTGTGCACAAAGGTCACACAGGTCTATCAACTATTAACAGACAACTCCCCCGACAACTGCCGCTGTCTACAGTGGCAGTGCGGTGGCATGACATGCCTGGTGATCCTGGATATGACGTCACCAGTTTGCACGAGATCATGAAAAACTTTGGACCAATCACAGATTTGTGCTTGATCACGCCCTGCAGTGCATATGTCACATACGAAGAACTGGTTGACAGCTGCGAAGCCGTGCGGACGCATCGCCTGGGTCGTCCCGATAATAAACTCTTCTGCGATTGGTGGCACAGGTCAATGACAAACAAAAAATTCTATCGAGCAGGAAAGCGATTGAAAGTTTCCTATAATGAATTTATTCTGCCGTCAAAATGATGATAGGCTTAGTATATTAAAGCATTCAGGTAGCAAATGATGTGCCTGGGAAAAAATCAAGCCAAACTAACAAGTTTAAAAGTTATAGTTTACAAAATATTGAAATGTAGCTATTGTAGGTCTACTCATGGACATATAAACGAGGCCTCGTTTATATGTCCATGGTCTACTATAGCCTCTAGGCTCTACAAGGCTCTAGTCTAGGACCTTTTCGTTGTCCAGACCACAAAAAGCGCATACAAAGTGCAGATAAAGAAATAGTCAAATACGTCAAAATACACTGGCATCTGCAAACAAAAGAGAGTAAATAGCAAACCTTTAACTTTTTATCCCAAATGAAAGTATTGTTTTACGTAAAACAATGTACGAAATATATTATATATTTTGAACAAGTAAAAATGCTATGAACCTACTTCCTCCATCTTTCAGAAGCGGGCCAACAAAGTCTTAAAGATGTTGCTGTTAAAATGCACCACACCAATCCCAAACAACCTGGGAGTGGATCTATCAGGACACTAATATCATGGTAAATTTTAATTTTTCAGTAGTTTTTCTGTCATATGATGAAACAGTAATAAAGAATACGCCCATCATTTTCGTGAAATATTATTAGCCATACTTTTTAAAAAATTATTTGTATTTATTTATGTATTATTATTATTATTATTATTATTATTATTATTATTATTATTATTATTATTGTTGTTGTTGTTGTTATTATTATCATTATCATTATGAATTAGAGTTGGAAATTATCCATGGTGTTTTAAGTCATGCATTATGATGGACTGAATTGTTTTCATGCGACATCATTGTTGCACGAAAGCCAAGTTCATTTGGTCATTTTTGCAACCATAACTGTGGCAACAAAAAATGCAGAGCACAAGCATATGGGGGAAGGGGGTGGGCTGTCCTGGTTGTTATTAAATTAACTTCTGACTTCAAATCAGATTATCATGGCTTCACCTTATACACTGTACATACCTGTTCTAATTTACTCTGGACTGTTGCAAAGTTACTGAACTGTAATTTTGATAATTTTAATTAACCATTATAGTATGGTCAATATTAAATATTTCATATTTCATACTTCAAGTTTCAGACTACTGGTAATATGCCATGGTCAGCTGAACACATGACTGTCACAGTCATCTGGTTCTTTCATTAACGCATTCTCCCTTTTGAAGTTGATACTCAGTTTTCCCAGCTAGGGCCAGCAGTACAAGTTGCAACCAACTGAAATAAATCCCAAAAGTTTTGATGTACAAAATGTCCATCATTTGAGACGGGGATCAGCTATCAATTTAGAATGGTATCATAGAACATAAGAATGTCTTTGCTTTGGCAGATAATTGTTCTGGCATTTATTTATTTATTTATTTATTTATTTATTTATTTATTTATTCATTCATTCATTCATTCATTCATTTATTTATTTATTTATTTATTTAAATTTATTTGTTTATTTATTCATTCATTCATTTATTTATTTATTTATTTATTTATTTATTTATTTATTTATTTATACACATGTAGCTCATTTTTTAGTCTAATTACTAGCATTTTACTGATTTCATGACCAAATGCCCATGATCAGTATTTTTTGCTAATTCTAAGCACATAGTAAGATGTATCATTACATGTCCCTACACAGTGCACTCTGCAAAACTTTACCTGTTTTGGGAGTTGTTTATGAAATAATCAATATGCGCATTTACAACTATGTCCTTGCATAAAAAAATGCACAACAGGTGGAATCTAGCGTCAGGCAGTGATAGTGAGTCATTCTGAAAGGTCATATTGATGGAGAAGGCATTGGTCCTGGGCACAAGTGAAATACATGTACAAGTCTTCTTCGTCACAGTGCAGATTCCAAGCAAAACTAAAATAAACATACAGTTGAACATTGACAGTATTTTTCAGGATACATGTAACGCATTTGATTCCTACTGTATGAAATGGGCAAAGAAAGAAAAAATAGAATTTCAGAAATTTGAAGGATGGTTATCAAACTTGAAAAGAGTCATTAGAAATAGAATTTATCGTTGTCCATTCCACATTAAGAATTAGGTAAATTTAAAGCAGCCTAAAGTTTCAACAGCAATGAAAGAACTAAAAGAAAGATTTGTAGTCACTAATATTGATAAGGCAGGTAACTATTTTGAGATCATCTGTAAAAAAATATTATCTGCATGTTTAAGAAAATGAACTTGGCATAAACAATATTTCAGATGTAAGGGGAAATGACCTATTTAAATTACACAGACAATCCATTGATAATTTGATAGATACACATAAGGAGATATGAAAAGTAATTTTAATATCAAATTTCTGCAGAGATCTCCTCTATTCCACTTTTGTTCTGGATACTGAAATTACATCAAACCCCTTTGAAATCTAGATTCATAGCTGGTGCTTCAAAATGCAATATGTAGAAACTGTAAAATAAATTGCTTTTGGAGTATCAGCAATTCCTATGAGTTTGTATGTAAAAGCAAAGATTTAAAAGCAAAAAAAAAATCAAATGTTTTTATTTTTCCACACTCTACACAAATCTATGCATAGATGAAATCAAAACTTCTCTCGCAGAATTAATCAACAAAATGTTTAAACAAAATGGTAAACCATACATAAATATTAATTCATATTCAAAGAAAACACATTGGTGACATTGTAAATACCCCAAAAGTAACTTTAAATATTACACTGTTGAAACTTTGATAGATGCCATAAAATTTCTTTTGGATAATACTTTTGTTCAATGTGGACCATTGGTGTTTCAACGAATAAAAGACACTCCAATGGGTAGCAACTGCTCCTTGTTATTTGCTGATTTATATTTAACCTGGCTTCATTTTAGGTATATGGATAAACTGATGAAAAAGGACTTTCGAATGGCTACAAAATTATCAAATAACGCAAGACATGTTGACAATATTGCTTGCGTAAATGCACAAAATTTCAATGAAATTGCTAAAGAAATTTACACAAAAGATATCCCTTTGGAAGGTAACAATTCATATGGTTTCAGAGATGTGTTTCTGGACTTGGATATTCGGGTCACTAATGACAGGTTTTGCATCAAAGTCAATCACAAAATGATGAGTTTAACTTTGAAGTAGGTAACTATCCTTTCCCTGACAGTACTATTTCGGAAACTATTGGATGTAATAAATTTCTGTCACAACTTTTGAAATTTGGTCGCTTTTGTTCTAAATTTCAGGACTTTGCATCTAGAACCAAATTTACTTACAATAAACTTGAGTCAAAAGATTCAAAGATGTTCTTTTGATCAAATATTTCTACAAATTTTCCTGTAAATATCCAGATTGTTAAAGGTTTGGCTTCAATAATCTTAAAGATATTAGACTTGCCTGTTTTGCTACTAAATTTTAACTTTTTGCATCTTTCTGTTTTAATATTCACCTTTCAGACATTTTAGGCTAGCTTGTTTTCTCTCCGGTTAAACCCCCAGGGGCTATCGGTAGCAAGCAAGCTACCTACGACAGTCACAAGGTTGCTTAGTTTTACTTGATATCTGGATAAGAAAATTATATTTTGATTCCATTTTCTTGACTTAAAAGCTAACGGCTTTCATTCTTTTCTGACATGCCCTATAAATTTTGCTGTTAATATCCAGAGATTGTCAGAAAGTTTAGCTATATGGTTATATCTTCAACAAACAACTTATCTTAAAGATAACAAGAGGCCCGTGGGCCTAATGCTCTGCTGACCACCCTCAAGAAAAATAATTTTCTGAAATGTATTCCATCTACAACCTTGAAAAAATAATCAGTTATCCATATTATGCAATTCAAAACTTCCACATGATACACATTTGTGGTACATTTAGCATCACTGACCTTATTCTTGATAAAGATATTTAATTAAATGTCCTTTTCTTAAGTGCTTAACAACCTTGAAAAATAGGTCAAGGTCACACAATCATTGAGTCAATGTGACCCAAAATGTAGGTCACCATATGTTTCAATGTTCGTAGGGCAATTTTAGATCTGAAGGCTCAATTCTCTTTGGCATTGATGTCCTGGCTGCACACTGCCATTGTAAGATCACCTCTTTCAACTTGGCAATTTTTGTGACCTATCCAAAATAGGTCAAAATCACTGATCTTTATCACATATTAGCACTGGACTTGATCTATATATCCTATAAATGCGAGTCATTATGTTGAATATGTTGTATATCTGAGTGTCCTTATCATGAGGTTTCCCTGTATATTATATATTTGGCATGTCGAATTCAATTACTCTTCAACATATGTAATTTTATATCTTTAAACACAATTTGGCTCCTAACTTCCATCAAATTATAGGTAGCACCACCGTGTCATATGCACCTGAGATTTTGATCAACCTCCACAATTCCACTTAATTTCATGAAGATCCATCAAACATTAAGGATGCTAGTGCGGTCACAAGATTTTCACATTTTGACCCCCATATATTACATAATATTGCAGGTGGCACCACCAATATCAAACCTTATCTAAATTTTTATACCCTTGAGAAGTCCTAAAAGTTATATCAGGCTATCTGAACTCATTCCATCCCTAATGACGCTTTTCCCCTCTAAATTCTAAATGTCATCTACTAATTGTATTTTACTAATTTAGAGATTATTTAAAAAAAATATGGATGAAACTTGCATTGAAGATCACTGCATTCCAAATTATATACCCATGGTCAACAGGTTTCCTTGGCACGCTCTGGGAGCAATGCGCCCAGAGCGCGCCAAGGGAAAGCTGTTGACTCAAGTTTTCCATCAGGGTGGAATGAGTTAAAAACTGTGGACTGCATCACACTCATAAGCAAAAAGTTTATGGACGGATGGATCTATCATTAAGGATGCTAGAGCGATTACCAGATTTTCACATTTTGAACCATATATTACATAATACTGTAGGTGGCACCACCAACATCAAACTTAACCTAGATGTTTATACCCTTGAGAAGTTCTAAAAGTTATATGAGGCTATCTTAAAATCTGAGCAGAGCTAAAAAGGAGTCCAACACCATATTAAATACACCCTTTTATTCCCCAATTAACAATTGAAACAAAACAACATTCTCATTTGAAAATGGCAGGCATACAGTTGTTTAAATTGTCCATTCAGTAAAACAATGTTCCGTTTTGTTCCAAGTGGTAGACATACAATAGCTCAAATCATAAGAGTGCATCTTATCCTCTGATTAGCTTGCCTCAATGTCCATCATCCTGCTACCATGAAGCCAACAACTGGAATGGGTCTGACCAAGAACACCAACAGCCCACTGGCACATCCAAACTGCTGGGAAAGTGACATTGGTTGTAACCATAATGTATCAAATTTTGATGTTGCCATTTTGTAGCAGTTTGTTCATCCTGCAGACTTCATTAGGGAATTACTAAGTGCCATACTGTAACATGCAGGTACAGTTCCCAACTGTATCATAAAGGTAGTTCCCTACTGTAATATACATGTACATGTACCTATGCTCTTCTGTCCAAAGAAATATATGATCATTGTCCTCATCATTTTTGCCAAAACCAATTATCCACAGTTTTCTTAGTCTTCTGAAGACTTCTGAACAATACACTTTGGATTATTGCAAACCTGTCACTATTGATTCTTTATTGCTGATATGTCCTACTCTCCATTTATCCACATTTTTAATATTTTCCCTCTTGTGGGTCAATGTAATTTCCAATTGAATCTTACATCCTTGCCTACTCTACAGTACAAGAATATGAACCTTAATCGAACAACAGTTAAAAAAAAGGGGAATTTCGGATATTTTAAGAATAAGCACCATCTTCTTCAATGACACAATGGCACTGGGTGCAGTATATTGCTTCTGCTTTTTACACCTGTCCTGATGAAGACAAAAAAGAAATGTCAACATTTGATGCCACTGAAACAGTTGCACCATGCACAGAAATGTTAACAATTCGAATCTACATGACATATTTTACATGTAATCTGGACAAGGTTATCAAAAGCTATTTACACACAAGTAAATCTTATAAACAACAAGTTACAGTATAAAACAAAGATGATTAAAATCAAAATTACAAATGAAAATTTGTTTGTTTACAAACATAACCCAACAGTAACATTTTGGGCAACTTATAAGAGTCAAGTCCTCATTATAATAATAATAATAATAATAATGATCATTGTCATGACAGTACTCAAAATAAACATTCAGATTTGGGCATCCTATCAGAATCGTGATTCAAACAGTCATTCAGATTTGGGTATCTGATCACTTATCATCAGAACTGTAACTGAAACTGCCATTCAAGTTTGGGCATCCAATCAATAATCACCAGAACTGTTATCAAAACAAGCATTCATATTTCTGCATCTGATCAATCATCAGAGATGGGATCTAAACCATAGAGCTATTATACGTCTATGCCTAAACAGACATTCAGATTCAGGCATACATGTATTATCAATTAAAATCTACCAATAATAATCAGCATATTGTCCTCACACAGTCATACAAAATAACTGAAACCAAAAAATAAAAATAAAGTAAAATAAAATAAAGAAAAAGAGCGTGAAAAAAAACCCCAAAAACATCTCATTACAGCACTCTCATTTCTAAATGCTAATACTTATTAAAGTGCTTATTTACTTGTGGTATTTCTGAAAATATGTTATACTTGAAAATAGTGCATCTCTTTGGACTCATTGAAAGAAGTGACCTATTTTACCCCCATAATTGATTCTCTCTACATGTAGTGCATCATCACATTTGCAATAAATCTGAAAACATTGTGGTACAAAACTAGCCTTTCAATTATTTTTATGATTATTGAAGACGGCTATAAAACTCCATATGACTAAAATTTATACCAAAATATCCATCAAAAACCTGTTAATGATGTATAGAAGAAGAGATCTAAGATCTCCTGTGGACACAACTTGTATGACAACATCAAACAGCACCACAGGGCAGCACAAGCACAAATCCCACAGGCTAACGTGTGCTTTACAGGTTACTAGTAGTCAGAACCAGTGGGGTTGATGAACTTCTAACAAATAATGACAGCACATGGGATCTCCGGAAATGAAACTTGGTTCCAAACTATCATACTTGTACTTACTCACAGTATTAGGAATTACTTGCAATTAAATGCAGACTTGATGGCACTAACATTGTTTGCACAGAGTTAATGCTGTTAACATGAATAACCATCAATGCATGGCAAGAGACTTTCACATTAGTTAGTGCCAAGACAGTAAGAATGAAAGGCAGCACAATGTTATCTGGATCAGGCGGACAGAGGCTCGCCTTAAAATAAATGTCATAGCATGATAAACATTAACAGAATACAAAACAAAAAAAACAAAAACAAAAAAAAAAAAAAAACAAACAAAAAACCAAAAACAAAAAAAAACCACAAAGACCACACAGGTATTTGAAGCTGCAAGTGCAACAGCTCAAGTCACTTGGGAGCCTTATCACAGAGCGAAGTTTTTCATAGACCCTGGGTCTGAGTTCATACAGAAGGCAGTTTCATGACTTCATTGTCTTGCTTTACCAAGACGCTATCAGTTTTCAGAGATCCAAATGTTCTTGGACTCTTCTCTTGTCACACAGAACCAGCTGTTTTTGAATTGACGTGGCAGTGCTATGCGTGACAAACAGTTCATAATTTAATAACACACTAGTCCCCAACATTCCATACATTATAATACGTGTACGACAAAAGAAAAAAAAAACTGCACCAAGATGTTGTATGCAGCTCTGCCACTGTCCACATTGAAAGCTCTGCATACAATGGTCATTAACCCTTTCCCCCTTAAGACTGAGTCAACAGCTCTCCTTGGCCTGGGAAGCTGTTGACCTGGGGCATGTCATCTTTAGCCCAAACATAAACAGTGTACAGCTGTACATGCATGTAAACGCTGAATAAGTGATGTACTGTGTGTTTGCAATCCATCTGTGAAGAGCAGCTGTAATGCATCAATTTAAACCCTCAGCAAAATAGTTAAAAGTAACTGACTATTCAATGATTTCACCTGATACACTCTCAAGAAACTGCTTTGTTCTCCCCATGCTTTTTTTTTCTTTCTCTTGTTCATTTGACACTGACATTATTTTACAATGATGAAATCTTCACATTTTAGAATATCACGTTTACTTCAATGGCTATGAACAGTTATGAAGATGGTCCCTCTGACTCCTTGCCAATTTACATCAGTATTCCTCTAAGTAATTTAATGCCTTCTGACCTACATTGTCATGGATCAAGTTATATACACACATCTTTTTCATCAAACTTTCGTGGCAAATATTGACCACAGTTACTGGATTTCATGACCATTCCGCCTTCATGAACGTAATGACATGTGTGGGTAAATGTGGACAGTAAGGCACGCACTTCAAATACAATGTTATGATGACCTTACGATCGGTGAATTTGCTCAAAATGCAAAGGTTGACACAAAAACGGTCGCTCTCTGCATACATATATGGGTGAAGTAGTTTCTGCCTGTATTTCCAGTTTGATTCAAAATTTTGTTGGTCAAGATTGGTTCATGTAAGCCAATGAGAATAAGCCAAG
Organism: Hermodice carunculata; assembly: GCA_964020975.1. Classification (NCBI taxonomy): domain Eukaryota; kingdom Metazoa; phylum Annelida; class Polychaeta; order Eunicida; family Amphinomidae; genus Hermodice; species Hermodice carunculata. The sequence continues at coordinate 28,661,060 of OZ026624.1, forward strand.
TGAAGCAGCTCGCCATAGGCACAATGTGGGTCACAGGTCACAGGTCACTGGAGACAGGAAGTGACCTTTTCCCGTTCATTCATTTAATAAAGTTTCCAATGGAATCAACCATAGCTTTTCCCTTTTCAGTAAATTTGTGGATTATTGTAATGAAAATAAACCAACAGAATCTTTAACAAACTAATAACAACTACCAGGCAGGCTTCAAAGAAGGCATAATCTTTCCCAAAATATGTTTCTTGCTAGGTTTTAGTTTGGCCATTATAAATTTCTATGGTAAGTCATTAGAATTTATTCCCAATGACCTATGATGACCTTATTAGGAGTCAAATTGTAACTAAGCATGCTTAGCTGAGACGGTAATTCAGCTTGAGGTTCTGTTGTTGATATTGGCAAACCATCTGTAGGATATAACAGATTGCCAAGTAATGGATGAATATGCAACAAATTATGAACATGTGGACACATTCTGCAGAGTGATCACAATCTTTTACATCATCAGAGAACAGTTCATTGGCATTTGATGCCTTCTGTACAAATACAAGAAGCATAACAAAGTCACCTAGCAGGACATGTCAGGTACAGGTCTGAGACCAGTAGCCTCTGGATCAAGTGTAGCGGAACTTCAGGTCATGCAATGAATATTGTTTCGACGCCGATTGGTGTTTATGTTGACAGAATAAAGCTGGGCTATTTTTGTACCATAATCAGAGGATAACAGTACCTTTTCATTGTAGACTTCAGATAATTATTTCTATGAAGGAAAAAATCCAAACGGCAAGCAATATATGTACATTTAATTGTTACATTTTGCATGAACCTGCAATAATGGAGGTGGGTGCAAAGCCAGAGGAATGCACAGCCATGTAGTAAAAAAATCACTTTTTTCTGGATTTCTTTAACTCGGGTAAATAACAACAAAATGATCTGCAAGTAGAATACATGAAAGTATTATGCTGAACATTCGATACACGAGAATCTGCCCAACAAATGCAGCATATCCAACGCATATTAAAATGAATAGGGATGGGTCACTGGTCTAAGACCTACACAACATGCATGGTGGCAGCACGTGCTTCCAGTGCCATATTTTTAATAAATGGATGGATCACGTCTTGTTTATCCCCCAGGTGTCTCCACCTTCCAAAGGTGGAACTGAGGGAAAGTCATCTGCAGCATCACTTATAGGCACCATCCTCTGTTAGATGCAGACTTGATGATTAAGTCCTACACAGTGAACCAAATTTACCAACTGGTTGCAGGTTAAAAAGATACTCTGCCAGCTAGTGTGTATTAAAAGATGGCACTTTCATGGACAAAGGAAAGATCCGATTTCCCTATTTTCTTGGTCAATCCAGCAATTAATTCTACTATTGGTCACAAGTGACACTTTTTACCAGTAGATGGCAGCACACATTTTAACCTTCTAAAATTTACACATATGGTTCAAACTGCCGACCACAGTCCAAATATACAAGAAGTGTTTACACAGAAAATACATGTATTAAACTCCTTTATGTTGATGATGTTTATGACTGAGACAGACATACACCTATTATAACAATTCTATGGTCCAACATATGAAGGTAGTCTCCTGCATATGATATCCATAATGCCTGCAGGCATGTTCTGATTGGTGCACAACAAAAACAAATATACAGTGACAGAAAGTAAGTAGTTGGCAAGCTTTCAGCTTAAGTATAGAAGTTTCAATGGAACACCTTCGGTGTGTGTATGTTTTGATATTAACATCAAAAAGCAACAAAACTGGTCACTTTTTAGAAAATTGGACCTGTACCACAGTACTTTCTCACACTTTTATACACGGAGAAAAAAAAATCAATGAAACAAAACATTTCCGGCAAAAGATTGCACACAAGATAAGATTAGAGTTCAAACCTTCCTTGACATTTCCGCTGTATCAGTTTTGTTTTTAAACTCATTTTCAACACTAAAGTGCACAGGTACAAACCAAGCAAATGATAAACCTGTGATTATTTTACAGCATGTTCTATCTCAATCAACAGCACTAATGCTTATATACTTAAGTGCATACATTGTGTAAAACTTTTGAGCAGATCACCAGCCTCCAGCATGCATTATTTATCACATTTCGCATACTATAGTTCTGCATTTCATTTATTATATACCCAGAAACCTCACGTGATTTCCAGCCAGTGCCTTCAAAATATGGCATTCACAACAGGCATTCAAAGCATTCTTATGTTAAAAAGTATATATATATATACATTTAACTTTCAACATACTTTTTTAAAGAAATATCAATTTCTGTACTTAATTAATTTCACAATGGCAATTATTACTTTGGAATGCTCAGAATTTTACTCGTTCTGAGGAAAACAAAATTTTTGTCTGGGACAACAGGAGTTGCTTTAATGTCAAGCCCCTGTTGCCTTAACTTGTGCATAGCTACTTTAATGAGTATCTGCTACCTTCATTATTAACAGTAACACAATGCCTTGGTGCACTGCTGATACGTGTAAATACACATATATATATTGCTTTGTTTGTCTTTTGTGTCATAGACACTGATAATATTATTCAGGCAGAGAAACCTGTCTAAAGAGACCACTGCTACGATACACCTTTTTAAGAGCTACAATGAGCTCAGACCTTAACACCCCCCACCCCACCCTAGCCGTTACAGGTTGGTATGAAGTCAATGAAGGCCCTTTGATGCTTATACTTGGAAATCATTCAATTATTGCTTTGTTACTCCCAGTTTATTACATCCACAAGAATTCATCCAGAATCATCTATGATCTGTGACGTTGAAAAAAACTTGGTCCAAATCACAAAAATTTAACTTTTCATGGCTATTATGGCAAGCTCCTGTGAGAAACAGACATGGCTTGAAATTTGTCATTGGACCCAAACATCAACAAGAGAAAGAATCATAGTTGGTTCGGAGCACTGAAGAGCAACTTTGTGCCAGGGTTTTGTGGTATGTCCTGCAATCCTGTAAAGTATTTTCATTTAAAAATGAAAAAAAAAAATAAATGCTTAATTCTGGCACATTTTGAAAATACTGTGCATGATGCAAGGCAATTAACCCTTTAAGAATTAAGTTGGAAGCTGAGTCCAGCTTCCCTTGACTTTGGTGCAATGTAATGAATACTTAGGAAAGCCCCTGACCACCAATATTACCATTTTCCTTTAAAATATAGGTATAATGATACCCGACAAAAATGTCTTTGAGTGGAATTTGAATCTGAGAATCATTATAACGATGCAGACCAGCACACATTTTGCAGTGATTAGCAGACATTTATCACATCTACTTGACTATTGCTTCCATATGGTATGAGAAGATACGAAGACTGAGATGCATGATGGGAAGAAAACCCTAACTTTTTTTGCAGCTAAATCAGCTGATGAAGTAAAACCCACCCTATCATACCAATGCTGCTATCTCTTTAATGTTGCATGTATTGAACAGTACGCCTTACATGGAAATTGGTGAAAACTCCCAAGACGAGATCATAATTCCTCTTTCTCTTTCTGGAAAATAAAAATAAAATATATAAAATCAGTCTGTCTCCTGATTATCTTATCTTAACACACTTAATGACTCCCCTGACCAATATTCTACTGTCTGTTCAAGATGCATGTCTATGTATGCATCCACCAATAAATCTTTGAGCTGGAGTCATTTTGATCATGTATCTTACAACTTCTGACAATTTATTTGAATTTTGTTTTATCGCAGCAAATTTATGTAAAACACAATTCTAGAGATAAGAATTAACCCTTAAAGAGCTGATTAAGCTTTCCTCAGGACACTCTGCAAGCAAAGCACGCAAAGTGTCCTGAGGAAAGCTGTTGACTAAGACTATTTTTTGCTTTAGTAAAAACGACACAATGGTGATAGCACACTTTTTTGCTTTAGACTAGGCTTAATGTTATTTGAATAACAGGTATCTTCATGAAGAATTTGAATATTTTAACCATTATATGTTTAACGGTAATGAGAAAATGACTATAGCTGTGATTAGCCCTTAAAGGGTTAAAAGGTTTTGCATGAACTCACCTGTTTTAAGCGTTGACAGTGGCAGTGGGACTCACTGTCACTGGGTTGTTGTACCTCCTCCATACCCTTATACTTTTGAGGTGGAGACTTTAATCTCTTTGAATATTCCTGTTGAGGCAGATACAAAGGAGCATTTTATGTAGTATTGACGTGGACACAAACATCATTTTGTGTAGTACTAAGACAGATACAAAGTAACAACTTGTGTAATACTAAGATATAAAGTAACAGCTTGTGTAATACTAAATAAAGACAGATACAAAGTAACAATTTGTGTAGTACTAAGCCAGCTACATTGATGCATTTTATGCAGTATTGAGGCAGATTTAGTATCCTTTACTATGTCCTTAATGTAATAAAGACAGATACAAAGTAACAATTTGTGTAGTACTAAGCCAGCTACATTGATGCATTTTATGCAGTATTGAGGCAGATTTAGTATCCTTTACTATGTCCTTAATGGCCTTGAAAAATAGGTCAAGGGTTGCCCAAAATTTTACAAAATTTAATCCTTGGTCTAAGGTATGTTTGGTGTAAATTTACAACTTCCACCTCAATTTATTATCAATATAATGAATTTGATGTACTTTTAATACCTATGATGCCAGTTCCACTTAATACTACCAGTGGCACTACCATGACATGATGTCATAGACTTTGTGTAATATTCCTGTAATGGTATATTGATACAAGTGCACAAATCCAGGCATAACTAGAACAGACTGATTTTCCAACAGAAAATCAAATGTCTCCCAGTGGAACACTTACGTCTCTGAATAAGCTACAGGTAATAACAAATTACGGGTAAAAGGCTCCGAAACATGTTGAGTAGTTACCCGCTGAAGACCCTTTAATTTATTTGGGCTGATACAGCCTATGTCAAAATTTTACAGAGGAACGTGTGCAATATAGACAATAGTAATTCCATATATATACAGGTTAGACAGGGACAGGTTAGCTTATGGAGAGTAAAGAGTTCGAACTGTGGAATAGGATATTGACTACTAGGAAGTGGTTCTGGGCAAAAAGACACAAATACAAATGACCAAGTTTGCTTGAAAATTACAATCCTATTTTAGCTCTCACCTAGATACATTACTCTAGCAATTTTCATCAAGTTCTTCAAGACTTATTGCAGGGAAACCAATTTCACATAAATGACCCTGTGACCTTGAAAATTAGGTCAAGGTCACCCAAATACAATCCCAACCTTGGTATTACCTTGATACATTATCATACGGAGTTTCATAAAATTCCATCATGTTCTTCAAGACTTATCGCACAGAAACCAATTTCATATTTGTGACCCTGTGACCTTGAAATTAGGTCAAGGTCACCCAACTACGATCCAATTGTGGATCTCACCTTGATGCATTATCCTTCCAAGTTTCATCGAATTCCATCACGTTCTTCATGACTTATCGACCGGAAACCAATTTCACACAAGTGACCCTGTGACCTTGAGAATTCGCTCAAGGTCATCCAAATACAATCCCAAACTAGGTCTTGCCTAGATACATAATCCTACCAAGTTTCATCAAATTCCATCAAGTTCTTCAAGACTTATCGCACGGAAACCAATTTCACATAAGTGACCCTGTGACCTTGAGAATTAGCTCTAGGTCATCCAAATACAATCCCAACCTAGGTCTTGCCTAGATACATAATCCTACCAAGTTTCATCAAATTCCATCAAGTTCTTCAAGACTTATCGAACGGAAACCAATTTCACATAAGTGACCCTGTGACCTTGAGAATTCCCTCAGGGTCATCCAAATACAATCCCAACCTAGGTCTTGCCTAGATACATCATCGTACCAAGTTTCATCAAATTCTGTCAAGTCCTTCAAGACTTATAGCACGGAAACCAAGTGTTGAAGAACCTGAACAACAAGAAGAATCAGAAGAAGCGGAAGAACGGGCACTAAAACAATATGTCCCCCGGCTTCCACCGGGAGACATACTGACCATAACAAAAAATCTTTTCCTACTATTCCCTCCATGACCTTGATAAAGTAGTCAAGGTCATCCATAATATTCTACAGGTGGCACTACCTATATTACTCTTGACCTAGCTTTTCATACACTTGATAAATCCTGAAAGTTATATAGAGCTAACTTGAAACTTGTGGACTGCATCACGTCCACAAGCAATAGTTTACATGATGGACAGACATAAGTGATCACATCAACTCTGCAACTTATGGTCAGTACAGCTAATAATCACTGGAGCATGACCATTTGAACAAAGTTGGTAAAGACCCACCAAGTTAATGTCAATTGTGGCCAGGATGGATAGATGAACAAATGGATGACAGACCCAATACACTACCTCAGCTGACTGACAAGTCCGCCGAGGTAACAACGTGTTACCAAGAATTTTGCAAGATCAGAAAAATTACTCACTTTAAAAAGTACTGCATGATAACAAAACACATCCCTGGCAAGGAGATTCTGCTGTACAAATTCCTGTGCATTCTTGGCAATTTGTTTAGCCTGAAAATACAACAGGAGACATTCATATTTAACTGCGATCCTACTCATTTCCTGTGTTGCTAGGGCAAGAGACTGATGCTTCCACCATGATCAGGTCAGATCTGTATTATATACAGCACATAAACATCCATAAATAACACCTTTTCAACCAAAAGATAGCTCATTTCTAATCAATTTAGGCATCCTTTATGTTTCAAATATATGTTAAAACATTTTCTTAATATTATTCTGTGTTTGTGTTGTTTATTCTATTGAGAAAGTAGTTTTGACCATGCTAAATACATGGATCTGCCCTGATGCAAGTGGCTCCCATTTGCTCAATAGGTGTTAGAGTAGGACTGCATTCAATTATAAATACATCCTATTCCATATAATCAAAAGTCTTAAGTTTAACATAGGAACTGCTTCCACCTACTGCCTTTAGATGAGTAAACAGACTCAACCTGATCCCAAAAGAGTATGTGTACTGTTACCAGTTGTGTATGAGTGTTGAAAGATCATTTATGGTTTCTTTGAACCGGAAAACCTTTGGCGTAAAGAGTCGTCCATATAACAAATCCCATGATGATTGCTATGAGGGCAATAGGATTTCATGTTCCCACTGTTGTTGCCTACATTATCACCCAAATCTCTTGCAGATTAATACATATTAAGTCAAATGTCCTTAGCAACTAATGGAATGAGCTACATATAAATATGGAAGATGCATATTAATTTCCCACCAAAAATTGAAAATTTCTGCTTCTGTTGCTAGGCAACCATGACAATGAGCCACCTGGAGGCGGGCACACCGATGGTTAAAATGGGTCCCAACAAATATTTTTGGGAATAAATGTTACTTATTTCAAACAAATGAGAACTTCTAATACCAAGCTCAGTGTGTGTTTGAAGAACATGACTATGACTTTTTGAACAGTTAATCTTGTTCAAGTTGTCAGTTTGACATGAGCAAGATATTTTGCCATGTGTGATGCTGGGATCTGCCCACATGCTCAGGTGCTTCTCTGTTGAATGACGCTGCAGCTTACATGCTTGTATCCGCATTAATGAAATACGATATCATTACCTCTTCGACTGTTTATACACCAATTATAGCATGGTCACAATAAGCTATTAAGTATTTATTCAGTTGAATATAGAACCCAATAAATCAACTTAAAAGGCTAGAATTGGGTCTTGTTAATGTGAATTGGTTAAATTTCACTGTGCTTTTTATTTTCTCCTTATTTTGCTGATCTGTCAAAACCATCAAAATCAGAACCCAGTGAAAAAGATTTTCAACATGGCATGGTTAGGAATTGTAACAAAAATCGTGAAAGTAATGGTAAAGTTTCAGTGAAACATCCAAATTAAAAAACTGCCAAAATTATAACCTGTGAAAATAAATGTATTTGCAGCATTTGTATCTTATGTTAGAATATTCTAAAATAAGTTCATTACTTTTAAACTAACATAAACATTTCATCTATGCATCTACCTTTACCTTAGGAAATCTGATGTCTCCACATCCATCAGCTTAATTTAATGTTATCAAGCTGTAAATCAGAATGAAAATAGGAATACATAACCCCAAACCCAAATCGCAGAATGATAATCCATGAGCATCACTCTCTCCATAAATATCCACTTTCTGGTTGTTATGTAAAGCTAAATACTGATTTTCCTTTGACAAAGATGAGCTAAACTACCATAAAGTTGGACCTGACGTGCATTGACAACAGTGCAAATTTACAAGCTGACCTTTTCATCGTTGTCCTTGGCCCACTGTATTTGGGTCAAAAGGTCACTGAGGTCATGCTTGAATGGAATGTAATGTACATAAGGCTTGAGCTGCTTGTAAAAATGTTCATAGTATTTAGAGTCCTGTTTCAGCACCACAGAGTCTCCACCCAGCAGGTAGGGAAAGCGATATGCTGCCACTGTGCCGTCCACACTGATTTGATACTTGTACTGAAAAATAAAATGCACAACTTTATGTAAAAAATACAAACTGACTGTGATTTTCCTTCCGTGTGTCAGTTCAAACTAGAACAGTCATCACTGACAGACTGGATCCCCCCTCCATTTTACACACACACACACATAAGTCCTGTGACCTTGAAAATGAGGTCAAGGTTACCAAAATGTAATATGGTCACGAAATAATGTAAAGATGCAATTGAGATATATTTGAGGTAAATGTGGTTTGTGAATTATCATTTGCACACAATAATTCTGCCGTGGACAGATGGTGGGACTGACAGGCAGACAAGCTGAAAACAGTATTCTCCAAAGCCTCATTTGCAGGATGTATAAATCAGATTTAAAGAAGTTTCCAAGCCTTAGGCTATGTACTGTTTTCGACTAAACTGTAGTCAATAAACGAAGGGGTACATGTTGTTTGAGACTGCCCCATGTTGCCAGTAAAAGGTGGCCTTAATATGCAAGTAAATTTAACAAATGAATATTTTTAAGTGTCTTCAAGAAGTAGTCAACCAATTTAAAGAGACATGTGGTATCATAAGGGAGGTTGTCTTTATTGCAGGCACTACTCTCATACAATCACTCCTGTAATGGTAACCAGCGCCATGCCCGGGGCACATATATATCTCTCCAGCGTAATTCTAGCCACTCCGAAGTTTTTCTACAATGCTTATTCAAGCATGATGTAACCAATGAAGTGTGACAGTGATAGTATAAATCTGTAGTGACCATCACTATCAATCATTTACCCAACAATGAAAGCCCTACCCAGTGTAGTTAGTGAAATAATGCCACTCCAAAGTTTTTTTGCTGACTGACAGACGTAACCAATGAAGTATGATAGTGATGGTACAAATCTGTAGTGACTATCACTATCAATCATTTGCCCAACTATGAAAGCCCTAGCCAGTGTAGTTAGTGAAGTAATGCCACTCCACAGTTTTTTTATTGATGGACGGATGGACAGATGTCTGGAAAGTGAGTGGTTAGTCTCATAAACAGCTTATGCTGGTGAGAGAAAAATGTGAAATGCCAGGTATACTCTACTCTGATTGACCTCTTGTGAATATATTGCCATGCGACTTTTCCCTAATTCAATATTGTCAGAAATGGTCCTGGGTCACGATGATCTGCTTCAGTTTTTCATCAGTAACCTGCAGGCAATCCGTGAATAGTCTGTCATGGTACACTATAGTAGGATTGCACCTAGAATGCACCAAGAAAATATGCTGACTCAGTGCCCAGAGGATTTAAGCAGTGACCATAAAAAGCATCAAAATGCAAATATCAAGCAAGTACAAGAGGATCATGATGTTTTCTTCTGCTGACTGGAATCATCCGCCTCTGAAAGGGCAGCTTTTACTGCTAAGACATGTATTGCATTCGTGCTTACCAAAAGTTTGATATTACCAAGACATATGAGCCAATATGTTAGTTTGACCATTTAAGGTCACTCGCAGTCACAATTAACAACACCATAAGAAACCTCACAGGTACATCCCTTCTAATGTTTAACAGTAACTACGGGCCTAGGATCCACTATTATCAAGATATAAACCATAATGTCAGATCTGCTGAGTCAGCAAAAACAAAAACAAACAAACAAAAAAAACCCCAAGATACTTTTATATCTTACAACGCATTTTGGCTCATAATTTCCATCAAATTATAGGTGGTGCCACTAGTATCATTACCAAATTTAAGACTTTGACCTACCCCACAATCCCACCAAATTTGGTGAAGATCTGCCGAAATTTAAAGATGCTACAGTGTTCACAGGATTTTCACATTTTGACCCCTATATTACATAATATTGTAAGGGGTGCCACCAATGTCGAAAGGGGCTTAGATTTTCTTAAACACTGTAAGTCCTAAAAGGCATATTGGGCTAACTTGAAAACTGTGGATGGTATCACAGATGGACAGACATGAGCAGTCACATATGCTCTGTAACCTTTGGTCAGCAGACCTAAAAAAAAAGAAAAAACTTCAGCACTAACTGGTGGCCCAAATGTGAATTATAAGACCCCAGGTGACCCGTATGCAATAAGAAAGCAATGAACAAAGCAGTTCCCAAGAATACATATATATTTATACACATACATACAGGGACAGATCTAGGCCTTCAAAGTTTGTAGCCAAATGAGGGACCGAAACATTAATCACCGCAGAATTCAACCTAACCTTTATATATTTCATGTTAAAACAAATTAGCCATTTAAAAATTTCTTTAGCCACATGAATGAATTATAAGCATTTGGCTAATTGCACCAGTGGCACCTTGTGAGTGTGTGTGTATATATTAGAAAAACAAGTAGCCACTGACGCTAGCCATATCCCCCACCCACAGTAACCATGGTGGTAAACACACATGATGTACATTGGTATATTATAGTTGGTAAAATGCGAAAGGTTTCTGTTGGTGGCAATATGGAAATAAATACAGACAGCCTTTAAATGCATTATGTGTCCCCCTTTTAAAAAGTAGCCACTGAACCCCCCCCCCCCCCTTATGAGGATGAACCAGTGCAGAAGGGGTTTGCTTGCTATTCACATCTTCCTTAACATGTAGGACTTAAAATAAAGTTGGCTGAAATGAGAAAGAAACAAGTTAACTTGAAAAGGATTCTGGAGTTCTTGGTTATCTGGAAGAAAAAAAAAAGAAATTAATAAATTAATGAAGGAAAGTAATTAGTCAAAAAAATTTCTGCCTATGCACACCTCCTACCTCTGGTCTACCAACACTGAAAATCTTAAAGGGTTACCACTTTTAGTTGCAAAGTTATGCTTCACACAAAACTGTATTATATCTTGAGCTTGCTTAATGAACTTTATTGATTAATTAATCAATGAAAGTAATTAGCCACGCAAAACAGTGCCTATGTACACCCACTACCTAAGGTCTATTAGCCATAAAAATTTCAAAGGGTTGGTATTAATAGTTTAGAAAATATGGCCCGGACAAATCTTGAGCTTGCTTAACGAACTTTGTTAATTAGTCAATTGATGAAAGTAATTAGCCACACAAAACAATGCCTATGCACACCTACTACCTAAGGTCTACCCACTAAAAAAAAATCAAAGGGCTAGCATCAATAATTTAAAAGATATGGCCCGGACAAAATTTGTATTGTAGCTTGAGCTTGCTTAATGAACTTTGTTAATTAATTAATTAATGGAAGTAATTAGCCACAGAAAACAATGCCTATGCACACCTACTACCTAAGGTCTACCCGCCATAAAAAAAACAAAGGGCTAGCATTAATGGTTTAGAAGATATGGCCCAGACAAAATTTGTCTTGCTTAACGAACTTTGTTAATTAATTAATATAAGTAATTACCCACACAAAACAATGCCTATGCATACCTACTACCTAAGGTTTACCCAGCATAAAAAATTCGAAGAGGTAGCATTAATAATGTAGAAGATATGGACCGGACAAAATTTGTTTCGGACGGACGGAAGGACGGACAGATGGTGCCCATTACCATATCCCCTCGCCCACTTCGTGGGCGGGGGATAAAAAATGGAAAGTCAAAAATAAATCATTGAATCATCATCCCCTTTGTTAACTTGGTACAGACCCACCTGAGGAACATCCATGTGCAAAATCAATGCATCACCTGCAACATTTTTGACTTGCTTTGTCTGACAGATAAAAAAGTTCCATTTTTTCTTGTCTATTTTTCCATGACCCATTTCTACCAAGGGTTAGAATTTTTGTTTTTTACCCACAACACCTAGCTCGATTTTGTATGCCACATAGCATATTAATCACTACCCCCACTTCAGATTTTCAATCCCTAATTCACTTCGGAAAAATCAATCCAGGAAGAATTCCCTACCAGGATTTCCCACTTACAAGAGTGATAGCACTCTCATCATATTTCTTTATTCTGAAACATGTCACCATCCTGGACGTGCCATCAAAAGCTCCAATATTTATGTCAGCAAGAAGTTGACGGAACTCATGCAACAGATCTCTCTCCACATCAGTCTGTGACGTAACTCCCGTTACCAAGGGATTCATTACACTGGGGTATACAAACAAAGGCAAAGGCCATTGGCCCGAAGCCCTTCTCGAGCTATAGAGCATTTAAACAATTCCTGATGAGCCAAGACACAGGTGTGAAACACGTTGAACTGCTCTGAACAAAAAATACTGAAAAAACACCTTTTCATTATGGCCAGACACTTGTCTGCTTCGTTTATTGTCTAACAGATAGATGGATGATGGACGCAAATAAATTTTATACACTTTGCTAACTGACAAGTCAGCAGAGCTTAACATTCCAACAGCTACACCATTAATACATAAACAGTGACCTAATACTTCAATGAGAATAAATAAATTTTATCTGTCAGAATATCGGGCTTGATAGTGTTCAAACAGTATATGCGCTTACAGATGTAGGTTTGTTAAGTTTCTCTTTGTATTAAATAACAGTGAAATTTATGGTATACCTTTTGTTCACAAGCAACAGATGTGAATGATGACTGTTTTATAATACTGTATGAAAACTCACTGTTAATCTTTTCATGTGCAAATCCCTAGACTGAGCCCACGTGTCATATGTTCCAATGCTTACAGCTAAATTTCCCATCAGTAGAAAATACTTCCCACAAAAACTGTTGAGATCTCATGGGATAGCAACAGCTTTCTTTTGCAGGGGTCAGTGCCCAATCCACAAGTGACACTACCAACATACACCCTGCATAGGCGGATCCAGAAATTTGAGAAAGGAGGGGCCCAATACGAGTTGCACAGGTGCAAAACTTGCTAGGGGGGTCCGGGGGTATGCTCCCCCGGGAAAATTTTACATTTTTGCTGCAAAATGGTGCATTTTAGTGCTTATTCTGTGCTTAGTCTGGGGTAAATTTCATGTCCATGATGGCATGTATTTATGTGTAAAGATAATTCAATATGACTAAATTAGACAAGATACATGTATACCTTATTCATGGAGAAATATACAAAGACAAGTTTCTGCTGCATCACTGATTGATCCAAATATTTCACCTGTTGTAAGCAGTTGTATAAGGAAGAAGAAATGAAACTTACAATTATGGAGGGCATTTTCAATTGGACTAAAATGAGTGTAAGCCTATATAAGTGTAAAGTGATAGCAAGCCTAAGTTACAGCAGTCAGTCTGACACAGATTTCGTGTGCATACATATACCTTAAATTGATTATATTATAATACTATGCTCAGTTCCACAGCTATAGGCAGCTGTAGTGTACAGTTTTTGATATGAATCAGTAGAATGTTTGTATTATTGTGCCCTCAAAATATTCATTTTCAAATTCTTAGTCATCCTTACTCCACATTTTCATTATTATAAGATATGGTAAAGTAGCATGGTTGCCAATTAGGACTTTGATATGATCATATAGTGGTCAAAATTAAACTACATATAGATCCAGTTTTTGTTTTTTGCATATGTTTTCAATCTGATGGATCTCCCACAGGGTTCTTTAAAACCATGCGCCTTGGTTGCTTGCTGGCATATCTATCTATGATTCTGTTGTAATTCAATGGTATGTCTCTGTGGACATACAGCAACATCAGAGCAACCAAACGTTCTTGTCCCATGGTACTTCTCCTTGGAGTTTTCACTACCTTGAGCGCAGAATGAGCTCTTTCTACTCTTGCACTTGTAGCACTAGTCAGAAGGAGGATATTGAGTATGTAGTAAATATTAGGAAAAGAACCCTGATATGTTCTGAGAAAAGTTTCCTGCAGATTCTCAGGTTTGTCTCTGTTGGGGGTGTCCCACTTTCGTCTCCATATAGCTATCTCCTGCTTAAAGCTGGCACGGCTTGGCATCCCACCCTCTTGGCCATAAAATGACAAAATATCATTTACACTTTGTGTTGTAAGTTTTTCAAGGTATATGGGCAATAGGTGCAAGCCCTTTATAGCTTGTTGCGAGAGAAGAGTAAATCGCTGCTGAAACTGCTCAATCATATTGTCCAGGAATGTGATAAATATAGCCCTTCTCCAGTAGTCTTTAGGAGTGTCTGCTTGCACATTGTTTCTCAGCATTTGCCTTCCACATCTTCTGGGAATGCTGAGCTCTGTAAGACCTGCGATCTTTGCCATACCCATGCCGTCATAATACACATCTTCAAATTCCTCCTCTGCTTTGCTCCTAACTGATACAAGCTCCTCTTCAACCAGCTTTACTTCTTCATATGCCACTAGAATGTCTTGTGTTGATCCTTGCAACAATTTACTAAGTTCCCTTGTGAAGCCAAAGAGGTATTTGCAAACAACAAATGCAGCAATAAAGTTGGGGGAAGTGATGGTACTTAAAAGGCCATTTGCATCAACGACACTTTTTGCATCCCATGACTGTCGATCTGTAGCAATAGATTCCAGACAGTGACATATAGCTTCATACAGGTGATGAAAGTCATCCATTGTGGTGTGACGTTCAACCCAACGTGTTTCACACATTACCTTGATCTTTTGTGCTGCTTTGATTTGGGGTTCTTGCTCCCTGGACCTAACGGTATTAACCTCCTCTATAGATTTTTCAAGCCATCTTTGTCTCTTTGGGTAGTCAAAAAATAGCCCCACATTCTTCAGGTTTTCAATCATGCAGTGAATTTCTGGCAGTTTGCATGAAGTGCTGAGGACAAGATTGAGGCTATGACTGCAACAGTGTAGGTAAACAGCATGTGGATTGTCCCTCAAGAAATGTGCACAGCAGCCATTGTTCTGTCCAGACATGTTTGGTGCACCATCATATGTCTGTGCACGGCAAGCTTTTGGATCCAGACCAATTCTTTGCAAAGAACTCTTCAAGGCATCATAAAGATCTACCCCTTTTGTTGATTCAACATTGAGATAATCAACTAGCTTTTCCTTAGGTTTCTGATCTTTGGTGTACCTCAAAACTAGTCCCAACTGCTCCCAATTGCTAACATCTGTTACTTCATCTGCCTGTATACCATATAGGCAACCAATTGGTTACTCTTTGATTTCTTTGACAATATGATCTGTGATTTCATCTTTTATGCAATTCAGCAATTCATTCTGGGCTGTTTTTGATATGTAGGTTGCATTTTTTGGGGCAATTTGCACGTGACTTCTCAAAACCTCATCTCCAGCATCGATTCTGAATGTTAAGAGAGACTTGAAATTACCACAATTTGCATTTGGATCTTTATTTGTTGTGTCATCCCTGTGTCCACGAAGGGCAATACCCTGCCGGCCACACCACTTAACACACACATAATATGCAACCTACCACTGTCTATTGTGGCCCGCTTTTGACCTCCTTGGAAGCAAGGTCAACTACAGTAAACACTGCTTCCCAGGAGGTCAAAAGCGGGCCACTTTAGACAGTGGTAGGTTGCATATTATGTGTGTGTGTGTCTCTCACTCTCTCTATATATATCATGTAATCAGGATCGGTTACCAGAGCAGCTTATGATGCCACCCATACCACTCCCATGTTTCATTTGTGTTTTAGGCGGCAAATCGGGCCCATGGCTATAAAGCACTCAACAGGCTCTTTCTTTCTTCTTTCTTTTTCTCTCTCTCTCTCTCTCTCTCTCTCTCTCTCTCTCTCTCTCTCCTTTTTTTTCTTTTCTTTTTTTTTTTTGTAAAGGGGGGGCCCAGGCCCTTTGGGCCCCCCCCCCTGGATCCGCCAGTGTTCTGTGAGGCAAAGGGTTCAGGTCCCACCATTGAACCAAACACTGACCTTAAAGAAATCAAAGAATGATATATGTTTGACCAGCTCCCCGAGGTCATTCTTGTCGTGCTTGAAGAAGAACATGTTGGTAAGCTTGGCATCCACGATGTCTGGATGCTTCCTGGACATTCGTACCAAGTTGAGGCGTTCCTCCCGACTGTCCCTGCCTCGCCAGAATGCAATGGGGCTCTTGTTGTCCCACTTAGGACCTGTGTTGGCTTGCACCGATAGCATGTCCAAAGTGACTCTATTAAAATACAATACACATTTTTCTGTCAGGCAGAATCAGCAACATTTTCAAATTAGTAGACAGAGTGCTAATTCTCAGACCCCCGTACCCCCGCAAATTCATGACTTAACTAGACATACGTTCAATGCAAAGCATTGACTGAAGGATCTGTGATTTGCTCAAATTAGGACATGGTGGTACCAAAATCTAATCACTTCCTCTTGTCAGGTAAGATAAGCATATTACCAAATTTGAGCAAAATACATGGAGGCATCCTGTAGACATCGTGGTTATGACCGGATGGACAGACAACCCCAAAACATAAAGGGTCCCCCCATGGGGCAGACCCGTAAAAATGTTGATTTTTTCTGTCATGAATCTTAGGCCACATTGTCTCAATCTAGTTGTGTTGATTTGGTAGTCTTCACATTATTGAATATTCAGATATATACTACTTTTCATAGTTCTTCATTTTCTGTTTATGGGTCTTCTGCCCCATGTTAGCAAATTGGTTTACAATTTTGTGTGTGCATGTTTTTAAAGTGTATGCTGGCTCTTACCCCTCTCCTTCTGTATACAGCTTATACGCTTGTGAATATATATGTTACTGTAAATTGCTTTAATTTCGCTGTATTCTTATTTCCGCTTATTTCGCTGATGGCACAAAACCGTGAAAATAAAAACACATTGAAACAGTATTTTAACATTGTTTGAATGGGAATTATGTCCAAACCAGTGAAATTAAAACTACAGTGAAATGTCAAAAATACAACAAGAGGGCTGTGTGAATAGCCCGTGCCTCAGCTGATCTTGACATTCATCACACTTGCAGCTCTATGAACTTGGGAAAGGATCAAGGACACCATGTTCTGAGTAAGTCTGACCTTTATAGAAGAACAATTACATGTACAACATCAAAGTTCAAGTAGTTCTCAAGTTATAATGAAGAGTAAAATTCATGTATGTTGCACTGTGACCCCACAAACCAGGTCAAGGTCATTCATGTACTGTCTCAGCATGACCTTCATACAGAATAATTAACATGTGTAGCTAACTCAAAACAGATCTCAAGTTATCAAATAAACAGTAAATTTCGCGTCAGTTGTCCTGTGAATTAGCATTAGAATGCCCATTGACTTACATAGTAATCAATAGGAAAGCTCCACTGACTGGTAAGTACCTTAAAAATCAGGAATCCAAAGCAGTGCCACCTACTAAACAACTGTTTGACCCTTCCACAACAACATATCCATCACATTTCAGCTTAATCTGAGGGACAGTTCTGAAAACAAGTGAAAAATAGCAAAACCATACAAAAAATTAATTTAAAAAATTGCAGCGCCACCTGGTGAACAAATTGGGAACTAGGTGTCCCCGGGAGTGTCTATGAACGATATCAAAGCAATTGGGCGAGCGGTTTCAGAGGAGAAGAATTTTGAAGGTTTGCCCCAAAAAAGAACAAACAAATTCATAAAAAATCCAAAAATCACTAGAGCATGACCATTTGAATACACTTGATAGAGATCCACCCAAGGCACATCCCCACCAAGTTTGAAGTAAATCTGGTCAATATCATTAAAGTTACGATCATTACAAGAAATTCCCATGTTAAACTTTCCTATTAAAACTTTTGTAGAGATTTTTGAAAAAAAATCATAAAAAAATCCAAATTCATTGGAACATGACCATTGGAACAAACCTGGTAGACACCCACCCAAGGTACATTGCCACCAAGTTTGAAGCAAATCTGGATGATGGTTTTGGAGAAGAAGTCGAAAATGTAAATTAGCATTAGAATGCCCATTGACTTACATGGTAATCAATAGTAAAGGTGCATTCAAAAAAAATATTAAAATCAATGGAGCATGACCATTTGAACAACTTGGTAGAGATCCACTCAAGGTGTATCCCCACCAAGTTTGAAGTCAATCTGGATGACGGTTTTGGAGAAGAAGTCGAAAATGTGAATTAGCATTAGAATGCCCATTGACTTCCATAGTAATCAATAGGAAAGCTGCATTGACCGACAAGTACCGGAATTGAAAAAATCGTTAAAAATCAGGAATCCGCAGCATTCCCACATAGTGAACAACTTTGTTTGACCCTTCTACAAGGAACATATCCACCATGTTTCAGCTTAATCTGAGTGACGGTTCTGGAGAAGAAGTACAAAATAGCTATAACACACAAAAATTCATAAAGAATTAGGAAAAAATTGCAGCGCCACCTGGTGAACAAATTAAGAACCAGGAGTCCCAGGGAGTGTTCCTGTGTGATATCAAAGCAATTGGGTAAGTGGTTTCGGAGAAGAAGATTTTTTAAGATTTGCCCAAAAAAGAACAAAAAAATTCATTAAAAATCCAAAAATCACTGGACCGTCACCAATTGAGCAAACTTGGTAGAGACCCACCCAAGGCACATCTCCACCAAGTTTAAAGTGAATCTGGCTGACGGTTTTTGAGAAGAAGTCGAAAATGTGAATTGTGGACGACGGACGGACGGACGGACGACGACCCTCAAAAAACCTCAGCTAACTGACAAGTCAGCTGAGGTAAAAACTGTGAAAATTTATGCACGCGAAAATAAAGAAATGTACAGTAAAAAATTTGGCTGAACCTTTAAGGAGTTAGTAAATGGTCATGATTTTGGAAGCCAATTTACATTTAAGTTTACTTTTGATAAAACAGGCAGATATGTTTTATAGATGAACTTAGCTTAGATTTCTCCCTACCTATCCCAGGCTTTCCATTTGGAAAATGCTTAGCTTCATGACACAGCAAATTCTGATGACGTTACACATGGAAATTTCAATTTTTTATGAGGGATGAAACATTTTGTGGATAAATCATGTGGAAAGTGTTATTTTTGTAGCAGGGGATTAAGTGATATTCAAATTAGTAATCCCACTTTTTCTTATGTATAAGATGTCCACTGGAAAGGTCATGTGATGTTCACTTTGCTTTTGGGGACACATGATAATCATAACAACAAATCTTGAGTCTTTTTAAACATCATCTGAGGTCATGACATTTGCCAAGCTACCTGATAAACAGCATAAAATGAATGGAAGTAACATCTGAAAATTGTACAGGAGAATCTCTGCTGAAGTACCCAAACTGAAAAAGACACTGAAAATAAAAGATGAAGAATATCTTCATCTAGTGAGCAAATTTCTTTGACCCTTCCACAAGCTACCATTCCTCTGAATTTCAAAAGAGTGTAAGTGACAGTTTTGGAAAATATGTTGGAAATAGCAAAAACACACAGAAAATTTGTAACAAAAAAAACAAACAAACAAACAAACAAACAAACAAACAAACAAACAAACAAAAACAAAACAAAATCACAGTCCCATCTAGTGAACATATTCAGGTCTTGGGATACCTGGGAGTGTCCCTATGCAATTTCAAAGCAACTGGCTTGGCAGTTTTAGGGAAGCTGATTTTTAGTAAGAATTTGCAAACAAATGAACCCAAAATCATAAAAACAAGATATGTTTGTAAAACATAGATGCCCCCTGCCCTCATTACCCTTGCCCTCGCTACCCTATTGATAGTGGTAGATGGGGCACTCGTGACCTTACAAAATTAGTGAAGGTTGATCATACATCAATGTCACATATCTTTAAACTTTAACCTAGCTCTTAAAAAATGACTAAAAACCTGGAAAATATAAAATGTCACCAAACTTTAAATTTCCTCTAGCCCTTAGCAAGAACTATAGACCTGTATAGTATCTGAGTCCTAACTTAAAAACTTCTTGAGTTATTGTGCAGAAACCACAGGAATTCTACAATCTCTCTGTGACCCTGAAAACTGGGTCAAGGTCACCCATCTTCAAACTCAACATAGCCCTTATAGAGAACCATAAAGCTGTGCAATATAAAAGTTCTAGCTCCAAGGTATAAGTTATCATGCAGAAAGCATGAAACCATATTCAGTAAAGTGGCTCTGTGACCTTTAAAATGAGGTCAAGGTCATCCATCTTTGAACTTTACCTAGCCCCAAATATGGACTATAATCCTGTACAATATAAAAGGCCTAGCTTAAAAACCTCTTCAGTTATTGTGCGAAAACCAAAGTTGACTCGGGTACCGCTGTGACCTTGGAAATTAAGTCAAGGTCACCCATCTTTAAACTTTGCCTAGCTTTTGACTAGAATGATGCACCTGAACAGTATCAAAGTCCTAGCTCAAAAACTATTTGAGTTATTGTGCGGCAACCACAGAAATTTTACAATCTCTCTGTGACAGTGAAAACTGGGTCAAGGTCACCCATCTTCAAACTCAACATAGCCCTTATAGAGAACCATAAAGCAGTGCAATATAAAAGTTCTAGCTCCAAGGTATAAGTTATCATGCAGAAAGCATGAAACCATATTCAGTAAAGTGGCTCTGTGACCTTTAAAATGAGGTCAAGGTCATCCATCTTCGAACTTCACCTAGCCCTAAATATGGACTATAATCCTGTGCAATATAAAAGTCCTAGCTTAAAAAGCTCTTCAGTTATTGTGCGGAAACCAAAGTTGACTCGGGTACCACTGTGACCTTGAAAATAACGTCAAGGTCACCCATCTTCGAACTATACCTAGCTTTTGACTAGAATAATAAACCTGTACAGTATCAAAGTCCTGGCTAAAAACCTTCTTGAGCTATTGTGCCGAAACCACAGTCTACCGACCCACCAACGTGCAACGCTATATGCCCCACCTTCTTTGAAAGGGGGCATAAAAAACGAAAATCACTGGAGCATGAACATTTGAACAAGTTTCGTAGAGACCCACTCAAGGTATATCCCCACCAAGTTTCAAGTGAATTCAGCCGACAGTTTGTGAGAAGTCACAAATGTGAATTGTTCGAGGACAGGAGGAGCCAATGCCAATGATGGATAAAGGATCATAAGATAAAGTCAGCTGACTGACAAGTCAGCTGAGCTAAACTTTGACACTACTGTGTTGACAAGCAATTGTTTATGGACTGATGGACAAACGTGATTGCATAAGGTCTGCCACCTATGGTCTGCAGAACTTAACCGACAATATCTAAAGCAAAAGATAGCATTCAGAGAACGCATTACCGTCTGTAGCCACAATCTTTTTTTTCCCTCAATTCTGCATTTTTTTTTCTTTTGGAGACTTCTCAGTGGAAAACTTTACATACAATTTCCATATTGTTGTCTATGAAATGAAAGAGCACTTTTGGATGTGTTCATGGGGAAAGTTCAGGTGACAGAGACCACTGAATTGAGCGTCACTCACATGGCCATCAAATAAATATTTCAGAAGTTTCATATCAAGTTTAACAAGAGGGCTGTGTGAACAGCCCGTGCCTCAGCTGATCTTGACATTCATCACACTTGCAGCTCTATGAACTTGGGAAAGGATCAAGGACACCATGTTCTGAGTAAGTCTGAACTTTACAGAAGAACACTTACATGTGCAACATCAAAGTTCAAGTAGTTCTCAAGTTATAATGAAGAGTAAAATTCATGTATGTTGCACTGTGACCCCACAAATGAGGTCAAGGTCATTCATGTACTGTCTCAGCATGACCTTCATACACAATAATTAACATGTGTAGCTAACTCAAAACAGATCTCAAGTTATCAAGTAAACAGTAAATTTCGTGTCAGTTGTCCTGTGAATTAGCATTAGAATGCCCATTGACTTACAAGATCTTTTAAGATTTGTCCCAAAAAAAGAACAAAAAAATTCATTAAAAATAATAAAATCACTGGAGCATGAACTTTTGAACAAAATTGGTAGAAACCCACCCAACGTACATTGCCACCAAGTTTGAAGTTAATCTGGATGACGGTTTTGGAGAAGAAGTCAAAAATGTGAATTAGCATTAGAATGCCCATTGACTTCCATAGTAATCAATAGGAAAGCTGAATTGACCAACAAGTACCAGAATTGAAAAAATCGTTAAAAATCAGGAATCCGCAGCATTCCCACATAGTGTACAACTTTGTTTGACCCTTCTACAAGGAACACATCCACCAAGTCTCAGCTTAATCTGAGTGACCGTTCTGGAGAAGAAGTCGAAAATAGCTACAACACACAAAAATTCATAAAAAAAATTGCAGCACCACCTGGTGAACAAATTAAGAACTAGGAGTCCTAGGGAGTGTTCCTGTGTGATATCAAAGCAATTGGGTAAGCGGTTTCGGAGAAGAAGATTTTTTAAGATTTACCCTAAAAAGAACAACAAAATTCATTAAAAATCCAAAAATCACTGGACCGTGACCATTTGAACAAACTTGGTAGAGACTCACCTAAGGCGCATCTCCACCAAGTTTGAAGTGAATCTAGCCGACGGTTTTTGAGAAGAAGTCGAAAATGTGAATTGTGGACGACGGACGACGGACGGACGGACGGACGGACGACGGACGGACGACGGACCCTCAAAAAACCTCAGCTGACTGACAAGTCAGCTGAGGTAAAAATGATAAGAGAAAGCTGGTTTTCAATAGGAATGTGGTCCACCATGATGTGCATCCACTGAAAAATGTGGTGAAGCTGCGTTGAGATATTATGGTAACATCATCCCCTTGTGTAGCACTCAGATGGCCTTGAAAATAAATATTTTAAAGTTTCATAAAAAGTATATAAATACAAGGAGGAAGCTGGTTTTATATAGGAACTTGGTCCATCATAAGATGCATCTCTGGCAAAAATATGGTAATGCTGTGGTCAACATTTTTTGAAATATTGCTTTAATGTCATCAGGGTTGACACCACTAAGACGGCTTTCAAATAAATATATCAAAAGTTTCATAAAAGGGTAAAAAATAATTAGAAGAAGCTAGTTTTACACAGGAACCTGGTCCATCATAAGATGCATCTCTGACAAAAATTTGATCAAGCTGGGGTCAATATTTTTTTAGATATTACGGTAACATCGTCAGGGTTGATGCCAATCAGACAGCCTTCAAATAAATACATTAAAAGTTTATTGAAAAGTTTTAAAAGAATCAGAGGATGCTGGTTTTCAATACTAATCTGGTCCATCACAAGGTCCTTCTGTGACAAAATTTGGTATATCTACAGTGAATAGTTTTTAAAAATATCACGGTAACGTCGACAAGATGGATGGACAGACGAATGGACGACATAGGGAACTACAATATCCTCCAGCACTTTATGTGTCGAGGGTAAAAAGGACAGGATCTATAACAAGAGAACAAATCTAAGCAGAGAAAAGGACAGAATTTAAAGCAAGACAAGGACAGGAGCTAAACAGAGAAAATGAATCTAAAGAGAGAAAAGGACAGCTTTAAAAGGAAAAAGTAAAAGACAGGATCTAAGGCTAGAAAAAGACACCTATTGAGACAAAAGGCATCTTAAGACATTTATAAAGGCAGGATCTGAGGCTAAAAAAAGACAGCATCTAAAGAGAGACAACGTGAGGGTCCATGCATACAGACAGACTGAATCTGAAAGCTGATACAGTAAAACCTATACACCTAAGGTTTGATGACAAGTGCTCCCTTGGTTCAGGTGTTCTTAATTAACAGGTTCAGTTGGTATATGAACAATACACACAAGGTACCCGTTTTTTTGTTGTACAGTTCATCAACAATATGTTCAGCTGATACATGAACTTCATGCACAATGTTAAGCTGAGATATGAAGAACATACATGAGATACACGTACCAAGAATAGCATTCACTTTGTTCAGGTGTTCATTAATGACAGGTAGAGCTCATACATCCACATGTACAGCATGCACAAAATATCACAAATACACTGTCCTGTTACCTCTGTTAAGATGTTCATTGATGAGAGGTTTAGGTGACATATGAATATACACGATATACCAGAATATTGTTCACTACTGACAGGTGGTCACTGATTGGAACATTAAAAAAGACAATACAGTGCTCCCTCTCTCAAGAGACCACTCCAATGAGAGACCACCTGTCTTGAAAGACCTCCTTTTCAGGATACTTTACACAGTACTTTTCATATTATTTACACCTTTTATGAAAGACCACCTGTCTCCAGACCACAATTTGGTCATCCCTAAGGGTGGCCTTTCAAGACAGGTTTTACTATATTTTAAACATTATAGATAAAGTAACTCTTGCTGGCAACTGTGTTGAGAGATAACTTCTGAATGGACTGCATGAGCGGATGTAGAAAAAATTATGTAAATTATTGCAGGAAAGGTTGTGTCATGCCTTTTCCATTCATTTGACAGCAAATGGAGCATAAATTTAACGCCATAGGACATGTCGTCTTGTTTCCACACATTTTCTAGCAATAGACTCTTTCTGCTGGATGATAAAATGAGATTTTTATGCATGTGCCTTCTGATGTGAAATCTATGCACCGAGACTACAATAATGTCGAGCTGAATCACATATTATACATTTTCTGTAGTCAAATTGAACAAATTTTGTCCATATGAACACCTTATAAAACCAAACCCTTACCTGAGCTGTTTTTCCTTTCCACTCTGTACCATAACCCTACCTTTCACTATGTACCATAACCCTACCTTTCACTATGTACCATAACCCTACCTTTCCACTCTGTACCATAACCCTACCTTCCACTATGTACCTAATCCTATCTTCCACTATGTACCATAACCCATTCCAAAAAATTACTAAAAATACAAAATATCTTCCAGATAACAAAGTTTTACTATAATTTACATGATGCCCTGGACTTGAGTGCTATCATAATGCACTCTATTGCCATTCTTTGTTGCACAGTCAAATGGTACATGTTATTGTTATCCATTCTACTGGATACAAGTGCTATTTTCTAAGAGGATACTGGAATGTGTGCTCAAATCATTCTTCTGACATGCATGCAAGTGTTATGTCTTCAATCTATAGATATGTGTGCTGTTGTATTGCTGTCTAGTGGTATTTAGTGATTTGGTCTGACGCTCTAATGAAATTTAACGCTGTTGTTTTTCAGTCTGGTGGCATGTATACTGTTGCCTCTCAGCTTAGTGGTATGTGTACTATTGTCTCACAGTCCAGTGGTACGTATGCTGTTGTCTCATAACCTAACGGTATGTGTTCTATTACCTTAGTCTCTCTACTGCTATGTGTGCTGTGGTCTTACAGTCTACTGCTATGTGTGCTGTGGTCATACAGTCTACTGCTATGTGTGCTGTGGTCTTACAGTCTACTGCCATGTGTGCTGTGGTCTTACAGTCTACTGCCATGTGTGCTGTGGTCATACAGTCTACTGCCATGTGTGCTGTGGTCTTACAGTCTACTGCCATGTGTGCTGTGGTCTTACAGTCTACTGCCATGTGTGCTGTGGTCTTACAGTCTACTGCTATGTGTGCTGTGGTCTAACAGTCTACTGCCATGTGTGCTGTGGTCATACAGTCTACTGCCATGTGTGCTGTGGTCTTACAGTCTACTGCCATGTGTGCTGTGGTCTTACAGTCTACTGCCATGTGTGCTGTGGTCTTACAGTCTACTGCTATGTGTGCTGTGGTCTTACAGTCTACTGCCATGTGTGCTGTGGTCATACAGTCTACCGCCATGTGTGCTGTGGTCTTACAGTCTACTGCCATGTGTGCTGTGGTCTAACAGTCTACTGCCATGTGTGCTGTGGTCTTACAGTCTACTGCCATGTGTGCTGTGGTCTTACAGTCTACTGCCATGTGTGCTGTGGTCTAACAGTCTACTGCCATGTGTGCTGTGGTCTAACAGTCTACTGCCATGTGTGCTGTGGTCTTACAGTCTGCTGGCATAACTGTATTTGCATGCTCTATGTCTAGATGTGACAACTCAGTCTTTGCTCCAAAGTCTTGTCTAAGTTCCAATATCACCTGATCTGTTGGGATCTCATTGTTGACAGACTTCTGACATCCAGAACATAAAGACACTAGACATCTACAACGTGAACAGACCACTGACATCTAGGACATGAAGACACTACAGACATTTACAACATGAACAGACCACTGACATCTAGGACATGAAGACACTACAGACATTTACAACATGAACAGACCACTGACATCCAGGACATGAAGACACTACAGACATTTACAACATAAACAGACCACTGACATCTAGGACATGAAGACACTACAGACATGTACAACACAAACAGACCACTGACATCTGGGACATGAATAGCCGCAGATATGTGGCCTTCGAGGGGGGCAGCAGGGTATAGGCGCAGTGAGTTGGAGGGCGATACGACTGTTGGCCCCCTACTGAGGGGGCCAACAGTCGCTTCGCCCTCCAAATCACTACGCCTATACCCTGCTGCCCCCCTCAAAGGCCACTTATCAGCAGCTCGGACATGAAGAGGCCTCATCAAAGTCTTTGGAGTAATTTTGAAAAATTCTGTTTTTAGGCATAAGAATTTCATTCATATATATTCGCAAGAGGAGAGATTGTAATTAGCAATTTTATGTGCATTTGGCTGAATATACAACCTGATACACAGAATTCTTGTGGGTTAGAAGTGTGTATTCCCATAAGATTTAATGTTCAGGTAATATTCAATAACTTGAATAGTTTGGCAGCAAAAAGTTATCAAAATCACAAAAGTACATACAACCATTTAGCACACAAAATTTGTTGTTTCCAGGTGGAGTGGTTTTAAAGTTACATGGTTTCAAATTAGTGAAAATTCAAAGGCAATCAGAGATTGCTGAATCCATGCCCCCCCCCCCCCACACACACACCTCTTTTAAAACCTTGCTAATCACAGGTCTCATTTTGGAATGACTGTAGTCAATAAAAATAGGCTATCACTGTGACCCAAATACTTGGCCCAGTGACCTAGTTTTATGCATGTCACTCTTGTGTCTAGATACACAGGTGTGTCAAGTTTCATGATTCTAAGTCAAAGGACAACAGAATTACAGCCCAAACTTAAAGTGTTATGCAGTTTCACATAAATGTATCAGTGACCCATAAAATTGACCTAGTGACCTACTTTTGTTTCATGACACACCTTTAGGTCAAGACGTGTGTGTGAAGTTTCATGAAACTAAGTTAAACAGTGAAGGAATTATAGTCTGGACAGGGTTCTCTAAGGATATGGCACTGTGACCTAGATACTTGACCTAGCGACCTACTTTCGGTTCATGGCACACCCTTATGTCAAGATGCACCTGTGTGTAAAGTTTCATTAAGCTACCTTGAAGGACAACAGAATTACAGCCTGCACATGACATGGAATGTAGTTTTACATGATTGTATGACCATGACCCAGATACTTGACCTAGTGACCTACTTTTGTTTCATGACACACCTTTAAGTCAAGAAATGAGCATGTGAAGTTTCATGAAATTAAGTAAAACAGTAAAGGAATTATACCCTGGACACAGCTTTATAAGGATATGTCACTGTGACCTGCATACTTGACCTAGTGACCTATTTTTGGTACATGACATACCCTCATGTCCAAATGCACCTGTGTGTAAAGTTTCATTGATCTAAGTTGAAGGACAAGTGAATTATAGCCCGGACACAAAGAGTGGAGGAGAGACGGACACACGCACGGAGAATGCAATTACTATATGCCCCTCCTCCGGTCGGGGGGGGGGGCATAACTAGTGGCAATACACATACCTGGTCCACCTGCCGACAGAGCTTGCTACTGAGTACCCACATGAACTTTGTTTATTTCTGCACTAACAGCAGTTGAAGGACACTTTTTTTTTAAAGTGACACACCATTTCACCTGCTACTGCTGTAAGCTGACTGATGATCCATCATGGTGCTAAATATTATTGCTGTCAGGCAGCAGGTCATATGTACTGAAAAGTATATTACCTTGCATAACAACGAAAAAAAGGTTTGCTCGCATAAGCTTGAATGCCCGACATACAGTGTATCCTTCAGTCCAGTGCTGACAGTTTTCTGTTAGTACTGACTTTTGTGTGTTCTGCCAGTACTGTGGACTGCGAGGACTTACTGGGAAACATTTTGACCCAAAATTGAATCAGATGACAGTCTTAATTGTTAAAGCTTTCATCAATGTTTAAAAGTGCAATATTTTCAACTTTGTTCAAAATATACAGCTACCATAGGCATGGGAAATGCCATTTCATTTTGGTCTTTTAAGCAACCCAAGGTCCTGAATTTATTGGTTTGAACATATTTTATTGTCAAATTTACAAAGAGAAATCAAGCCCTATATGAGTACCTCTTGCGAGAAGGGAAGACAATTAGACAGGACAATACAGAAACACACACCAACAAAATAAGAAAACATGAACACTGACAAGACAGATAGTGGGGCAAAATCTACAGTGCACATGATATACACTCTGAACCGGGTGTATATCATCAAAATATGTAGTAAAGATTCCTGTGCAAAAAAAAAAAAAAAGAAAAGAAAAAAAAATTGAGAAGCACAAGCCAAAACCCGAAAGATGATCACTAGTGGTTGGAAATCGACAAGTTTAACCAATGCCAGTTGGTTTAAAGCGGTCAGTTGCAGAAATATAATCATGTATAGCTAAAACAATATCCCTGTTTTCTTGGAGAGAGCAGTCAACTGAGCCATATAATAAAGTTTGTAATGTAAAGGGTGCAAAACGGACAACCATGGTGTGCAAGTGCAATCGTGGTACAACATATTTCGTACAGGAAAAGAAATAATGCCATATATCTTCATTGGGTGCACCACATGAACAGGCAGGGGAATCCTTAATACCAGTTTTAAATAGATGAGAATTTAAGAGGCTGGCCCCAAGACAAAGACGTGTATACTGAATAGCTATAAATCTATCTCCAAGATTGAATAATTCTGGAAATTTCATAGGTTGTATAATCTGTGTTTAGCTATTTTTTATTTAAATATTGAGAGGGATGCAGAGTTTCTAACATTGAGAGGCAACTGGTTCCAAAGTCTAATAGTAGAAGGCAAAAATGACTTATCAAAAAGTTCTGTACAACCTCTGAAATGAGGGATTTCAAATTGTTGTCAGGTACTGTATGTGTGTGTGTCTGTTCTGGGAGACGTAATAATAGAACACAAGGTTTCAGGTACAAGCTTGTTCACTATCTTGTACATCAAAATTAATTTAGCTGCAATCCCACGGGCAGACAAAGTTGACCACCCAAGTTCTTCATAAAGTTTTGCGTTACTTGTTCCATGCATTGCAGCAGTTACAATGCGAGCAGCTTGCAATTGAATATTCTCAAGTCTTTCAGCATCTGACTCTGTACAACCACTCCACACTGGACTTACATACTCAAGAATCAGTTGAATAAAGGATGTGTAAATAGTATTAAGGGTATGTTTATCAAGGAAAAATTTCAGCCACCTTCATGATGTTGATCAGTTTACCAGTTTTAATTAAGATTTCACTAATGTGATCAGACCAACGTAAATCTGAGCGTATAGTAAGACCAAGATGTTGATGAGCGACATTTTTCAAATCATGACCGTGGAAAATAATGGGAGGGTGATTAGGTGGATTGACTCTCCTGGAAATAAGCATTGAATCAGTTTTTAAGGTGTTAAAAGTCACAAGCCAATCATTAGACCACTGATCAACATCACGGAGGTCCAAGTTTATAATGTTTGCGGCAGTAATAGGGTCATCAACAGTTAAAGAGATTTATTATCAGCGAACATTTTAAAATTTGATCAAACAAGGTCAACAATATCATCAATGTAGATAAGGAACATAAGCGGTCTTAACACGTACCCTGAGGGACACCTGCATTTATTTTACCCTAGCTGGATGAATGATCCTGGATTACAACTTGTTGATAACGATTGCTGACGTAATTTTCAAACCAATCAAGCAGGTTGCCAGTGACACCAGCTTTTTGCAATTTGTATAATAGGCCCGAATGCCAGACTTTGTCGAAGGCCTTGCTGATGTCAAGGAAAATGATACAAATTTCTTTTTGTTGATCAATAGCCATACATAATTCATGGTAGAGTAGTCGTGGTTGGTTAACAGTTGAGTCATCAGGGATGAAGCCAGATTGATGAGAACAAATAACAAAATTATCACGAAAGAAGTTAAAGACATGTTTGAATACTATTTTTTCATATATTTTTCCTGCACAGCTGAGCAATCACACAGGTCTGTAGCTAGTACACTCATTTTTAGGCCCTTTTTAATGAAGTGGGGAAACATTTGCTTGCTTCCAAGTAGAAGGGAAATTATTTACATTCAGAGAGAGATTAAACAGTTTTGTCAGTGAAGGGGAAATAGCAGGGGCAGCATCTTTTAGGAGTTTGGCGCTGATACCATCAGGACCTGATGCTTTTGATGTGTCTAAACTCAATATAGTTTCAAGGACCTCATATTCTTCACCAGTTAGTGAGTCAAGGCTCAAAATAGGGGGCTTGGTAGGTTTACGTCCAGTGGCCGTGGCAGAATCAATGTTGCATTACTGTAAAAAATAAGAATAAAAAATTTCAGCTTTAGATGCACTATCCGAAATATGCTTGCCCTCGTGTAGAAGAGATGGTATAGTATTAGAATGATTACGATTCCAAAAGTGTTTGACAGTGCGCCATCAACATTTGTTTTTCCGAGGAGGATTGGTTAGGTCAGAGCAAAGTTTATCACTGCATTCTTCCTCATCAAGTTTTAGTTGTTTCTGATAGTAGTTCCTGAGTTCACAGAAAGACGTCCATGATCTGGTTTCAAAATTACAGTTTTTAGCTTTATCATATTTTCTTTTATCCTGTCGTTTCAGCAACCAAAGTCTTGAATTGTGCCACAGTAGATCAGATTGCCTAGCCTCAATATCTTAGATAGCTAGGTTAGCGCTAGGATTTTAAAATTAGTAGCCAAAATTTCAATTTCCCTAGGAAAGAGCTACACAGACTTGGAATCTGTTAAATTTCTGCATGAAAATAAAGAATTTTTGGGAAATTTTAGTAGCCATTTGCTACTTTTAATAGCCATTTTGAAGTTTTAGTAGCATTTGGCTATTTTGGCTACTGCTAGCGCTAACATAGGATAGGGATACATTGAGTAGCAATTTCTAAAAATTAAATTAGACCAAGAATTGCAGCAGACATCAACATCATTAGTAGCAAAACATGAAGTCCAATCTGCTGCATGAAAACGATTTCTAAAATTACCAAAGTAGGCTTGGTCATATTCCCAAATATGCTGTTTGTATGCTGGCTCCTTTCTCCGCTGAAAGAGCAATTTTGCCGCCACGACAGAGCGGTCACAGTTGGATATAGGAGAAGGCACACAAACATCATGAACATAATCAGGAGTGTTTGAAATAATCTGCTCAAGGCAAGTAGCAGAGTTTTCGGTGACACGAGTAGGTTCGTTTATACGAAGATTGAGCAAGTTAGTTTGAGCAAAGTGAACAAGCTTGTGACCTGACTGTGTATTGAAATCAGAATTTAAATGGCCAGACAAGATGATGTTTTGAACGTCAATATTGCATGCCAGGTCAAGGCTTTCCTGGAGTTTATCCCAAAACAAAACTGTGGAATTTGGTGGTAGATATACTACACCAATAAGGAATTTCTTGTTATTTAGCCTGATTTCACACCACAAAAGTTCAAGATCAGCTATCTCTAAATCAGAAGGCCGTTATACGTGCAAGGCCATGGAAACATAAAGTGCAACTCCACCTCCCGATGGCACCTGAACGATCACGTCAGATGATATCGTGGCAGCCGTTCAAGTGAAGGTTAGCAAGGCAAGAATTAGGAGAAAGAACAGTTTCAGACAGGAAAATAATATCAAAGTCTGGCGCAAGGTCTGATCAGATAGATCAAAGTTTATCATTTGACGGACTAGGGACATTTGCTTGACAAAATGAAATGTCACTCATATCATTGCTAGGACCATGGTTCTTGTGAACATCGCCGGCTAGTAATATAAATAATGGGCTGATGACCAAAAGATACTCAATTTTAAGTTGATAACAAAAAAAGAACAATACGAATAATATAGTACGAAAGCATGGACCTTTTCTTTTGGACGGGACAGTATTTAGAACAATAACCGCTAATAATATATATGTATACACAAGTCTGCACAAGTACTTCATCAAAAAAATTATTGTGAGGGAATATATCTGTCTCAAACATGACACTAAGCCATTGCAGGGAGCATGCAAGATCACTTAAACTGCGAAAAATGCCATTGCACACCATGGCTGTCAACCTCCTCGAAATTTCCAATGAAATTTTTGAACTTCATACCCATGTCAAGTCAAAACATATAAAGTACCAAAGTATAATCTTTATAAACAGTAGTAATCTATCATATATAAAAAAGTTTTGAAGTTTTGGAGAAACCATTGTAATCGCCAAAGCAGAAGCTCTCGATATTGCATAACACACAGGCAATAACTGGGATATACATATAAAAAGCCCCAACACAGAGGCATGCAAGGTAAGTATGATATGTAGAGCATAACTCAGAAAAGCATTGTATTAAATCAATGTAGTTTGCCGATCCCCGCACCACATATATAACTGGAACCAAAGTACTAACCAGATATCTAGTTGTTGAATATCAGGAGTTGACAAAAAATTTGAAGTTCCTATACAAATTTATAATGAAAACGTAGGCTATAAGCCCCATTGGATAAAAAGAGTATACATATATGCAGAATATAGACCACAGAAAAACAACTTAAACGACATGTTTGAAAGGCAAGAGCACACCATATGACAATTGTGAGGATGGTACAAATATCAATGTAACACTATAACTTTACATTGGAACACAGTGTAAGGCTAACTGAAATGGTCTAAGATAGTTTTGTTTTAAACAAGTTAAAGATGCGATTTCTAATTGGTTACCCATACAAAGAACGAAGTGAACCATACAGATAGTACCTTACATAATATTCTAATTGAAAGACCCGTATTATATGTATAAATAATATAAAGGAAATACGCAGAGTAAACAGTTAAGCAAGTAATATAAATAATCAATGGTAAATCTACAGTATAAGCAAGCCCATCTCTCTTTTTGAACAAATCATTGTTAATGTACATGTTATTATTGCCTTTCAACATGGAACGGACATTGTAAACTTTTGTATGAGCGTTGTAGGTAACAAATCTGATTATGATTGGTCGATGTTGCATCTTTTCACCAGGAATCGGTCTTCCAGCCCAATGCAATCGACTAATGTCTCGCTCATCAATCATAACATTTAGGGTACTCCAGAAGAGATCCAAACACATCTCATCAGTGTTTTCACCCTTGGTTTCAGGCCAATCGTTGATAATTCTGTGACAGTTACGTCTACCGTACTGTTCCAAGTCATCTAAAGCCCACTCTAACTCGTCAATTCGGGTTTGAAGCTGTTTGTTAACTCTTTCCCCCTTAAATTAAAACTGAGTCAACAGCTTTCCTTGGCATGGGTTGGGCAATCAGTGCCCAACTGATGCCAAGGAAAGCTATTGACCTGGGGCATGTAATCCTCATAGGGCTCATCTTCATTTCTCAGCCATAATTGTTTTTTTTTTTTTATCACTGTTGAAATAAGTTAAAAACGCTGAAGCAGACGACATTTAACCACCAGCCGGCTTTGGCCAGTTAAAGGGGGAAAGGGTTAACTTCCTTCGATCTGGATAGTCTTTTTGATATGGGATCACCGAGAAGGGATGTAACTTTTTCCTGGATGGCTTTACTGGTTAGAGCTCTCAATAAGAAGTTTGTAAATTGATCAGCATTTTCGATCAAGAGATTGGACTGAGACATGGCAGAAAAGTTATAAGCCACAAAGAGCACTCCGTACACAAGTGTTACATGAGTCTACTTCCATTGGCAAAACTGAATCTGTTCACAAGTTGGGCTATAATCAGTACAAAATGGTAAAACTCACTTATATAGCCACAAATGACTATATATAATCACATGTAACCACCAAATATTGTAACCGTCATTTTGATATGGCTTTTTGGATGAAAAAGTGGCATCAGTTTGCGAATTACAAAATGCGCCCAGTATGAATTATTGTGCGTAAGTTAACATAGCACTTGCACTGGTGAATTTTAACAAAGCACTTGAGCTGGTCGAATGAATCTGTCAATAGGCTTGGTAAAAATGAAATGCTTGAGAAAAAAACTCACATAAATGTCCGTATATGCTGCTCACCTGCGTTCACCAAACACTAACCGTCACATTGATATGAAATTTTGATGGAAAAATCACACAAGTTCACATTAAATCATCTTTACAAGCTGGAACATTAAGACGATTGATCAAATGTGTGCAGTGCCACCTTTTCTACAAATTTATTGACCAGACAGGATTGACCGAAGCCTGAACACCTAACAAGTATCAGAAAGTGCCAATCCTGTGGACTGATAGACAACCCCTGCATTACACTTTGCATTTTCCGATTTTGAAAACACAAGTTTCGTCAAATTTGTCACATGTGTGCTTTTGTTTTGACAATGACAATATTAATGTATTGACTGGGCATAGCTGAAATTAGTGTGCCAAGTTATGAGGTATAACACTCCTGGTCAAGCAACAACAAAAAAAATGGTCTTAAATATTGTATTACTCTGTCTAACTAATGATATTTGACACTCATAATTAGAGATTAAGAACAAGACAATTACTTTCTAGGAGTATTTTAGATGGGTCTTGTTAAAATTACTCTTACAGTAACTAATCTGCAGCATGGTTTCTCTACAATATTAGCTACAATGGCTTATAAACTATTGAAAATGACTCACAGTGGTCCCCCTCTTATAGGCCCCCCCTGAAGAAAGGTCATCCCTTCTACAAAGGCCAATTTTCCATGCAGTATGTATTGCATTTTCATTGCATTTTACCCTTCAAGAGAGGCCACCCCTCTTTTTCTTATTATTATTATCACTTATATATGTATAAGTACACTGTATATATATATATCATAGAAACAAATCACAATTGTCATATGACTGTATGAGTCATAGAGAAGAACATAATGTCACAAACTACCATTGCTGCAAACATGGGTAGCCCATTCTGCAAAGCACAGTAACTCCGATCATTTAAATATAAGCATGTTAGGCTATACACAAGTGGGCTCTGCATACATCGCATTCGGTCTGAAAAAAGTTACTATGCAGTTCCCCATCTCTTTAAGGCAGCTTTTCAAGTGCAGTTGGGGTGGCCTTACAAGAGGGGGACCACAGTGTATGAATTACTGTAAATTAAACTACATGTATTTCTTTGTACATATTAAGGTGAAGTAAGTTAACTAAGATAAACCGTAATGGCTATTGCATTATTGTCATGAACAGCATAAATAACTGTAAATTATTTCTAGCTACTAAAGGTGCAATATATATTCATCTTGCATACATTACTTGGAGACACTCAGCAGACTTTCATGAGGCCTCAACATATTTTGCTTGGATAAAAGGCTTAAAAGAGAAGTTTGGTGTGATACAAGAGGGTACAGGCAACTGGAAGCAAGGCTGATGTCCTCACCTACAAGCATCTTTGAGGCTTTCCTCCGACACTTCGTAGGTGGGCATTTCAATGGAACGCGAGTTATCACACCTGAGCGCAAAACAAAAACACATCATGCACAAATTATACATGGCTGGGTATAAATCAAAGGCATGCACGTGAAAAAAAAATCCAATGATCATTCCATAAATTCCTAAAAATTCACTTTTGTATTCATACATGTCCTACGAGTGCAAAGGCCTGGATACAGTAATTTTCTGAACATTCTGCACCTTAAGGATAAGGTACAATAACCAAATAACTATCAATTGAATTCTTTTTTGAGATAAATTTGTAAGCAATAGTGTGGATATATAGTAGTATGATAAGGACATATATACAACCCAGACATGATATTAATTTATCAAGACTAATCAGTATTTATAAAACACACAAAGACTGAGAACATTTTACACTAGGGTTGAGTGAATTACCACAGACACAAATTTCTCACAAGATGCCCATATAGAGTGACAAATCTTATGTCCAAAGTACCGGTATGTACCGACTAGGATTTAAGGTACCATAATATAACTCTATTATTAACAGCTAACAACTTTTGATTGACTTATGACATGAAAAATTTACTGAATTGTGTGTTTTATAAACACCGACTAGTCTTATTACAAAACAAAGTTATGAAGAATTGTGTACAATTTCAAAGTGCTAAATTTGTTATAGCAATTCGTTTTGTATATGGATTTTTGCTGTGAACAATTAGCGTCTCTATGATCACTTTATTATTATTGTCATTTTCTTGTATGGGGTGGCACACATGACAGTGGTCTGTTATGGGCCTTAATGTGTGTCTCTCTGACCTACTGATTCTTATCTATCCACATTATTTGAAGTTTAGCTTCTGATGATTATTTATGTATGTTTGTTTTATAAGGCTGTTTGATGGGTCAAATAAACATTCTTCAATCTTGACCTTAGGTGACCATTTTCACCTAATACTGTTACATTAACTCTTCCGGTGCCAATCACGTCTAAAGTCGATCTACTAAAGTCCAACTAGTCTGAATTATCATTAGGATCTCAGATTCGCATTCCTCATAAAAAGACCTTTCATTTGGGTACCAGCATGCCTCTAGTTCCAGAGGAAATATCCCAGGTCAACAGTTTTTGTCGACGCGCATTGCATCCAATATGCGCTGAGAAAAGCTGTTGACTCAGTCCAAAATTTGGTACTTAAAGAGTTAATTCACTTGTTGCCATCCAGCAAGGTGTGAATCACCAATTGGCTTTCTCAGTTGACCTCAAACATTTGACCTGATCTCAAAGAAAACAAAATTACTTTCCTGCGAATTCTTTGTTGAACAAATATGAATACACAGTTGACACTCTCTTGAAAACCCATGGACCCCAGTTAGTCTTTGTGTCCCAGAACCTACTAATTCCCTGGGCTGAATTGGTCCACGGTTCACAGCACAATGTTAGTAGCACTGCGCAGCATCTGCTCAAAGCAATGTTGTTCCAACTACATGGTACCCAATTCACAAAGATCCCAGCATTCCCAGTCCACTACTAAACTACAGCACAGTTCAACTTGCACCATTCCATGATCAACTTTGTCATTATCTCCCTACCTGCCGATAATTTCAAGGGTAGCCTATGTGGAATCATAGATCAGTTCAAAACAATGTTGCTCCAACTACATGGCTGGTACCCTATTCATGGTGATCAAAGCATTCCCAGTCCACCACATGTACTAAATACAGCACAGCTCAATTTACCTCATTCCGAGATGAACCCTGTCATACTCTACCTACCTGCCCATAGTTTCCAGGGTTGCCTCTGTGATGTCGTAGGTTGGCATGACAATGTCTCGTGTCTCTTCTGATCCACACCAAGAAAATATTGGTATTGGCTTGTCCTTGATCTTTTTATTTTCCAATGGCCAGTCGCCCAGATTTACAAACAACTCGAAGTCTGGCAAGTGTACCTAAAGTAATTTAAATTCATATAATGAACAATATGCACATATGTGCTGGTAAAGTTACACATAGCAGTGGTACGACCTATTCAAGACCATCCTATCTGCCAACCAAGTGATTTCATATATACTAGATGGCCTTTACTTACAGCCAAATTACCATGAAAACAGTGCCCAGTGTCATGAAGTGGCAGTTTTTGAAAGCTATGCAGTCTCTTATGAGGTGATCTGTGTCATAGTCACCATCATTTTTTATTTCATATTACTAGTTATGTATTCTGATCATTAAACTATTATTTTCAGTCCCTTGAGCAGTTTTAATAGAAAGATTCTACTGCACATGAAAAAAAAAGTATACCTGAGAGTAATTGAACTTGCCCTATTTCCTTACAATGTTATTGTTACTTTTCATGGCAAAAAACTAAATGTATCCAAATTTTCCATTACCTAGTCTTGATTCTATTTTAAAGATATTAGTCTGGAAAAGACTACAGGCTTCCAAAACTCCAAAAGAAATAAACATTACCAAGTAACCCAAAAGCACCACTGAAGGAAGATTAAGTCTGCTGGCATCATTCAATTAACAAGAGGACTGTGACAGTCCTGTGCTCAACTGACCCCACATGCACCTGGGCTAGCGCTAGGAATTTTTACCCCTTAGCCAATTTGGCTAAAACTACAAATTTCTTTTAGCCAAATGGAATCTTCTTTAGCCAACTTTTAGTCCAATAAATCTGACACATATAGTGAAAACGCACCCCCAGCCCGCCCTCCTAAAAGACCTTAAAAAATATTTTGTCAAACACACAACCATACATACTTAAATTGTTATTAAAATAAGTAAATTTTCTTTTCTTTTTTTCATTTACTTTTTTTTTTCTAAAATAAAGTTTTAAGTTATGAAACTTGGACATATGATAAGGTTAGTGACCAAAACATGTCAGACCTTAATTATATTATGATTTTAATTTATAATCCTAGTTTTGAAAAAATTGCACTTTTTGAGCCAATTTTATGAAAATATGTTCAGATAATGGTTATGATACTTTGATTATCATCAGTAATTAAATCAACAGAAAGATATTTAAATCACTGCTGGTATATTTTTCATAGCTAAATTTAGAGATAAAATATTTAAAAAAAACCCATTAATTTTCAAGATAACTTTTAATAATTTTCTATTGGAAGAAACATATCAGCTCATTCTAGAATAGTTTTTTCTTTTCTTTTTCTTTCCTTTTTTCTTTCTTTTTTTTAAATAACTGAAGTTGACAGTGGTTAATAATGCTTGTATTAAAAAGTTATTAAAATATGAACTAAGTTAAAACATTAGACATAAAAAAGTAAGAAAATATGTGAATATTGCATTATGTTCACCTTGACAACAGACAAATACTGTGTAGGTGTACAAAACCATTAAACAGGCCTGTCAATGGGTAGGCCTTATATCTAATAATCTATTGAGAATCTGCAGATATTATACAGTTTTAAAAATCTTGGCTGCATGAATCAATATTATTACTTCCTTTAAGTCAATGTCAACAGAAACAAACTTCAAGTATCAAACTTCTGATAAAAAAAAACAAAAAAAAAAACCTTGTTAATTAAAAATCTGTAAAAGATAAAAATACATGTACCAAATTTGCTGCCCATATCTGAAGGAACACAAGCGTTTTTATTTTCATCAATAGATGGCAGGACTACTACGCGTGTGCCAATGTCAAGGTCAATCAAAAAGAGAATGGCACCCGCGAATTTTCTCACTCCAAGGCATTTATGAATCATGACAACTCTGTCTGTGGGCATTAGTGGATAGATACAATGTTTTGACAAGGAATCCTATGATATGTTGACCTGAACTGGGAGCTGGAAGTCACGATATGACCTTGATCAAGTTTGTATTTTGGACAGCTTGTTTACGCGTGCAGAGTCAAAAAGCCATTCTGACATTGACAGAGAACATCGATTCTTTTATGGCTGAACAAAACAAATAGATGTAATATTATATGTCTCTGAATGTATTTTTTTATTCTTTGAAGTCCACTGTGAAGTTGAATAAAGTTTTCTTTCCATTATTTCGATAATGCAAGTCCGTTTTTTTTCTAACCAGAATATCCCAGAACAAAACCTGTCCTGGAAAATTTTATCTTCGCCAAATTGGCGAACTTATTCGAATTTTCTTTAGCCAGATCATCTATTTTTTCGCCAGTGGCGAATTGGCGAATGGCTAGCGCGAGCCCAGTGCACAAACTGAAGTGGTCCTGTGAAATATACAAAGGTCAGTTTCAGACCAAGATCATTGGTGTTGACATGTACATATCCCCTTGCCGATTGTAAAAAAATATAGTAAAATCGTACCACCACCTGCTAAACCAATTAAGGTCCAGGGGTCACCACGAGTGTTCCTATGCTATTTGAAACAATTGGCTGTGCGGTTTTCAAAAAAGACTTTTTAACATTTTGCAAAAAATCAACAAAATTCCTTAAAAATCCAAAATTCACTGACTTACGACAATTTAAACAAACCTTGTTCAGACTCACCCAAGATACATCCCCGCTAAGTTTCAAGTGAATCTGCTTTATGGTTTTGGAGAAGAAGTCAGAAATGTGA
Source organism: Hermodice carunculata (assembly GCA_964020975.1). Lineage (NCBI taxonomy): Eukaryota > Metazoa > Annelida > Polychaeta > Eunicida > Amphinomidae > Hermodice > Hermodice carunculata. Next base: position 28,701,463 of record OZ026624.1, read on the forward strand.
ATTTCCATTGCAATCCCCATTCACTTACATAAACAGAATACATGCATCAACCACTGGGATCTGCTTTTACAGTATTGGAACACATGGACTGCAGTCTAGATTTGTACAGCTATATACATGTATGAAGAGTGGTAGCAAAGTTTGTCCTTAAAATAAACTTTGCGGAAGGACGGACGGACGGACGCAAACAGATTCTATAAGCTCTGCTGATGGTAGTACATGTATTATCAATTGACATACCTTGCTGTTTCAATGGCTGCCGGTGTACAGTGGCAGCACTCACTTACAGTCACAAAGTCTGATATCGCATAACTTTGTCAAAAATTATCATATCCACATTATTTTCGCAAACTTTCATTGTCTAATGTCCAACTATATTTTGATAAAATTTTAAGCAATTCTGTCATGCTGTTGTGGAGAAGAAGTCGAAAATAGCCTTAACACGCAAAAATTCATAAAAAAATAGGGAAAAATTGCAGCACCACCTGGTGGCCAAAATGAGAAGTAGTTGACCCAGGTGACCCTATATGCAATATCAAAGCAATTGGCCAGGTAGTTCTTGAGATAAAGAAATTTTTTTTTTTTAATTAATTAAAAAATTCATTAAAAATAGAAAAATTATTACATCGTCATCTCCTTCGCAAACTTGGTAGAGGTTTACCTGGGCAACATCCATGTGCAAAATTAAAACATTCCATACAGTGGGTTTTGAGAAGAAGTCAAAAGAGTAAATACAATAGTGTAATATATGCACTGTATTGCCATATATACATATATATACAGCTGCAGCACTTCCTTACAGTTGCGAAGTTTGACATCCCATAACTTTGCCTAAAATTAACATATCCATATTATTTTCGCAAACTTTCATTGTCTAATGTCCAACTATATTCTGATAAAATTTTAAGCAATTCTGTTCAGCCGTTCTTGAGAAGAAGTCGAAAATAGCCTTAACAGGCGATAATTCATAAAAAAATAGGAAAAAATCACAGCGCCAACTGGTGGGCAAAATAAGAACAAGTTGACCCCAGATGACCCTATGTGCAATATCAAAGCAATTGGCTTCGTAGTTCTTAAGATGAAATTTTATTTTTTTTCAAAAAATAAATTAAAAAATTCATAAAAAATAGAAAATTATTGCATCATCATCTCCTTCGCAAACTTGGTAGAGGTCCACCTGGGGATCATCCATGTGCAAAATCAAAACATTCTATGTAGCAGTTTTTGAGAAGTCGAAAATATAAAATGTCAACAAGACAGACGGATGGACAGACGGGTAACTCATCGAGGCTTAGGAACTTTTTTTTTTTGTTCATCCGTCAGTTTGGGGCTTTTTTGTTTTAGGGGCTGCAGCCCCTAAAACTGTTGAGAAGTGTGTTTAAAAGTTACTAAAGGCCTTTTTCTTTCATTTGAAACTCACTTTAAAAATACCACCTTAGTAATGTACTTTTTTTTAGTCCGTTTGCCCAAGGTGATACTATACCTGTACCCCTTCTAGTAGCAAAATCATGTACCATATAAAAAGTTGATGCGCATGCGCGAGACCTGATGGGACACCTCACCGAGGCTGAGGGACTTTTTTTTTTGTTCATCCGTCAGTTAGGGGCTTTAGTTTTACAGTTTTACCAGTAGATGGTGCTGTAAAGAAAAGCCCCTAACACCCAATTGCTGAAACACTTTTGTTTTGCTACTAAACTGAAATCCCCTAAAACTTTGTCTGAAAAACATACCCTAATGCTCATATGTTGGTATGTCTGGACGGACGGACAGACAGACGGACGACGGACGCAAACGAATTCTATAAGCTCTGCTGACTGACAAGTCAGCAGAGCTAAAAACTAAAAAACCACTGGAGCATGACCATTTGCACAAGCTTGGCAGATACCCACCCAAGGTACATGCGAAGTTTGAAGTAAATCTGGATGACGGTTTCAGAGAAGTCGAAAATGTGAATTAGCATTAGAGAGCCCTCTGACTTGCATAGTAATCAATACGAAAGGTATATTTACCAATAAGTACTTGAATTTACAAAAATCGCAGCATCACCTGGTGAACAAATTCAGAACTAGGCGTCCCTAGGAGTGTACCTGTGTGACATCTAAGCAATTGGGTGAGTGGTTTCGGAGAAGATTTTTTAAGATTTGCCCCCAAAAAAAGGAACAAAAGTATTCATAAAAAATCCCCAAATCACTGGAGCATGACCATTTGAACAAACTTGGTAGAGACTCACCAAGTTTGACATGAATTTGCCTAATGGTTTTAGAAAAGAAGTTGAAAATGTGAATTGTGCATGCCCCCCGACAATGGAAACCTAACCACCACATAAGCTCAGCTGACTGACAGGTCAGCTGAGCTAAAATGTAATTTTCACTGATCTTTTTAGTATCTAATTGTAGACTGAGTCAACACAGGGTTCAAACAGCATAGCAAAGGCAACATTCCATACTTTTTCAAGTACTTTCCAAACCATTTTTTCCAAAATTCCAAACTCAATTATCCCTGGTTTTATGGGTATGTATATATATATATATACAGTGGTTCCCCTCTTATAAGGCCACCCCAAATGTTTCCTTGTTACGAGAGGTGGTCTCTCTTCAGGGGGAAAATATAATGAAAATGCCATACTTGCTGCACAGCAAAGTAGCCTTTGCAGAGGGAGTGGCTTACAAGAGGGGGACCAAACTATACAATTTATATATTGAACAAAAAAAAAAAAACAACAACTCTTTGTTTGATACTAGCAAGCGCTGCTTCCCCCATATTTTTCAAGTGCACATTACTAGCACACACCTTGCATCTTACGCTGTATTTGTCCTGTTTTACAGGCAAAACCCAGCCCTTTTCTTTGGGGTTTTCAAGCCAACTTCATTATATGTACAGCCTCCCATTGTTGTTGCGGCTTGGTGCACAATTTATGCATGCGGCAAACATTTATGGTCATTTATCCATAATTCAGGGCTTGACAATTTTTTTAAAAATCACTTGTCCGCTTGGCAAGTAGATTTCAAAATCCACTTGTCCTGATAAAACTTCTATAAACATCGTTTTTTTCGAACAATGCTAAGGCCTAGGCTAGACAAACCCTTTACCCTAAAATGTATTTGCCGCTAATTGTTGCTTGCAAAATCGCAATAAAATGTCAAATTTTATGATTCTAGCTGCAACTGTTTGACAGTGAAACTGGCAAAATACAAACTGAAAGTAAGCTATTTGCTTGGGGTGACTAACGATGAAAAATACATTGTAATTTCTGGGACTACAGGAGTCTGTATAAACTTAAATAACGATTAAACAGTTGCATTGGCTTGTTCAGCTCAGGATCCTTTCTCTCTGCCTCGGATGGCATGATGCACTGATGGGATGCATATCGTTTGCGTACCTACCATGAATGCTATTGGTACATCGTAGTAAATTTGCGCTACAGTATTGGCAAGTTCCTCGCAATAAACGGTGTTCCTAAATCAAATTCAAACGAAAATTTTAATATTTCAAATCAGATATCGAGCGTGCGCACCGTCAACATCTTTCCTGCAACTGTACACAAACAGCTGCTTTGGCCATGTGGTCTACACACAACACATCACCCGATTGGTCAATTGAGTCACATGCAAAAATGAGCCAATCACGGCTCGCGCTACGGTGTTTTCATCTTGGCTTCCGCCCAGTGAACATGTGTGAATTTACGGAGGGAACACACAAACGGGAAGCTTTGTTTTTGTTGCAGCATACGAAAAATAAAGATTCCGGTGTTTATTGCAACAATTATTTGGAGTCACAGGCAAATATGCAAAGGTATGGGATAGCGGGAATTGCCAAATGTGTCCCAAATCAGTCCGTGAGACTGCGTCAGTTCACCGCAGATCTAATCCAGTGTCCACGCTGTCACTTGCGTGTGACTGGCAGTTGTATGCTGTTTTTGCCCGGGAAGTCATCTCACGGCACATATTTTTTTCTAACACTGTTTGAACCCACCGATAAATAGCATTTGATGTTAATTTGCAGATGAATTTGCAATGCAAAATATCATTATTTTTTGACGAATTTTACTAGTAAAAAATTCCAACTAGCCCGCAGGGATAGCACTTTTTTATTTCCACCAGCCCGAGCCCAATTCTGACAAGCCTCAGTTTTCGGACATGTGAATTGTCGAGCCCTGAATTCATGATGGACCATCACTCGTAATCAAAATGACGTATGCTTGTTTTTCAAATCTTGCAAAGAATCCCGTTGCATTGAGAGTTGAAAAAGGTGCCTCCCATGATGCTGTGCAATGCAGGAAACCCCATATGGGCTATATTTAGCAATTAAAATAAACTACGATCGTAGGTATTGCAACAAACATTAAAATAAAGTCACACAAACAGATTTTTTCATTCTGTTTGTTTGTTTTTTTAAACCGGAAAATCGATTTTCCATACTTTTCAAGACTTCTTTATGAAATTCCATACTTTTCAAGGCCTGGAACAGAGGGCATTCAAATTCCATACTTTTCAAGCCTTTTCAAGCTCTGTGCGAACCCTGTCAACAGCATTCCTCAATGCCCCTTGCAACAAGCATAATGACGAAAGCTGTTAACCTGCACTATTTTTGTCCTCTGGAGACATAGGCATGCTGGTACCCTAGTGAAAATTCTTTTCCCTGGGAGGGTGAATCTGGAATCACTACAATATTTCAGGTGAGCGCAACTTTTGTCATGACTAGACCTAACACAGAAAAATGCGTCATGACAGAGCTTCCTTTGAAAGCTGCAGTAATTTGTTTTTTGAATGAAAAGAAAAAATGTTATACCTTTCTAGCCAGTGATGTGAGAATGGCATCCATGAACATCTTGAAACCAACATGCTCCCCGTAAGTTTTCCTGTAAATCTGATACAAAAACAAATGAGAACAAATGTTTCGTTAAAAAATGGCCTTTTTAACATAACAATCTGAACATTACCTGACACAGCCACACAAGATCATGGTTTCCATAGCAATACATACACACAAATACACAAACGCTTATGTTATTATTCCAGGGAGTGCTCTGACCATTAGCCAATGTTTCTTGTATTTTTGAACTCCAGATCTGTCTCTGTATTCAAATTATTTGCCTCAAGAACACTTCATCTTTTGCCTGTTGAACAGACTAAGTTCTGAGCATTCCATGGTGAAAACAGACCAATTCATTTTATATCGTTTTAGGGACACCTGAGACAATAGTAATGTAAGACTGAAGGGATCCCTCAGTAATTATGACAAGTACATGAAATGCATAAATTTGAAAAGTACATTGTACTATTGCAAAACATGCCGGTTTCCCATTTCAGCTAGGCGACTGGTGCCAAAGGTTGCAGGTTCGAGTCCCGCTCGTTCCGAACATGAAATAATTATTACATAGCATTCTTTCAAGAATACTAATATCTCAAAGAGGTAGTCTTTATGGGCAGGGATCACTCAACAGATTTGAGTGTCAACTTTTTTCATGCACTTACAATGCTTGGGACTTTTGACTTACTCTGTTGTTGATAACACTGTAATGACAAAGACTGTGGCGCCCTCTTTGGTTGAACCTCTGAATTGCCTCCTCTGCTACCACAGTCATGTCTATCTTGGGAAAGAAGGACAGGTCTTGCTTGATCTGCCGGTAGCTTGGTGGACACTGCATGTCTTTTAACCAAGTGTCCATGTCCGGTTGGGGGCAGTTGCACTTCTCATGATATACTGGGGCTGTATAGAAGAATAAATTTTCCAAATGGAATATATGTGGTTGTACAAAACTACATATTATAAATCAATTACAGTAAAACCTCTCTTACCGAACACCTCTCTATACTGAACACCATTTCTCGGTCCCAAATACATTCTTTCAATGCTATCAGACCTCTCCAAACCGAACACCTCACTATACTGAACACTTTTTTCCGGTCCCCAGGGTGTTCGGTATAGGGAGGTTTCACTGTACATGTATGAGAATTACATTAACTTTTTAAGACTCCTTTACATGAACAATAAAACCTGTCTCTAAAAGACCATCAACATACATACATACATACAGGTACAGGCTCCAAGATAATTTCTGAGTCGTTACCCGCTGAAGACCCTTTAAATTATTTGGGCTAATACAGCTTATGTCAAAATTGTACAGAATAACGTGACAATAGTATTTCCATATGAATATAGGTTAGACAGTCACAAGTTAGCAGCTTATGGAGTGTAGACAATTCAGACTACGGAATAGGGTAATGACTACCAGGAACGTGGTTCTGGATGAAAAGACACAAATACAATACTCAAACTGTTATGTTTGAAAACAATAAGCCTTTCCCTGGAGAAAGAAAACAACGAAGTTATGTATCCCAACAAATAGCCTTTCAAGAAGGGAGTGGTCTTTCAAGACAGGGACAACTCTACATACAGACACTGTTCTGCATCACCCAAGCATTAAAATTGCCATCTTTTGGGTTTATTTTACAGAGCTGCAACCCTGCTATTCATCAAGAATCAGTACCTGTGTCAATACAAATCTCTCAATATAGTTCATGGCATAATATTTTCAGCTTCCAACTGATCATGCACGTTGCCATCTGCTATCTATTGGTTTTATTCCAGAGTCGCAACCATGCTATTTGTCAAGAATCTGTACCTATCTGAATACAAAATCACAAATGTAACGCTTCAGCAAAATATCTGAATTTAGAATGCATGTGTTACTCTCAACATACATAACCACAACTCATATTAGTCAAGATAAGGGTTGCAGTGCTTTTTTACCATTAATCACAGCCACAGATTTGTAAATACAGTCGTGAACTTTCAACTTTTGCATGAGAACAAGATGTTTCAATTGTGCTAGTTTGATGCGGCATAACATTTTCAACACAGAGCTAATCCTAGTTCTGAGGCAACAATAAAAACTGCATATTTAAATTAACTGCAAGTAGAACATTGCAATGCTGGACAAATCACATGGCCATTATCAACACTTAATACCCTTTGTGCTCCAAATCGCAATACACTGTATCTTCTGTGTACCAAATTGAGATACACTGTATTTTTTCCCAACATAGTTGACTTTGTATGAGGGTACATTGATCTTAAGTGGGGACACAACAGTCAGCTATAGACAGGAAAACTCAAGATGAAACCCAACCATTTCACCGAAAGACAAAGGTTTAACTCCTCAACTAAAATTGGTATTTCTGCACTCATAAGCTGGTTTGGCCATTGACTGCAGCCGCACAAAGACACAAACCATGTGGGGTAAACTCAAATAACGCTTCAAGATTGTGACAATGATAGTTCAAAACACAGTTGCAGCCTTGTTCAAAACTGGGATATTTTGTTGCGATGTGGGCTCATTTTGCTTCATAAATTATGTTTTAACCCAAAGCTGCTCCTCGAGACCAGCTGCACCAGGTCTCCTCATGTTATTTAGCATCACATCAAAAATGGCCAATAACACAACAGAATATCTGACTTGAAGGTCATGACACCACATCCAATATGGTCAATAATGTGACAGAAGATGTTGACTTGAAGGTCAGCCTCACATTCATAAGTCACTTTTCACCAATATCAGGGACTTGACATCAGGAATTCTACTTCAATTCTGTCAAACCCTACTTTTCATCAAGGCCTTTAAAATATCACTCATCTCACTACATTGAAATTCACTTAACTGTCTCTGATATGTCAAGCCCTAAATTTATCACTGGTTTAGTGAATGCACTCATAATGTGCTGAGCACTATTACATGCAAACCATCTATTCCTGATAATCCCCTTCTTAATCATTTGACAGACTGGTACATACAGGTACAAAGACAGGGACTGCCTTCAGGAACTTTTATGGCTTATACCACAGGGACTGCATAACATTCCAGTAAAGATTTTTTTTTGAAAACTAGATATACATGTATATACCAGCTGTTACCTTATCACAGTATTTACTGCTGTGATAGTGACACTGCCATGCACATACAGACCTGTACCGTACATCATGATTTCTTTGTTAAAAAGCTTACACAGTTGCACCTGCTTTTTAAGGCCACCTCTACTGCTGGCAAAAAGTGCTCTCATATTGCTGCTGGTCTTGAAATACAGGTAAATTCACTACAATTTTAGACTAGTGCCATGAAATGGCAATCTTCAAGACATATACAGTAAAACCTCCCTATACCGAACACCCTTGGGACCGGAAAAAGTGTTCGGTATTGGGAAGTTTGCTTACATTAGAAGTACATTGTAAGTTTGGGACCAAGAAATGGTTTTCAGTACAGAGAGGTGTTTGGTATACGGAGGTGTTCGGTTAGAGGGGTTTTACTGTATATATATGGTCTCTCATGAGAAGTGATCTTCAGCTCAGATACCACTGTGACACTACTTGTGCATGGAATGCATTTTGTATCATTCTATAATACATCGGTCACATCTTTGGTCAGTCACAAGGGAAGGCAAATAAGGCATGACTTGCCAGGCAACATAACCAGAGGACTTCAACAGCTCTTTGATCAGCTGACATTGCATGCACAGACCTGTAACCAAGCAACCCTGTCACTTCAAAATTCAGTCACATCACACAAATTGGCCTTTCTAGAGAACCATCTTCATGAGTACTATCAAAGATCCACCTAGGAATTATCAAGTCAGAAATAACAAGAGTGGGCAATGCTCTTGAAAGACCATAAACCCCTTCATAAGAGGGACCCACACACCAAATTTGGTGGGGTAGCTGTTTTCATTCTTAAGACGTTGCATTGACTCTCAACATGGCATGAAGTGGACATATTTTCCCCATGACCTTGAAACAAGGCCAAGGTTACTCATATACAATCCAATCCAAGCACTTTATGGGAGGGACTTATATACCAATTTGGTCGGCATAGCTCTTTCCATTCTCAACTTATTGCCATGACACTGAACATGGCCTGAAACAGATTTATCTTCCCATGAGCTTGAAAAAAGGCCAAGGTTACTCATATACAACCCAATCCAAGCACGATATGGATAGGACCTATATGCCAAATTTGGTTAGCATAGCTCTTTCCATTCTCAAGTTATCACCATCACACTGTGTGATGGATCACTGAACACGGCATGAATTTAACAAAGTTGACCCTGCAACCTTAAAACAAGGTCTAGGTCACTCAAATGCAATTTGTCTGAGTACTCTATAAGAAGGACCCACACACCAAATTCCGCTGTGATAGGTCTTGCCGCTGTGAAGTTATCATGTTGAAATAAACTGTGGATGGGCAGACAGATGGACAAAATTATGACAACAATCCCCTTTGGAGATGTGAACTTGGGAGTTTGGTCATGGGTATCAATGTACTTTCCACCTAGCCAGTATTATAAATAGGGCCTGTATTTTTCCGTTTTTAACCGAAACAGAACGGAATAATGAATTTTTGTCACCTGTGAAACGGAATTTGCTGTTTTGCCTCAATATATTTTACATACAAAGAGAACTACTGAAACGGATTTTGGAAAGTTTTGGCTGGTGAAACGGAATTTCTAGTTTTTTCAAACGGAAAAATACAGGCCCAATATACAGGCCCTTTATAATGTCCAATATTGAAGTGTTATATCAAACAACTTCTTGCTTCATTAGGTGAATACTGAATTTCAGTGAAGCGGCCAAGTGAGTTTCGAACCAGGTCAAGGTCAACTTTGTACACCTTGCCCTTCTGGAACATCATCACGTGCAATATTTTTCAAATAGCACTGCAGCAAGTACCCTACAATGAAATTCACAAAATGAAGACCTTGGAGGAATATGTCAAGGTCACCCAAATGCAATGCTAACATGGTTTATACTAAGTACCAACGATATACCTAATTACGATGCTCCACAATTTGTCCTGTGACCTTATATATTAGGTCCTCCTCACCCACATGAACAAGTTAACCCTGACAGTCGAAGCACAAATTTCTACATGTAATTTTGTCCCATTAACCCCTTCCCCCTTGAATTAAGACTGAGTCAAAAGCTTTCCTTGGCATGAGTTGGGCACTAAGTGCTCAACCCATGCCAAGAAAAGCTGTTGACCTGGGGCATGTGATCTTGATAAGTCTCATGTACATTTCTCAGTCAAATTGTTTTTCATAACTGCTGAAATTAGTTGAAAACACTGAAGCAGACGACATTTGACCACCAGCCGGTTTTGGCCGGTTTGAGGGGGAAAGGATTAAAGTTACGATAAATGGCCCACTGTTGTGAATTCCATCAAATAGGTGAATAGTGGATAGTTTTCTTTTTTTTGATGTACATAGGGAGTGTACCAAGGACAGCTTTTGACAAAGTTCCTGAGGGTTCAGAAATACTGGCTCCAGACTGGGATGCCCAATTGTTGGAGGGTTAACTGCTGCTTGCGTTAATTACATGTGATAAATCTCATTTTACTGATGTTGTTTCAGTGCCTCTGAGAAGACAAGACTCCATGGTTTGTTAGCATGTTCATCAAATCACCACTCTTTTGGTTATTGCAGACCTGTTTGGTTTGAAACAGACCTCTCAGTAGGTACGAGGCCACCTATCAGTAGTTGGACCCACTTGTCAGTAGTCCCTAATACGAACTTACTATATTTGTTTTCTGTACCGCCACTAACATTTAATTCAAGTCAGAACACACAAAGCTTGCATATTATCATACTATTTTATAATTTTAAAAGCACAAATTTGCACTAAAATTAATAAAGATATTGCTTGTATTATCCACTGGGACAGCTGATTATGCTCAACAAAATGTTTAGTGTGTGCCATCTACTTTCACTTTGAGGAATTATTGAAAATACCATGTAATTCAAGCTGTCAATGTCAGGAGATAAATCCATACTGTTGGAGCTTCAGGATAAAACACTAGAAAGGAATTTAGTGAAAATGTGTTCAATGGACACACATAATGAAGTACTGCATAAGCAAAGCAAACATTTGAAGCTCTACTGAAACTTTTGAAACACTGGTACATAAAAACCCATACTATGGCCCATTGCGATATTTTCTGTAGTTTTTTGTTGAATTTTGATAATAAAATCCCTGTTTATGTTACGTATCGCAAATCCTCCCCGGTAGTGTCTGCTAAACTTCAATGCTACTTATAACAAATAGGGATTCTTACAAGTGCAATAAAAATAGCACACTACTTCAATTAAATTATTTTATGTCTGGAACAAGCGGGACTTGAACCTACAACCTTTGACACCAGTCGCCTAGCTGAAATGGGAAACACACATATCCACTCGACCAAATCGCCATTCCTATGAACGAATGGTTCAATTGAGGTAGTTATGTGCGAGTGCCATATCAACACAGTTATGCAGTATATTTACTGAGTCGGCATTTAAAAAATTATGTACTATTTTGTCTTTCCCCCTTTTTATCAGACTGTGGAACCGTAGGCCGTATTTTAATTCACAAAAACACGAAAGCCTCAACAAAGCCGTAGAACTAAACAGGTCTGTTATGAATGTGAACATTGTTTTATAACAGATGACTGAGAAAATCATGTCATGAGCAGAAAGTTTGGTGTGTCCAAATGTTCGAAATGGAAAGGTATTTGGCTCAGTGATTTCTGCTCACATTGTGGCTGCAAATTGTACTTCAGCCTTAGGGATGAGAACCTTAGTATTTCAGTAACTCAGATTAATTTCAAATATTTATGTTCCCAAACTTGTTGCATGGGTTTTAAAGAACACTTGCCCACAAAAATCCATTTTTTTTTATCTTAAGACAGGCTTTTGACGAAAAATATTGCAAATTACAAAAATTGTCAAATTGTCTGGGATCCTACATCACTCATTCTGAGCTTAATAATTGTGTACATAACGTTTTAAGACATCTCATCTGCAAATGGCAAAATAATATTATCACCCATTTCTGACACTGGGCATCTTAATAAACCTGTATGTTTCTGTATCTTTTGGGTGCAATAGGCCCTTTCCCACCCCCCACCCCCACCCCAAAAAAAGCTATAAAAGCAACTCCTCTTGAAAAAAAAAGTGGGTAAAGCTTTTTGGACACAGCAAAAATGTGAATTGTCTATAGACTGTGGATCTCAAAATAAGTTCAGTTAATATAAGGGCAGTCTTGCAAAGGAGGGACTATTGTAGCTTAAAGTCACAAAGTAACCCTATGGGTAATGGACAGCACCCAGGCCATATTAACAAGAGGCCCATGGACCTAGTGCTCTGTTGAAATAATTTGATGACCATCACAAAAAAAATAATTTCCTGAAATGCATTCCCTCTATGACCTTGAGAAATAAGTCTATGTCATTGATGTGATGCAATATCATGACATTCACCTTCAGCATAGGTTAAAACATTATTCAATTCAAATCACCCTGCATCCAGCTATCCATACATGGTCTCTCTCCTCAAATCAGTTAATAACTTTCACAATTATTGTTGAAAAACTATAGATTTGGACAAGTATCAAACTCCATAATTATTGGTTCACTGTGACCCATGAAGGAAGTCACCAAGTCGAGTTGCCATTGATGTCCACACTACACCCTGCCATTGCAAAATTCCTTCTTTCAACTTTACAGGCCTGGTCACCTAAGAGTAATAGGTCAAGATCACTGATATGTAACATTTTAGTACTGGACATGATTTATATATCCTACAAATTTGGCATGTCTAATTCACTAATATGATATGGAAATCCTTCAAACAACTCCTTCAGTGTTGTCCCCAGCTTTTCAGGAGGGCAGGGCACCTTTCATCTAAAAGGGCACTTTTAAAGCACACAATGACAATCCAAAAGGACATCCAAAAGAAGAGGTCCAAAACACAGGCTTTTTTGTTGTTTTTATGGAAAATGTTCTGAATTTGTATCTTATACTCATGGTCAATAGATAAATTGATACATTGTTTTGCCAATTAGTTTAAATTATATTGAAATTTCATGAGAAAATGAATGAAATTGCCCAGAATATCAAAAAACATAGGAGAAAAAGGCAAGGAGCTAAAGAAAAAGGCAGGGAGTAAAAAAAAAGGGCAGGGAGTAAAGAACAAGAGGACTGTGTGAACAGCCCGTGCCTCAGCTGATCTTGACATTCATCACACTTGCAGCTCTATGAACTTGGGATAGGATCAAGGACACCATGTTCTGAGTAAGTCTGACCTTTATAGAAGAACATTTACATGTGCAACATCAAAGTTCAAGTAGTTCTCAAGTTATAATGAAGAGTAAAATTCATGTATGTTGCACTGTGACCCCACAAACAAGGTCAAGGTCATTCATGTACTGTCTCAGCATGACCTTCATACAGAATAATTAACATGTGTCGCTAACTCAAAACAGATCTCAAGTTATCAAGTAAACAGTAAATTTCATGTCAGTTGTCCTGTGAATTAGCATTAGAATGCCCATTGACTTACATAGTAATCAATAGGAAAGCTGCATCGAATGATAAGTACCCGAATTGAAAATCCTTAAAAATCAGGAATCCAAAGCAGTGCCACCTAGTAAACAACTGTTTGACCCTTCCACAACAACATATCCATCACATTTCAGCTTAATCTGAGGGACTGTTCTGACAAGTGAAAAATAGCAAAACCATACAAAAAAATTCCTAAAAAAATTGCAGCGCCACCTGGTGAACAAATTGGGAACTAGGTGTCCCAGGGAGTGTCTATGTACGATATCAAAGCAATTGGGTACGCAGTTTCAGAGAAGAAGATTTTTTAAGATTTGTCAAAAAAAAAAAAAAAGAACAAAAAAATTCATTAAAAATCCAAAAATCACTGGAGCAAGAACATTTGAATAAAATTGGTAGAAACTCACCCAAGGTACATTGCCACCAAGTTTGAATTTAATATGGATGACGGTTTTGGAGAAGAACTAGAAAATGTGAATTAGCATTAGAATGCCCATTGACTTCCATAGTAATCAATAGGAAAGCTGCATTGACTGACAAGTACCCGAATTGAAAAAATCGTTAAAAATCAGGAATCCGCAGCATTCCCACATAGTGAACAACTTTGTTTGACCCTTCTACAAGGAACACATCCAACATGTTTCAGCTTAATCTGATTGACGGTTCTGGAGAAGAAGTCGAAAATAGCTATAACACACAAAAATTCATAAAAAATTAGGAAAAAATTGCAGCGCCACCTGGTGAACAATTAAGAAATAGGAGTATAAAAGTATAGACACATTTGTTTTACATGGATTGTGAAAGAAGTCAAGCATTGACTTATAGAGTCACTCTCCATGGCACAGATGTTGGCGTATACTTCCTACCTTGCCCAGTGGAGGAAACCGAAGACCTCGGAGAAAACCACCGTGCACGGTTAAAGTGGTAGGAACTTTTTCCACATGCTGCCCAGGACGAGAATCAAACCCGGGTCGCAGAGGTGAAAGGCGAGCGTCTAACCGCTCGGCCAACCGTGCACCCAGGGAGTGTTCCTGTGTGATATCAAAGCAATTGGGTGAGCGGTTTTTGGAGAAGATTTTTTAAGATTTACCCAAAAAAGAACCAAAAAATTCATTAAAAATCCAAAAATCACTGGACCGTGACCATTTGAACAAACTTGGAAGAGACCCACCCAAGGCACATTTCCACCAAGTTTGAATCTGGCTGACGGTTTTTGAGAAGAAGTTGAAAATGTGAATTGTGGACGACGGACGGACGGACGGATGGACGACGGACCCTCACAAAACCTCAGCTGACTGACAAGTCAGCTGAGGTAAAAAGGCAGGGAGTAAAAAAAAGGGCAGGGAGCAAAACAAAAGGACAGGGCAAATCTCCCTTCTATTTTAAGCTACAGACAACACTGTCCTTATTTCATTAAAAGTACAGGTGGAGCCACTAGTATCATATGCAACTGACATTTCAATTTCCTCCACAATCCCATTCCCTTCCATGAAGATCTATAAAAAATAAGGATGCTGCAGTGGTCAAAACAGATTCATATTTTGACCCATATATTACATAATGCTGTAGGTTGTGCCACCAATATCAAACTTCACCTGGATTTTTATACACTTGATAGGTCTCAAAAGTTATAAATATGGGGCTAGCCTGAAAACTGTAGACTGCATCCACAAGCAAAAAGTTTATGGACAGACATGAGTGATTGCATAAGCTCTGCCACATATGGTAAGCCGAGCTAAAAATGCATTCACAAGGTTTTCCAGGAATACACATCTATGTCAAAATCCAGTTGCCAGTTCTGGCCACCAGCATGGCAAACCAGTAGGTGATCATAGAGAAATACTGAATGGCAATATGACAACATGAGGATATATGTCTGAAACTACATGCAATATACTTCAACAAAGAGAGGTTGTCATGCCTGTGTGCAATGATAAGGTGCCAGGCTGTTCTGCCCAAACACAGAAATTCATGACTCTTGGGGCTCTCATAGCTAAGCACACATACTGAACTGTGCAAAGCATGTCAAGGAAGCTTGACCTAACCTGGCAACAAAGGTACACCATGACTATGAAATCAATCATGCACACAATCATTGTACTGAGGCGGCAAAAATAACAACTGGATTTTACAAGGTACCTGGTTGCAAAATACCTGCCATGTCTGTGAAAATGTGTAAAACTTGAAAACCATGACAATAGACATCTGCTGTATTAGAAAACGGATATATTCATAGTGAACACCTATTCAACAGCCACTTATCTATGGCATCACACAACCATTGATTTGTCAGGCAAGCTACAGCTGTCCCACTGAACTGAGCACAATGACTTTTATTGAACTTGGGACACGAAATAATAAAGTCCCTGTAAATGTTACTTGACAGTCATATCTAGAGCTTTCACACAACAGGTACCATCTGTGAAATGCACAAAAGAAATGGCTGATGTACACTTCCTAGCTCAGTCAGTCAATGCTTGCCCATATTTTACAAAGCACCACCAGCGATTACATATATATTACACCTCATATGACTTAAAAAAAAAAAAAAAACTTCTTAAGGCCACATAAATAGCACATAGCATTTTTTATGCGTTTTGAACCTCAATCCATACTATGCATGCATAGGTGATAGCAATAACTAAGCCGCAATGCCCTGGACACATCTCAGCTCCTGTTCCATTTTGGGACAACCGCAAGATTGATTTACTTTCTCTCCCTCTTTCTTTTCAGAGGGGGGGGGGGTAGGGAGAGGGGGGACAGGGTAATATCCCAAACCATGCACATCATGCGTGGACATCAATGATAACATTTATGTGATTCTATCAACTAATACATGCACATGTTTAAAGACTTTTCTTTACAAAAGTTATCATGACGTATCAACAAGAGGCCCATGGGCCTAATGCTCTGCTGACATACAATCTGATGACTATCAGCGGAAAATCATTTCCTGAAAAGCATTCCTTCAATGACCTTCAGATTTAATCAAGTTATCCATATTATGCTACATAAAACTTTCACATGATACACATCTGTGGTACGTTTGGTATTATTCCCCTTTTTCTTATCAAGATATTGAATTAAATGTCCTTTGTTTACGTGCTTAATGACTTTGAAAAATAGATTAAAGTCACACAATCATTGGGTCAAGGTGACCCAAAAGTAAGTCACCAAGTAGAGTTTTACATACAATGTACTCAAGTGCAATTTTGACTTAGAGGCTCAGTTCTCTTTGTCATTCCATGTAATATTCAAGCTACAGCCTGCTGCTATATAACAAAATCACCTCTTCCAACTTTACAGGCCTGGAAAATTATAAAAAAGGTTGACCAAGGTTACTGGTATTATATAAAATATTAACATCGGACATGATGTATATATATCCTAAAATTTGGCATCTCTAATTCAATTATTTTCTGAGACTTGGAATTTTATATCGTTTTTAACTCATAATTTCCATCATAGCATAGTTGGCTCCACTAGTATCATACACAACTCCAATTTTGATCTCCACCATAATATCACTTATTTCATGAAGATCCATAAAAAGATTGCGAATGCTGAACTAGTCACAAGATTTTCACATTCTGACCCATATGCTACATAACAGGGTGGGTGCTGCCACCAACTTTGCAGTCAATGTACAATTTCATACACTTGATCAGGGGTCACATTAAGCTTGTGTCCTGCGTCATGGACGCAAAAAATGAAGAATAAACATCTAGAAATTAATGAAACAGTGTTATTTTGCGTCTCTGTGGATGCACGCACAAAAAGGCGATGCATTTTGAATGATACAACTGCAAAAATTACCCCAAGCAGTCACGGTGTTTTGCATCGACCATTATCAATATCATGATTATGTATTATACTGATGGAATCCTTTGAAGTTCGTCTTTCCATGTAACAAGCTCTCTTATTTGAAAATTTTATTAGAAAAAATATCCCTGGGGTGTCCCTCCAAAAATTTCTCACAATGGGAATGGATGTATGTCATTTCACCTCATTATAAATGTGCTGAGAGCACTTCCAGGCTCCTCAATGGGTGGATTTGATCATGTGCTGCTCACTGTCCAATCAAATTCATTGTTGCCCATGTGCGTGTCTCATGTCCGCAATGTTCAGAAGGTACAAGTCATTTTACGCGAAGGTTATTGGACCAACATGTTAAATTTTTACATCATATTTTCACCAAAAAGACTTCCATCGAGCAAATCTAGACACAGATAAAGGCAGGGGTGAAAATACATGTCGGACGGCAAGGAAAACAAGCAGATTAGTCATGGCACCTGCATGTTTTATTTTTTTATCATTTTGATGTATGTTGATTATACCAAATAAAATCAATTAATCAAATGATATCTAGTTTGCACAATTTCAGACTGGACTCATCAATTCAGTTCATGGACCCACTATTTTTCCTGATAAAGAAGAAAAATGGGTCCAACGGACCCATACTGAAAAATCCTTAATGTGACCCCTGTTGATAAGTCCTAAATGTTTTATGGGCCAAACTTAAAAGCAGCGGTGGGGTGCAGAACATTTGACAAGATTTTCACATTGTTGCCCCCATATTCCGACTGGCCATTTGACCTTCACCTTCAACTCAGAATCAAAAATAACAAGATGGCTGTGTGAACAGCCCATGCTCAGCTGATCTTGACATTGTTCACACTTGTAGCTGTATGAACTTGGGAAAGGATCAAGGTCACCCATGTTCTGAGTAAGTCTTACCTTTATAGAAGAACACTGTGCAACATCAAGGTTCAAGTAGTTCTCCAATTATAATGAAGAGTAAAGTTCATGTATGACCAATAACTACCCAAACTGAAAATCCTTAAAAATCAGGAATCCAAATCAGTGCCACCTAGTAAACAACTTTGTTTGACCCTTCCACAAGAACATATCCATCGCATTTCAGCTTAATCTGAGTGACGGTTCTGAGAACAAGTGAAAAATAGCAAAACCATACAAAAAATTCATTAAGTAATTAGAAAAAAATTGAAGGAAACAAATTGGGAACTAAGTGTCCCTGAGAGTGTCTATTTACGATATCAAAGCAATTGGGTGAGCGGTTTCACAGGAGTAGAGTTTTTAAGCTTTGCCCCCAAAAAAGGAACAAAAAAATTCATAAAAAATCCAAAAATCAATAGAGCGTGACCATTTGGACAAACTTGGTAGAGATCAACCCAAGGCACATCCCCACCAAGTTTGAAGTAAATCTGGCCAACATTATTTAAGTTATAACCATAACAAGAAATTCCCATGTTAAACTTTCCTATTAAAACTTGTGTTAAAATTCTTGAAAAAAAAAAAAAAATCATAAAAAAAAAAAAATCCAAAAATCACTGGAGCATGAACATTTGTACAACCTTGTAGAAACCCACGCAAGGTACATTGCCACCAAGTTTGAAGTTAATCTGTATGAAGGTTTTAGAGAAGTTGAAAATGTGAATTAGCATTAGAATGCTCACTGACTTCTATAGTAATCAACAGGAAAGCTGCATAGACTGATAAATACACGAATTGAAAAAAATCATTAAAAATCAAGAATCTGCAGCATTCCCACATAGTGATCAACTTTGTTTGACCCTTCCATAAGGAACATATCCACCATGTTTCAGCTTAATCTGAGTTACCGTTCTGGAGAAGAAGTCGAAAATAGCTATAACACACAAAAATTCAGAAAAAATTGCAGCGCCACCTGGTGAACAAATTAAGAACTAGGAGTCCCAGGGAGTGTTCCTGTGTGATATCAAAGGAATTGGGTGAGCGGTTCAGGAGAAGAAGATTTTTTAACATTTCACCCAAAAATTCATTAAAAATCTAAAAATCACTGGACCATGACCATTTGAACAAAATTGGTAGAGACCCACCCAAGGCACATTCCCACCAAGTTTGAAGTGGATCTGGCATATGGTTTTCGAGAAGTCGAAAATGTTATTTGGGCCAGCCTTAAAAATATTTCTGTTTCGTATAACGCGCCCGGTGTGCGCAAAACGTTGCGGTTGGAATATTTTTTTCAACAATGCAAAAAAAATTTTTTTTCAGGCTTGATTTAACGCTACTCGCCCACCCCGTTTTGCAGTTCTGTAAACGCATATCGTTTGCATACCCACCATGAATGCTATCGGTACATCGTAGTAAATTTGCGTATACAGTATTGGCAAGTTCCTTGCTATAAAAGATGTTCCTACATCAAATTCAAACGAAAATTTTAATATTTCAAATCAGAAATCGAGTGTGCGCACCGTCCACATCTTTCCTGCAAATGTACACAAACAGCTGCTTTGGCCATGTGGTCTGACGCACAACACATCACCCGATTGGTCAATTGAGTCACATGCAAAAATGAGCCAATCACGGCTCGTGTAACAATGTTTTCATCATGGCTTCCGAACAGTGAACATGTGTGAATCAGTCGTAATTTACGGAGGGAACACACAAACGGGAAGCTTTGTTTATATTGCACAGCATGCGTAAATAAAGATTCCAGTGTTAATTGCAACAATTATTTGGAGTCACAGGCAAATACGCAAAGGTAGGGGATAGCGGGAATAGCCGAATGTGTCCCAAATCAGTCCGTGAGACTTGGTCAGTTCACCGCAGATCCACTCCGCGCTGTCACTTGCGTGTGACGGGAAGTCCTGTCAAGGCACCTATTTTTTCCAACACTGTTACTGTTAGAACCCACCGATAAATTGCATTTGATGTTAATTTGCAGATGAATTCGCCATGCAAATTTTATTGTATTTTGACCCTGCTTTGACATCGTTGGGGCAGATCACACTGACGGTGAGAAGTGTGACCCCGCTCAGCCAACCGATAATTACTGCCGGTACCTTTGCTATCGTAACGTAATCGTATGTAGTGTACGACAGTGAAAATGTCTGCTTGTGTTGACAGAGATAAAGTTCTGATGAATACAACTGCTGACCAACTAATTGTTTAAACTTGGAATGTTTATCAATTAGCAATTATTATCACCTATCACCTATCGGTGCCCCACGCGTGTGCTGCGAAAGCTCTTTTTTTTAAAGTGATTAGACCCCCCCTTCCCCCTGTAGCCAGCCTTGCAAACAACTGCAAGTTGTAACTGTGTCATGGAAAATTGAGGAATAGAGTTCCCAGCGAAAAAAAAGGTGCTTGCCCGGCTGGGCAAGTACTTTTTAATTTTAAATTGCCCGAGATTAAATCTGACTTGACCATAGAGCAATAAAACTCTTAATCCACGTCCCTGCACATACACTCAAAAGAGGTGTGTTCATGACTTGTAATATTTACTCTCGGAACCCACATCATACACCCCTCCCCTCCCCTGCTGTTGTCAAGTGAAAATTAAAACTGCACATTTGTATTTGATATCTTACTCTTTTTCTTCTGTGATATTTTAAAAAAAGGGCAACTTTACAATTACACTAATCTAAAATTGAAAAAAAAAAAAAAAATCCTCCCTGCCTCATCAAATTTTTCAAGGCCTTGTTATACAAAACAGAATATTTTTAAGGCTGGCCTTGTGGATGGACAGACGACGGATGTCCTACCCTCCTAAAGCTCAGTTGACTTATCAGCTGAGCCAAAAAAAAAAAAACAAGAGGGCTGTTTGAACCCTAAAATTCAAAGTGGCCCTGTGACTTTGACAAATACGATGTATATTCAGGTTACACATGTTAGGCCATGCAATTCCTGTTTTAATCAAATTTTGAGCAGAATGTGCCTATTTTTAAAGCAGGAAAAATCCAAGCTTTGACAAAATTACCATGAAATTTCAAGAATAAAAGCAGAATTAACAAAATTAAATCTTTTTATTATATGAATGTTATTATGCTCATAACAGGCTTAAAGCGGAATCTGTGAAAAATGAAAACAGAATGTTCAAGCTTATAAAGCTGAAACTACATGACCCAACATATGCATGTAGAGTCTTAACTTTGCACTTACAGAGGGCCACCACCAGGTGCAGTATCAAAATCCTGTCTTGCAAATTCTAAAGTTATACTTTAGCCAAATGTAAAATACACTTTTAGCATGTTAAGTGGCCCTCTGACTTTCACAATCTATAATGGTCACTTGTGTGAATGGGAAGGTAGCTGTCTTGCACCTTTTTACATACAACTGTCAATGACAAAAGGAATCACAGAATCATATACAGAAACATACACATACAACTTGGTCACAAGTTGGTGTATTTAACTGATTCCATACCAGTCCCTGATTTTTCCATATATTTACCTACATTGAAGACGACATTTGCATATATCTAAATTCTTCATGAAAAGAGCTTTTGTTCAAGTATCAACATGCCTATAGTCTTAAGTCAGTGGTTCTGGCACTGCCTGCAAGGGCAGCTGCAGCATGACTTGCCAGGCAGTGCCAGAACCACTGACCAAGGCCCGTGACCATAGTACGGAATGAGTTAGGTATTGTTGGGAGATGAAAAACTCTTACCTTTGAGCACATATGGAGAGTCTGCCACCGCAGCTCCATTATACAAAACTTCTATTTTGAGGTTGGTGACTGTCTCGTACAATTTGTATCGCACAATGTAAGTTCCATCATGACGATCTAGAACCTGGACCCATGCACGTGCTCTGTTACCATCATTGCCTGATGTCATATGAACTTCAAATGCATCTTCACCTATGGAGTCTGTGATGCTGAAAAGTGGACATGGAACGATGGAAGAGTAATACTTAGAAACGGTGTGGGTTAATGTTAATCTTAATATGCTCAGTACATATGTGTAACTTGGTATCCAACCAATCCAGAAGGCCAAGTTTAACTGTTATATTATGTATAGCAAAATATGGATGTGTGTTAACATTAAACTGTCGTATACCCTTTGTTCTTAAATCAATAATGAGTCAAAACCTTTCCTTGGCATGGGTTGGGCACTTAGCACCTAACCAATGCCAAGTTAAAGCTGTTGACCTGGTGCATTTTATTGTTTTATCCCTTTCAATGCCACATTTTTGACTGAGCCAACAGCTTTCCTTGGCAAGCTTTGGGTGCAACATTCACAAAGAAAAACCAAGGGAAGCCTTTGACCTGGAGTACTATACTCTTTGTAACTACAGACATGTTGGCACTTGAATGAAAGATCTTTTCACAAGGAACAAGAATCTAATGTACCATCTTTATCATGATTCAGAGCTTTTCATTTTGAGTAGTTCGACTTGAGTCGCATTTGGTACTGAAACAGTCAAGTGTGCCACTTTAGAGTTCGCTTGCTTCCGTCTGCAAGACTAAGGTTGTATATTTCTCATCACACATATAAACCAGTGCTGTAGATGGGCCTAAAAATTTCAAATCAATTAATACTTTTTATTTATCATATTGAAATTTGAATCAATTGTTTCAACCTAATGACCCCCTTGACTAAACTATCATATGGTCCCCCAAATGATAATAGAACCAAAAGAGCATTCATGAACAAAGCGTCAACTCATCCATACTGCCCAGAAGGACTGACCCTCTCAAGAGTGGGCACTTTTCTCTGGTCCTAGGGGTGCCCACTTTAGAGAGGGTTTACTGTATTAGTGAACACCGGAATTTTTTCTTTTTCTCTCTCCTTCCTTCCTTTCTTCTTCACAGCCACATTGGCCTGGAGATTTCCTCTAGCACTATTTTTCCTAAAACCACCAACCTTGCTATGGTGACTGACCTTACTAATGAAATTGTGCATTTTATTTGGAATAGTCATGATGTTTAAAAGTATGCAAATTTAGAGACAAATAAAATTTTGAATGCTCCATATTTTCCAAAATATTGCAGATACTCACCTGACACCTGCCAATATAACGGACAATAAGTTATAAGTTAAGTAGAATTTTAAGTTATGCAATAAGGGGCTTTGAAAAGTTTTAAAGTTTTATATTTCCAAAACTATATTACACAGACATGCCATTCAACTTCAATTTACAGTTTTGTAGCATAGCCGCATCCAATGAACCATAAACCAAAGTTATAGGATTTTAATTTATGCAAATTAGGTAAACATGCAAAATGCAAATCTTGAACAGCTTCAAAACTATTACAGATACAGGTGCCATTCCTACTTCAATTTATGGGTTTGTGGGAAAGCCCCATCAAATGAACCATAAACCAAAGTTGTAGGCTTTCAATTGATGCAAATTCACAAAATTAAGATGTTGAATAGAGTCAAAACTATTATAGATACTAGCATCTTTCAAACTTCATTTTATAAGTTTGTGACATGGCTACATCCAATGAACCAAATTTGTAACACTTTACTTCATAAAAATTAGGATAATACTATTACGCAAAATTTAGATTATGTTGAACAATGGCAAAGTGTAGCATTTCAAACTGGTCTCATTTTGAAGGCACTCAGATTTTCTGTGAAGCAACTCTTCTTTTCTAGTTTAAGCTTGTGTGTGTCTAAGTGAAGGAGTTACTATCATGGCATAACTGATTTATTCCTATACAGGTTTATCAATGACATTGTGATGATCATTACAAACATAAATATGAGACTTATGACTCTCAGTGACACTGTAATAAATTCTTTGTCAAGTTTAGAGCCAGGTTTCTCGTGTAAACCTTTTTTCTTCTTCAGAACCTTTCCATAGAAAGAGACAAGGTATGATGGATTACTTAGATGCAAAACAAAATTAGCTCAGTGAAGATGTCATGAGAAACTTGATTGGTTTATTGGGCAAAAGATGCATCTATTCAATTAAATCATAGAGGTAATTTCTGAATCATGTATAGAGATTTTCCGACCAAACGGTTGACGAATCAATAATCTGTATAATCAACCAAGCACTAATATAAATGTACATAATACTTTCCAGTTATAACTGTACAGTGGTAACCTGCTACTTAACCCTAGCCCTGACGAATTGTCTTTTTAACCTGCTTTTCAGACAGTATATACCCAGGCCCTGTAGCCCTACGATTGAGTCCTAATACCCCAAAAGTGGTCACATACATGTACAGTAGATGGTCTGTAATTGCAAGTAAACCAACAAAGGAATAAGACTTAAAGAGGTTTGTGTCTCGAAAGGGTGGTCTTGAATGCTAATATGGTCTCTCACGAAAGGTGGTCTTTACAGCAGCATATATTATACCACTGTATTTCAAAATACATGCACTTCTTCCTGATCAATGAGATATGACAAGAACACACTGTAATTACCTGATTCTAATTAATACAGTGTAATCTACCAACTTGATAGCAGTGTTATGTAAATCATCATGGTAAATAACAAGTTGTCTGTGTCTTTTGTAAGGAGAATTGCATGGGAAACCTCTCACAAACAATGCCATCCAGGTCAAGGGCTTCCCCCCAGCAGGAATGAACAACCAAGATGTATGTTAGAAAGTGGTGGACACATTTTTATTTTATGTCAGTCTGTTTTCCTTCACCTCAGCGTACAGTAGGCTAGAATTTAGATTTGTCTTGGCCCCAGGGATTTTTCCCTTGTGAAAGAGTCATTCGATACAAGTATGTGTTCCATTCACCTGAATCATCAGTGACATTCATGATATTCATACTTTACATAACCATACATTGTACCAATAGAAGGTATGAATAATTGGATAAACAAGTCATACAAACCAGTACCTTATTCTATATGCATATAAAGGTGTCCCCTCCCCTTTTGAGAGTCCAACTGTCTTTTAAGATATTTATCTGATTTCTGGTGATATCATTTCCATGTTATCACCTCCATGTAAGGACCATTATGTGTTTATTTTGGGCCTGCCATTTGGGTGGGTTCCCAGAGGGACAACTGTATACACGTACGTCACTTTTCCTTTTGCATTTTACTAAATACTATTCCCAGTATACACAAGTTGGTATATGCTGTATATACTGCATGTGAAACCTCCAAAACCATTATGTGCAGGAAGCATATGCAACAGTCCCTCTTTTATGACACTATCCTTGGAAAGCTCTAAAGTGGGACATGTAGAAAGCATATAGTCTCTCATCGGAGGCAAGGCTCTGCACTTCTTTTTAAATTTCTGTTGCCCGCAGGGCTAGTACTCTGAGATTTGAATTTGCCCTGATTGAAATTTGACTTTGTTCTGGGCTGGTGGACAGGCAAATTGTACGGGCCCTCGGAGGTAAAATAACATGAAAAAAACTTATATGGACCTGGTGAATGTAGTTTTAAAAGTTAATTGGTATTTCAAAAGTGGAATAAGTGAAATATTACCATGCTATCAGGGAGGTTAATGGCACTTTCAATTTGTGCCAGAAATCAAACTTGCATTTTAATATAAGCGGCCTATCATAGTAATGGAAATTGTTTCATGGCAAAATCATGCAGACACTATGATTTGCTGACATACTGTTTGTCAAATAACATTCTTTGAATTGAACAATATTACAACTGATGACCAAGAAAACCCTCCCATAAACAGAAAGTCAGGTGTGCCCAAATGTTGGATATTGAAGGTTGCTGATCCTATGTTATTTGCGTTGGACTTCTAGCTAAGTTGTATAACTACCCTTGAGGCCAGAACCTCTGTATTTTATCTATGTACACACACTAGATTCAAGATTTTATTTTGCAAACTTCATTACACGTTTGTCAAGTAATATCATAAGCACACGTCACTACAAAAATTTGTTAATTGAAACTGCTTGTTTTTTAAATCACCTTTAATTTCATGCTTTAGGATATATATATATATATATATACATATATATATATATATATATATTATATAATATCTTCCTGCCTGTGCAATATTATCTGACGGAAAATTATTGCAAATTATATTACAGTGGCATGAGCACATAGATTTTTCAGATCTACTTTTTTTAACAATCGTCTCTAAAAAGAATCGAGTCTCTGTTTCTCATCATCAGTTTATGTTAAAGATTTACCTCATCCAACTATGGTCAGTGACATCACCATCCGACACCATGACAACAGGATAATGGCTACAGCACTTCCCTGCTTGGAGGATTCTGCATGCAGTTCCACCTGTGAGAAGCCACACATGGGCATTGCCATGATGAAACAGGTGAAACTGCAGAATCCACATTAATTACATTTTGCGAATTATTGCCCCTTTTCTCCTTCAAAAGAAAGATGTGTATGAATGTTTGGCTGAAACTATACCTGTATCTCGTATTAAAATGAGTTTTGCATTTTTGCACGCATGAGTAAACCTGTTGATAGCAGTTTCTGAACTCAAAACTCACTTGTCTCCGTTTTGGCCGACTGCTTGAATGATGAAGTAGCGAGCGGGCATCACTATTTCTGCCTTCAGTCCTGGACCCCATACAAGTGAACTTCGTTTACTGACCAGATGATCTCCCCATATTATTGTGACAAAAGTATAAAGACATAAAACAGATATAACGGTTATTGCGATGAGTCTGGTCATAGTTGCACAACAATGATCGTTCCTTCTCCCTTTCGATGACATCACCCACACGCTGTGGTTACCTGTACCGGTGCCCCTGCATGTTCTCCCAAGTCTTCTCGCACGCTTACTTTGCTCGTGTTATGCAGCAGTTGAATTAATCAATTTTACTCCCTTACTGGTAATAATTGGTTTTCGCTTACAAAAAGTTAGTAAACCAGATTAATGAGCAGCGGTTTCTTAAATTATTGTTACAAAGTAATTTTTATATTTTTTCAATTATTTGTATGGCGGAATTGCAGGTTTCAGAAGCAAAGTATTGGTTGAATTGCGTACAGATTACGGGGAGTAAGTTGGCATAGAGGGACAGCTCTGTCATGCGCACTATCGGCCTTTCTCGCATTTTACCGTCAAGGACGCCATTATCGCAGCTCGAGAAAGGGACGTGATTTCGCACAAAAATTCAAGTTACTCAGCGCCAAACTGTCCATAGCTTGGTCAAACGGTAAGTTAAAAGTGTTGTGCCAACCGAGACACAAGAAAAAGGACAGAAAATTGTGTAAATGTATGTGTTTAGCCTATAGAAAGGTATGCTGTATTTAGGGTGGCCATTTTCCCATTTTGTAGTTGGGCTGCAACTGGATCTCACGACTCAACTTTTTGCACACACAGTTGAGTCGTCTGCTAATGGTCGTTCACTGGGTTCTGTGTGGAGAGTTCTGGAAAAAGTTTTGTTTTAAAGTGTATAAGATCGTAGTTTCGATTTGAATATAATGGGTCTTTGTGTTTTTATGAGAATTAGATTCGAATGTACGTATTTGTTTCGCCTGTCAAGCTCTGACAAGTCAACTGGTCAAGCGGGTGAAGGAGCATGATTATGTGGAGATGGGAAGTCCATAGCATAGGCATATAGTTACCACAAGAATCTTATTGGAGCCCGCAGTCCAACATGTACCAGTACTTCATTTGCATGTTCAAAATGTGGCCTTATTGAATGGTGCAAACCTCTCGACAAAAAATAAGAATCTAATGGGATTTGGCCAACAAGAGCTCTGGTCCGGTAAGGTTCAACTGGGCCAGAAATACTGCCTTTGCAGGTCTTTTGCATGATCTGAGGCATGCAAAATAATCATTATGTGTCTGTGGCACTATTATTCCAAAAAACCACGAAACTTGCCGTAGGTTGCTGACTGACCTACCAGTGAAACTGTGCATATCGCTTCGAATAGTCATGATGTTTAAAACTATGCTAATCAGGAGCAAAGCTCCATGTCTTCCAAACTTGCAAATAGATACAAAATTTCAATGTGCATGTACAGGTCTGTGACACCTGCCAACATAATAGATAGTAAATGAAAGTTGTATAATTTCAAATTATGCTAATAGGGGGCACTGAGCCGAAATTTAATAAAAGTTGAACTATTCCAGAAAGAGATGCCATTCTGACTTTCAATTTATAGGTATGGGCAAAGTCACATGCAAAGAACCGAAGTTAAGGGGTTTCAATTCATACAATTAGGTTAAAATGCAAAAGTTAAATCTTCAATAGCTTCAAAACTATTATATCCAATTTATGGGTTTGTGACTAAGCTCCAGTGAACAATAAGTTAAAATTTTATTTTATGTAAATAAGGAGAATACACAAAATTTAACTGTTTTTGAATAACTTTAAAACTTATACAAGGAGATGTCATTCCAACTTCAAGTTGTAGGTTTGAGTCTTAGCTGCATCCAATGAAACCAAGAGTCAAATTTGTATTTTTAATTTATACGAATTAGGCTAATAGTAATACACAAAATTAAGATTATGGTGGCAGAGTATCATTTCAAACTGCTCTCATTTTGAAGACATCCAGGCACATTTGCTATGAAGCAAATCTTATTTCTTAGTTTAAATACTTGTATTTTGCTAGAAGATCTTCATTGGCAACAATGTTAAAGCAACAAAATCCAAAGAAAAGTGATAAAGCTTTATTTTCTTCATGTTCAAGTTCTACCTACAGAAATTGTGGGTTGGCAGCAAATATCGCATTATAGAAAGACAAAATATTTCATGATTTTTGTATTTTGCATATTTTTCAAGGTCATGGGTATTTCGTCTGAAATTGATGCGAACATGATAACTCAAGAAAGGTTTGCCTTGGAAGGTTTTACATTTTTTTAATATGTTCCCATATAAGACCTTGCTTGGGATTGCAAATTTGTTACCTTGACCTATTTTGAAGGTCACATGGTCATAAATTTCATTTGAAATTGACATGAATGTGGTGACTCCACAAAGATTTGACTCTGGAGGTTTAAATTGTGGATGATTATGTACCATAATACAAAATAGGTTGAATGACCTTGACCTATTGACAAGGTCGAATGACCACTTCTTAAAAATCATTGCAGACACATTTGAGAAGGATTTGGCTTAAGAGGTTAAAATTTTGCATGATTATGTTTCTATATGCGACTTTATAATAAGACCTTGCTTGTGATTGCATATGTTTGACCTTGACCTATTTTTTAAGGTCACAAGTACTTCCTTGAAGTTGTGGAAGCAATAAGGCAAAAATAATTTATGGCAGCAGCTTCAAATTGTGTGATTATGTATCCATATAAGAGCTAGGTTGAGATTGTAAATGGGCTGACCATGACCTATTTTTCAATGTCATAGGGTAAAGAGGTTGAAATTTTGTATGCTTATGTGCATATATAAGAACAAGGTTAAGATTGTATATGAGTGTCTGATCCATTTTCAAGGTCACATGATAAGTCCAGAAAGATTTGAGTTGGGAGACTGAAATTTTGTGTGATTATTTACCGATATAAAAGATAAATTGGGATTGCAGATGTGTGGCTTTGAGCTATTTTTAGCTCAGCTGACTTGTCAGTTAGCTGAGCTTATCTTACGGTCGTCCATCCGTCAACAATTCACATTTTCGACTTCTTCTCCAAAACCATCATCCAGATTAACTTCAAACTTGGTGGGGATGTACCTTAGGTGGGTGTCTACCAGTTTGTTCAAATGTTCATGCTCCAGTGATTTTTGGATTTTTAATGATTTTTTTTTGTTCTTTTTTTGGACAAATCTTAAAAAATCTGCTTCTCCAAAAGCACTTACTCAATTGGTCTGATATCACACGTGAAGACACTTAGGGACTCTTTGTTCTTAATTGTTCACCAGGTGGCGCTGCAATTTTTTTCAAAATTTTTATGAATTTTTGTGTGTTATGGCTATTTTCGACTTCTCCAGAACCGTCACTCAGATTAAGCTGAAACATGGTGGATATGTTCCTTGTGGAAGGGTCAAACAAAGTTGTTCACTATGTGGGAATGCTGAGGATTCCTGATTTTTAAGCATTTTTTTTCAATTCGGGTACTTATCGGTCAATGATTACAATGTAAGTCAATGGACATTCTAATGCTAATTCACATTTTCGACTTCTTCTCCGAAACCGTCATCCAGATTAACTTCAAACTTAGTAGGGGTGTACCTTAGGTGCGTGTCTACCAGGTTTGTCCAAATGGTCATGTTCCAATGAATTTTGGATTTTTTTATGATTTTTTTTCAAAAATCTTTACAAAAGTTTTAATAGGAAAGTTTAACATGGGAATTTCTTGTAATGGTAATAACTTAAATAATTTTGGCCAGATTTACTTCAAACTTGGTGGGGATGTGCCTCGGGTGAATCTCTACCAAGTATGTTCAAATGGTCACGCTCTATTGATTTTTGGAATTTTTACGAATTTTTTTGTTCCTTTTTTTGGGGCAAAGCTTAAGAACTCTTCACCTGAAACTGCTCACCCAATATTTTGATATCGTACATAGACACTCCCAGGGACACATAGTTGCCAATTTGTACACCAGGTGGCGCTGCAATTTTTTTCTATATATATATATATTTTTTTTAATGAATTTCATGGTTTTGCTTTTTTTTACTTGTTCTCCAAATCGTCACTTAGATTAAGCTGAAATGTGATGGATATGTTCTTGTGGAAGGGTCAAACAAAGTTGTTTACTAGGTGGTACTGCTTAAGATTCCTGATTTTTAAGTACTTTTAACTTGGGTACTTATGGGTCAATGCAGCTTTCCTATTGATTACTGTGTAAGTCAATGGGCATTCTAATGCTGATTCACAGGACAACTGACATGAAATTTACTGTTTATTTGATAACTTGAGATCTGTTTTGAGTCAGCTACACATTTTAATTATTCTGTATGAAGGTCATGCTCAGACAGTACATGAATGACCTTGACCTCGTTTGTGGGGTCACAGTGCAACATACATGAATTTTACTCTTCATTATAACTTGAGAACTACTTGAACTTTGATGTTGTACATGTAAGTGTTCTTCTATAAAGGTCAGACTTACTCAGAACATGGTGTCCTTGATCCTTTCCCAAGTTCATAGAGCTGCAAGTGTGATGAGACCTGTCAAGATTGGCTGAGGGACGGGCTGTTCACACAGCCCTCTTGTTGTGTTTGTGACTGCTAATGAGTAAATGACAAGTTGTACAAATGTAATGCACATCTGCCAGTGTCAACGTGAGGGTTATAAACAGTTGGACTGACAAAGAATTAAAGGTAGCATTTCATGACTTCTATTGTAACTGTGTGTATTTGTTTGAGTCCTGTGTTATGGTATGTTGGTCAGAGAACTGTATATACATGTACATTGTACATGTAATGTGGTGAATTTCAATGTTTGGTACAGACAGTTGGTATACAGAGACTTGGTATAGATACTGGATGTAGATGCAACTTGGTGCAGACACTTCATCTGAACAGTCACATCTTGTAATGTACAAATACATGTAGTCTGTTAAAGTTAATAAAGAGTTGAAGTCTACAAGCCAATCTCAACTCCATGCTTACATTGTAACAGTATTACTTGTTCTTGGTATTTTCCAAAATTTTGATGTAATGGTCATGTGATAGACACTGAACTTATTTTCTGCAAACAATTTAAGAACTATATTATTGAAAGTGACACTAACAAAATCTGTACCCGTTTGGTATGATATATGACATTATGACCTGTTCGGTTTGTGAATTTTAGGCTTTGTGGCTACTGCAAAAAATTCTCAGCTTTGAGCCCTGTGAACTGGAAATATATTGATGTTTGATACATAAGTCTGTTTTTAAGTAGTCCACAAACAGTTGAGTGATTATTTTATGATAAATTCTTTTTTTTTTTTTTTCAAAAGTCAGCATGGATTTGAAAAACTACATTCCAGTGAAACTGCAGCCTTAGAGTTTATTGATGGTATCATGACTTTTTGGATAATGGAGAATTACCTTTTAGCCATATATATTTAGACTTATCAAAGGCTTTTGATACGTTCGATCATCAAATTCCCCTGTACAAACTCCAGTATTATGGAATTAAAGGAATTGCTTTGAATTGGTTCAAAGTTTATCTTACAAATAGAAAATAATGTGTTTCTTATGAGCAAACTTGTCATAATGTTTCACCCATAACAACAGGGGTCTCTCAAGGATCTATCCTGGGGTCTTTGTTGTCTGTAATTTATACAAATGATAGGCACATAGCCACATCAAAATTTGAGGGCATTCTATATGCTGATGACACAACTTTGATAAATTCTCTGTGTACTTTTGACTCTGTTTCTCATGATTTTTCTGAGTTAATAAATATTGAATTAAATAAAGTTCATAGTGGTTAGCAGCAAATAAGCTTTCATTGAACATAGCAAAAACTAAATACATAAAATTCAATTTCTCACAAAGGAAACTAAATTTTTTCACTGGATTTAAATATTGATGGTACTAGAATTTCAAGAACATAACAATTCAATTTTTTTGGTTTGCGTGTACACCAAAATTTGAACTGGAAAGCGCATTTGCATAAAATAGGTAATAAGCTTTCGAATGTAGTTGGAATTTTCACAAGAATTTGTCTATATTTTACAACACAAAGCCTATTAATGATGTACAATTCTCTGTTCTTGCCACATTTGAACTTTGGCATTCTTGCTTGGTGACACTGTTAAGATCGAATGTTTATATTATAGAAAAAGGCTGTTCGTCTCATGTCTAATGCTTCATATAATGCACATACAGATCCTCTCTTTAAACAGCTTAAGATATTGAAACTTAATGGCATTCTAGGGCCCTGATAAGAAACCGGGACCCTGATGAAAAACCACCAACCCGAGAGTTGATAGAGTTGTTGCGTTTGGTGCTCACGTGTAACAACTTTGAGTTTAACGGTGATCATTATTTACAAATAAATGGGACAGCTATGGGCACATGGGCAGCACCGTCCTGTGCCAATATTTTCATGGCTAATCTAGAGGAGAACTATCTCCTCTCCTATCCACAGAAGCCACTGGTATGGTTACGTTTCATTGATGATATTTTTTTTTGTATATGGACTTTTGGAGAGACTGCTCTCCAGGATTTCATTACTCATTTAAACTCCAGCCATGGCACAATCAAATTCACAGCAGAATTTTCCACTGTACAATTACCATATCTGAACACAATGGTCCGGTTCGATGAGAACAACAAATTGTTCACATCATATACACGAAACCGACAGATACATATACGTACCTACATTTCAGATCGGCTCACCCCAAACATTGTAAAACAGCTGGCCCTTACAGTCAACTGTTAAGGGTCAAGAAAATCTGTTCTACACACTGAGAGGTTACTCATACCAGATGTTGGACAAAATTCTCAACAAAGTTTGAAGTTTGGACAGACAAACTCTCTTTCATCACAGAAGACCAGGAAACAATCAAAATCAAGACAACCAAGTATTCTTTATTACAAAATATCACCCCACAATTCCTCCACTTAAGAGAATTATACTGAACAATTGGGGCACTGTCAAAGCTTCATGATATGGTCCAATTTTGGGTGACAAACAACCGGTAGTAGGTTTCCGAAGGGCAACTAACCTGAAGGATATATTGGTAAACAGATAAACTCCCGAACCGAATATCCGCCTACACGTCTCCCACCCCAAATAGCAGGAAGATTTGATCTTAATCCCTGCAATACCACAAATTGCAAATACTGTTCCAAAATGGACAAATCAGGTGCTACAAAAAGCACCATAACAGGATGAACGTATAGCACACCACAAGGGGGCTCCTGTAAACACAATAATCTTGTATACCTTCTTACATGCCTAACATGCAACAAGCAGTATGTAGGGCACACTTCTCGCACTCTCATGGAGAGAGCAAGAGAACATTTTTATTACATAAACAAACATGATGTGCAACAACCTCTGGGCAGACATTTTGTAAGGGTTGATCATACAGGTGTAGATTTGAAAATACTAATCCTAGAGCACATTCACATCCCACCGAAGATGAAAAAAACTCAAACACTTAGGTTACAGAGAGAGTATCATTGGATTCACCAGCTTTGCACCATGGAACCTCATGGTCTCAATGTCATGGGAAAATGAGCATATTTGCCTTGTATTACTGTTCTATGCTCATTCTTCGATGAATAAGGACACATGTTTTTATCACATAACAGCTTCAACACTAATTATCAGTAATGAGGGCACATCATTGACCTTTACTGTCCTTCTGCATAAAGATGACCAAGGGGACTCCACCTAAGATCCCCCCCAAATGAATCCCCTCTACCATATGCAAAAATAACCTATTTTTGCATCGAGAGGGGATCCACAAGTACCACGGGGACTTCCGAGTGGCTTCCAACAATGCCCGTCACATCAAGGAGCATGACACGTCAGCACGTGTAACGTACGCGCAGCTTACCACCACGTCACAAAATGGGTGGATCAACGTCCCAGGCAAGTTGGGTTAACCGACCTGCGTGTGACGTCACTATAGCACATTTGCAACACTTGTTGTTGACACTATAGTATATAAGCAGATGATATAACTGTTATGTTTTCAGTCCCTGACGAGCTGCTCAAACGGCGAAACCGGTCGGACTTCTCCTCCTCCCCAACTGCTGGGACTTTGCCTTGTATTTTTTCATTAATGGCATTCTACTTTTAAAAGCATCAAAATTTTATTACAGATATTCTAAAAATGAAGTTCCTTGATTTTTTATCAATATGTTTGAACCATCTATAGCTACCCATTCTTATTACACTCGGTCAAGTCTAATGGCAAGAATTCCAATGCCACATAAAACAACAGCAAAACCTAAATCAGATATTACATTGTGGTTTCAAACAAATAAATTATCAGTGAATATTGAAAAAACAAATTACTTGATATATCAAACTCGAAACAGTAGGAAAAGTACTAGTGGATTTCCACTGGATATCAGTGGAACTCCCTTGCAAAGAGTGGACACTTATAAATTTCTTGGAATTTTGTTTGACGAAAATTTAAATTGGAAGTCTCACCTATTGTTTACTTTGAAAAAATTAAGTAAGATACTTGGAATTCTCAAAAAGGCTACACATAATTTTGGTAAAAAGATTTTATTTCAACTATATAATGCTTTAGTGTATCCATATCTTATCTAATGTTATACTACATGGGCAGTGACATACACATCAGATAAAATTGTAAAGATTCAAAAGAAATTTATAAGGATAATAACTTTGTCAAGCTATAATGCTCACACTAATGACCTGTTCCATAGATTTAAAATGCTTAAGTTACAGAGTATCCAGATGTATCAAAGTCAAAATTCATACATACAGCTATTCTGGTTTTTTAAATTATACGAAGTTACATTTCATAAATAACTGCAAGGATGTATGTCAGTGCTAGAAATAAGGAAAAATTTTCACTTGTCCGCCAACCAAGTGGAGTCTTAAATTCTAATTGAACTGTATGTAAATTTTGGACAAGTGCATTGGCAATTTTACTTGTCCGTCACAAGTTTCACTTAGTACTGACAAGCGGATAAGCCCTATTTCTAGCCCTGTATGTACCATACCCAATTGTTATGTGTGTAACAGCTAAATGTCTTTATTACATGTGTGTGGTTACAAACCTAATAATTTCATAATTTTCAAGCAATATATGTCTCTTGTATGTTGTTTAAAGATGTTGATGATTAGTTATAAAAACTTTTCCCAGGTGGCCCCTGCGATAGCAGGTTTTCATACCCTTAGTTGGGGTCATCCGGACTTAATCTCTGTGTACATCCTTTATTGATAGTTAACCACTCTAGTTTACACATGTTGTTTTACACACATGATCATTGTTAACTTTGTGGGTGGTTTTTTTTTTTTTTTTTTTTTTTTTTTTTTTTTTTTTTTTTTGTAAGTCAAGTAAAACACATTCTGAGTTTCAAGATTCTCAAATTTCTTGCTGATGAAATATCAGGTTTGCTTGCGGAGGATTGTTTTCAAATATAGATTTCTTTGTGGATGCATCATATTTAACATAAAGTAGTGAATCTGGTAAGAAATATGGAATTTGATATTCAGTAAAACCTCCTTATAACGAACACCCTTGGGACAGGGAAAAAAGGTTCGGTATAGGGAGGTTTGCTTATTTTGGAAGTACAGTAAAACATATAACTGAACATCTTTTCTCGGTCCCAAATATATACACTGTACATGTACTTCCAATGTAAGCAAACCTCCCTATACTGAACACTTTTTTCTGGTCCTAAGTGTGTTGGGTATAGGAAGGTTTTACTGTATACATGTATATTTGGGACTGGAAAAAAAAGTGTTCAGTACAGAGAGGTGTTCGGTTGGAGAGGTTTTACTGTACATGTAAAGTAACAACTCTGGTCAGAGGTTCAAATGTGGTACAAAGTAGTGATTCTGGTCAGTATCGAAATTGATATTTATAAAATAGCAATTCTTGTTGGAAGTATCAATTTTGGTGTAAAGTAGCAGTTCTGGTCTTAAGTATGAAATTTGATATAAGCTAGCAATTCTGCTGAAGAGTATCATATTTCAGTGCTTATGTTAACCCCCAATCGGGGGTATATTTTTAAAATCTTAAATACCCTCGGAGAAAATTCTAAAGGGTCACAAGTCTTGTTTATTTACATGTAAAATGGTAAAAATCTAGTCTTCTCCTCTGAATTTCTTTTCTTGTGACCCCCTGAAAAAAATCCTAATGGAAACAATGATATTTAACAGCAATTGTGGTCAGAAGTATCAAATTTGATATAAAGTAGCAATTCTGAGCCAGAATATCAAATTCTGGTTCTATATAAGGATCATTTTCCGTCCTGGTAAAGAAAAAAACACTACATTTGTCTGCTTAAGTGAAAAAAGGATATGTGTTCAAATATAGAAAATTACCATATACGGCCAATTGGTACTTTTTGTGGTACCTTAATGTTGACCAGTATTGTATGTATAGCTCTGTTCACCAAAGGTTGTGTGACACAGTCCACAGTTTTCAAGTAAGGCCCATATAACTTTCAGGACTTATCAAGTGTACGTATATCTAGCTTGTGTTTCATAGGTGTTACCACCTAGACTATGTATATAATACTTGTATATATACACAGGATCAGAACTGAAAATCCTATGAATACCCAAATGCCTTTGTGGATCTTCGTGGAATTTACTGATTGTTCAGGAATTCAATATCTGAAATTTGCTTATGATACTGGTCAGTGAAGTTCTAATATCCAGTGTCACATAAGCAGTCCCCAGTCCATGTACGTATACTCATCTATTTACATGACAGCACAGCACAAGGCCCATTGACGTCATTTTCATTACCCTGAACACAAATTTGTTGAATTTGAATTTTAAAGTATTCTGTGTTGCAACTCCATTACTTGTACATATAGGGCTCCCCATAACAGCCACCCAGATACATCATTAATTCATGATTTTTTTTTTTTCCCCCATTTTCATTCTGTAATTCTGTATCTTTCAGGAGTCATGGCTTCTGAAGCCACGACCACCGACCATGGTAATGGGGTGGCTACCCAGCAACTAGTGGATGCAGTCCAGCTGGCTGTCTCCCATCTGTCCCAGCAACAAGGTAACATATTCAGAAATGTGTGCAGGTTTGGGAAGTCACTTAACTTTTTCCTTTAAAGAACTAATTACTTTTATCAAACTTGATGAACAGTTATCTCTGAATGTTCATATCTCTGAATTAGCATTTATTCATTTCATCTGTAAATAGAAGACATTTTTGTTTGTGGCCTGCTTCAAATTGTTGTTTTCCTGCAGATATTTTGTTTTTTGTTTTGTGTGTGTGTAAAAATTGAAAATGATTTCATTTGACATAATACCCAACATGGACAAACCAGATTGGCATACATTTTAAATCAAAGCAACATACATTCCATCAGATTTCTGATGTAGAAGAAAAAATATGAATTAGATGTTCTTTTGAAATGACCATTTGTCCACGTTTTTGCCAGTTTGGACTACACATGTATATGACAGATTAATATAGCTGTATTTTGGATTATTGTGTAAATTTTTGAAATACAGAAAAAAAGTAATCATTTTCAGGGTCAGAATTCCAGCGAGAATCTGAGAATCCATTCTCGTAAAGATTCTCCTAAGCTTGTCTTTCTTTAAAACGAAAACTAATTGACAAAAATCCAAATAGATTCTAGCAAAATTTTACGAAATTCTGGGCCTGATTTTACAGGCAGTGTTAAAGTCTATGATAGATACCAACAGAAATTCTGTTATCACTTTTCTGCAAACAGAGAGCATAGTAAGTGGTATTCTCATTTAAATGTGTATAAAATTTGGACAAGTGCAGCGGCAAGTTGACTTGACCTGTCACGTTCATGTATTTCACAAACAAGTAAGAAGGCCTAATTTCAAACACTATAAGTGGTTAACGTGAGCTTTTGAAAAGAAAGGTGACTGGTCACCTGCTGATTGTGGCCACATTTTTCTTGGCTACTAGAGTCAATTTCTTTGTTAATTAACCTGCAGTGACAGGTCACCTGCATATTGGGTTTTTAGCTCAGCTGACTTGTCAGTCAGCTGAACTTATCTTATGGTCCGTCGTCCGTCAACAATTTACATTTTCGACTTCTTCGCCGAAACCGTCAGCCAGATCCACTTCAAACTTGGTGGGGATGTGCCTTGGGTAGGTGTCTACCAAATTTGTTCAAGTGGTCATGGTCCATTGATTTTTGGATTTTTAATGAATTTTTTTGTTCTTTTTTGGGCAAATCTTAAAAAATCTTCTCTGAAACCGCTCACCCAATTACTTTGATATCACACAGAAACACTCCCTGGGACACCTAGTTCTTAATTTGTTCACCAGGTGGCGCTGCAATTTTTTTCTATTTTTTTATAAATTTTTGTGTGTTATAGCTATTTTCGACTTCTGCTCCAGAACCGTTACTCAGATTAAGCTGAAACACGGTGGATATGTTCCTTGTAGAAGGGTCAAACAAATTTGTTCACTATGTGAGAATGCTGCAGATTCCTGATTTTTAACGATTTTTTCCATTCGGGTACTTATCGGTCAATGCAGCTTTCCTATTGATTACTATAGAAGTCAATGAGCATTCTAATGCTAATTCACATTTTCGACTTCTTTTCCAAAACCGTCATCCAGATTAACTTCAAACTTGGTGGGGATGTATCTTGGGTGGGTGTCTAGCAGGTTTGTTCAAATGGTCATGCTCCAGTGATTTTTGGATTTTTAATGAATTTTTTGTTCTTTTTTTGGACAAATCTTAAAAAATCTTTTTCTCGAAAAGCGCTTACTCAATCACTCTGATATCACACGGGAAGACATCTAGGGACTCAGTGTTCTTAATTTGTTGACCAGGTGGCGCTGCAATTTTTTACTATTTTTTTATGAATTTTTGTGTGTTCTAGCTATTTTCGACTTCTTCTCCAGAACCGTTACTCAGATTAAGCTGAAACGTGGTGGATATGTTCCTTGTAGAAGGGTCAAACAAAGTTGTTCACCATGTGGGAATGCTGCAGATTCCTGATTTTTAACGATTTTTTCCATTCGGGTACTTATCGGTCAATGCAGCTTTCCTATTGATTACTATGGAAGTCAATGGGCATTCTAATGCTAATTCACATTTTCGACTTTTCTTCTCCCAAACCGTCATCCAGTTTAACTTCAAACTTGGTGGGGATGTACCTTGGGTGGGTGTCTACCAAGTTTGTTCCAATGGTCATGTTCCAATGAATTTTGTATTTTTTATAAATTTTTTTTTTCAAAAATCTTTACAAAAGTTTTAATAGGAAAGTTTTAACATGGGAATTTCTTGTAATGCTTATAACTGAAATAATTTTGGCCAG
Source organism: Hermodice carunculata (assembly GCA_964020975.1). Classification (NCBI taxonomy): domain Eukaryota; kingdom Metazoa; phylum Annelida; class Polychaeta; order Eunicida; family Amphinomidae; genus Hermodice; species Hermodice carunculata. The sequence goes on from OZ026624.1 coordinate 28,741,371, forward strand.
ATTTACTTCAAACTTGGTGGGGATGTGCCTTGGGTGGATTTCTACCAAGTTTGTTCAAATGGTCACGCTCTATTGATTTTTCGAATTTTTATGAATTTTTTTCGCTTTTTGGGGGCAAACCTTAAAAACTCTTCACCTCTGAAACTGCTCACCCAATTGTTTTGATATCGTTCATAGACACTCCTAGGGACACCTAGTTCCCAATTTGTTCACCAGGTGGCACTGCAATTTTTTCTTTTTTTCTTTTTTTTTTTTTTATGAATTTTCTATGATTTCTACCAAGTTTGTCCAAATGGTCACGCTCTATTGATTTTTGGATTTTTTATGAATTTTTTGTTCCTTTTTTGGGGGCAAAGATTAAAAACTCTACTCCTGTGAAACCGCTCACCCAATTGCTTTGATATCGTAAATAGACACTCTCAGGGACACTTAGTTCCCAATTTGTTTCCTTCAATTTTTTTCTAATTACTTAATGAATTTTTTGTATGGTTTTGTTATTTTTCACTTGTTCTCAGAACTGTCACTCAGATTAAAGTGAAATGTGATGGATATGTTCTTGTGGAAGGGTCAAACAAAGTTGTCTACTAGGTGGCACTGCTTTAGATTCCTGATTTTTAAGTATTTTCAACTCGGGTACTTATTGATCAATGCAGCTTTCCTATTGATTACTATGTAAGTCAATGGGCATTCTAGTGCTAATTCACAGGACAACTGACACAAAATTTACTGTTTACTTGATAACTTGAGATCTGTGTTGAGTTAGTACTGTGATGCTGCACATGTTAATGTTTTTGTATGAAGGTTATGCTCAGACAGTACATGAATGACTTTGACCTCATTTCTGGGGTCACAGTGCAACATACATAAATTTTACTCTTCATTATAACTTGAGAACTACTTGAACCTTGATGTTGCACATGTTAGTGTTCTTTTATAATGGTCAGACTTACTCAGAACATGGGTGACCTTGATCCTTTCCCAAGTTCGTAGATCTGCAAGTGTAACGAATGTCAAGATCAGCTGAGCATGGGCTGTTCACACAGCCCTCTTGTTTTTTTTTTTTTGTGGTCGAAAGGGTGGCTAACTACAGCATGGACCGCTGCACTATTAAAGGGCAATGAAATATTAGTTGCTGTCGAATGCCGTAACCACTCACCAGTGTGTTTCTCATGATCTTATGGGATAAATGAATGGTATCTACTTTGTTGATTTATTTGGGCCAGTTGTTATTTGTTACTGTCCATATGCATGGAGTCTGCAGAATGTAAATGTGAATTAAATATTTATTTTAGAAGTTGAATCAGAAGCAGCATCCACATCTGGGAGTGGAGAACCACCTGCTAAACGGAGTAGAAGTGACTCAGAAGGAGGAGAATTTGCCATGGACCAGTCAATTAAGGTTTGTAATGAGGGGTTACTTTGTGAAAGTGCTTTGTTAAACATTTGGATATGTTAATATTTTGGAAATCATTTTAGACATTTAGGTTGCTTGCTGCACGAGTTGTTTGCAGTTAGCTTTTGTGATTATGGTGTACATATTTCGGACAATTGAAGTTTAATATCCTCATAACTGTCGATTATTAAGAGAGCCTTTGTGTTTAATGTCACAAGTTATATCTGTGGAACAAAAGAAGATGTTTGTTTTGATGTGGTGTATTAGAGATTAATCATTGAGGTTTAGGTACTGAGTATGTAGCTGTTAAACTATCAGGCACCATGCTAACATGTTGATTTCCTCAGCCATTAAAGCCTCTGCAGAGTATAATGAGTTGTATTTGAATACTGTCTGACAATTGATAGAAACTTTTTTTTCCGGCCAATAAATATCTCTTTGACATACTTAACCCTCTGAGGCCTATATCTCTGCTAAGCTGTGCAAGTAAAGTTATGGAAAAACTTATATTTAAACATGTTTTTAATTTTTTCAGGGATAATTTAGTTATTAGTGCAAATCAGTCTGGTTTCATGCCTGGTGATTCTACTGTAAATCAGTTATTATCACTGTACCATGAATTGTGCTTAGCCGTTGATTTACAGAAAGAAGTCAGAATAATTTTTTTAGATATAAGCAAGGCGTTCGACAAAGTTTGGCACCAAGGTTTACTTTATAAATTAGAAAAAAGTGGTGTCAGTGGAAATATTCTCCTGTGGTTCAAAAATTATCTTTCTAATCGTAAACAACGTGTAGTTGTTAGCGGTCAAAGTTCGAAATGGGGGACAATCAATGCTGGAGTCCCCCAAGGTTCAGTTCTTGGACCCCTTCTTTTCTTGATATTCATTAATGATATTGTTGATATAGTCCGATCAGAAATCAAGCTTTTTGCTGATGACACTTCTCTATTTCTTACTGTTGACCACCCCATTACAGCGGCTGCCTCTTTAAATCATGATCTCTCTTCTATCGCTAGATGGTCTGAAGATTGGCTAGTGGCTTTTAATGCATCTAAAACCAACGCCATGATTATTACTCGGAAGCAACAGTCAACAAACCATCCACCACTTTTATTCCTAGGACAGCAGTTGAATGATGTCAAAAGTCATAAACATTTGGGCCTAACATTAAAATCTGATCTCAAATGGAACGAACATATAAATAATATTGTAATAAAAGCAACTAAGCAGTTAAATATTATGAAATCTCTTCAATATACCTTGGACCGAAAGACACTCGAGGTTATATATATATCTTATGTGCGACCCATACTTGAGTATGCTAGTGTCGTGTGGGACGGCTGTACACAAGGCGATGAAAATGTTCTAGAAAATGTTCAGTTGGCTGCAGCTCGGGTTGTCACCGGGGCAATGAAAACTACTCCTACAGTAAAACTTTATGAAGAGACTGGCTGGGAGCTACTTTCTAAAAGGCGTGAGAAATTTAAATTGATTCAGATGTATAAAATTGTTCATAATTTAGTACCAAATTATTTACGAAATATTTTTCTACACTTTCCAACTCCTGATATGACGTTCAATTATTTTACTCGCAGACGGTCTGACCTACCACACTTTAGAGCCCGTACAGATCTTTTCAATAAGTCCTTTTTCCCTTCCGCTACACGGCTCTGGAACCTCCTTCCTCTTGCGACTCGAAATTCTCCTTCCTTATCACAATTTAAAAGTAAACTAGAGCATCAAACTGTCCGCCCAGTCAAACATCCCTCACTTTATTATGTAGGTAAAAGAAAACTCGCTGTTCTACATGCTCGTCTGAGGATGGGTCGCAGCCAACTGAACCAACACTTATTTCAGATTGGTGTAAAAGATTCACCTGACTGTATCTGTGGAACTGGTATAGAGGACGTCTGGCATTTTTTCTTCTCGTGTCCCCGATATATTGTGCCTCGTAATAAATTACATTCGTCTATCATAAACCTTGCTCCATTTACACTTGAAACCCTACTTCTGGGTTCTGCTGTTTGTAATGTTGAAAATAATAAAACAATATTCCTCTGTGTACACGACTATATTGAGGACACGCGTAGATTTCAATTTGATGCCATCACATAAATCTAGAATATGATTAACTTAATTTTGACAAGGAAAATTTATATATAATCGGCAATGCAACTTGCTTTTTTTTTTTTTTTTTTTGCCTGTGGGTTCGAATCTTAATTTTGATCAAATATATACTTAGAAGAGACAGTTCTTAGCCCCCTATCTGTCCTGTCCCTGTATCTGTCATCTTCTTTTGTGTCTCTTACACGATCACTTATTCCTGCCAGGTGTTGCTATTGATCATCTACGCACATTTGATCATTCTAAGTGATTGTGTAATTGCCGTGCGTCATGTGTCGTCCTGTTCCAAGCGTCCTTTCTCTACAAGAGGGATTAATATAGGGCATAGCCCTCCTTCCCAATTGTTGTTATTACAGTGTGAAGATGTTTATATTGTATTTGATTAATAAAATATGTTTAAACCAACCCTCTGAGGAATGTCACAACACCTGTCTTTGGAGCATTTCATCTAAAGTGTGCCATGGAGAGCTGTTGACTAATAGCTTGTAGCTTTGTTCATGAAAAAAAAAATGCAAAACGAGCAAATGCACTTACAGCACCACACCAGCGCCACACCATGTCTGGTAACTGAAAGAAAAAGGGGGGGGGGGGGGTACATACAACTATATGCACATTCATTCCCTCAAGATTAAATATAAATGTATATGTATAGATATTGTTTCCTTTCAGCAAATCTTGTTCAACATCAATAAAGCCATATGTCTGCGTCTGGATGCCATAGAGAATAAACTGGAGACAGTCAGCATTAGGTGTAAATACCTGGAAGAGAAGGTGGAACAGATAGTGGGGCAAATGAAACAGACCCCTGGTGTGGTTGTCAACCCTAGCCTCAATATCAAGAGAAGGTTGGTAGACATTCTTCAAATCAGTTTATGCCACCCTATCAGGATGCATCTTGTTTTCAGGTTGTCTCATTGTCTTCGTGCTTTTTTAGCTCTGCTGACCTAAGGTCGCACTCGCAGAGTTTATGGCATCACTCATGTCCGTCCGTAAAGTTTTGGCTTGTGAGCGCAAAACTGTCCACAGTTTTCATGTTAGCCCAATATAACTTTTAGGACTTTCAGGGTGTATCTAGGTTCCTTTCGATATTGGTGGTGTCCCTTACAATATTATGTCATATATGGATCAAAATATGAAAATCTTGTGAACTCTCTAGCATTTTCCATTATCTACAGGATACGTAGACAATGTGCAAAGCTAGAAGTTTATCTAATGTCAGCGACCTTGACCTATTTTGTGCAGTCACCATGCCTGTAAAGTAAAGGAAGTGATTTTGAAATGGCAGGGTGTAGCTTGGACATCAGTGGCAATGCCCCACAACACCAGGCCTATGGGCCTCTTATATTACATAATCTGGGAGACTTTGATCTTCTGTCCGAAGGTCATTGAAGACATAAAGTTAAGGACTCACTTGTTGTTTTGGCACATGCAACAATATCCATCACAGTGCTATCTGGTGGGATTTTTATACATTAAATGTACATTAGCTTTATATGTTCAGAAGCCACTTAAGGACTCACAACTTTGAAATGAATAGGTGCAATATAGCCGTGGTGCCAGCAGATCATAAGGCGCATGGGCCACTTGTTTATAAGCAGACTGCTCAAACGAGCCTGGGAAAGATTATGCCATCAGGCTGTGGCAGTAGCATTTTTTGTAAACTATGTCAGATATATTGGAACTTAATAGGAGGCCCATCTTGAGTCTGTGGCGTGTGCCTCTAAGCCTGTAAATGTAATTTTTTTTTTTTTTTTTAAATTTGCAAGAATATGATGTTTACATCACACTATTTGTGAAAGTTTGTACATGCTGTGCCAATCTGTATATTATGGAGTCGTGGGCTAGTAACAAGGATTCCAGGAACTGTATATAATGTAGGTCTTGGTCATTTGGCCTGCTTCAAGCTCTTGTCAGGTCCATATTGATGATGCTTGGTGAAAATCCAATGTAAATCCAGGCAATTATTTTTTAAATTTAGAGCTGAAATAGGCACAAATGAAGTTGGAAAAACATATTTGAAGTGGACAATTTCAAAAGAACATATGAGGGAGGCTTTAAAAGAGCATTGTGCAACTGAGAATTTACCTGTGAATAGAAATCAAAGTGACAAGATCTGTTAATGTTGCCTTCTGTACTATTGTGTTAATTCTTATTACGGTCTGTATACATGTACACCAAGTGTGTCCTGTTCACTCAGCTGATAAGGTAGCAACATTAGACATTCAAAGCCATTGCAACCTGAATAATAGATCTTTTGATATTGATGTTTCCTCCATGCTAATCCAGCATGGTGTCATACAAAAGGAATACATTCATTTTGTGAATATGTCTTGTGATATGGTATTTTTCAGTGGGTCACCACCTAGAATGCCCCGTTCAGGAGCAGTTATTGTTGGTTTGCCACAAGAAAGGGAGCCTCCAGGTATGGCTTCTTACTCTTCGGTGGTATTCACTAAAAAGAATATTTTGACCTTAAAGAAAGTCCACCTTTACCATTGATATCTCAAATTTTAAAAGCAACAAATATTAGTTGTAAGTTGAAATATTTTGTCATATATGCAACTGCTATAGAGAATAATTGTATTTTGGATGAATCTACTTGTGACAAACTGAAAAGTAGTTATTTGCAATAAACTGACAAGTATGAATGAAATTGAAATATGTGGAAAACGTGGAAGGTGGTTCCTTGGCCACGTAGCTGTATTTGTGTTGATTTTATGTGCTGTTCACTTGATTGCCTGTTTGGTTGATATTAAACAGATTCACCTCAGAGCAATAGTAGTATGAGTCCGATGGACCACTCGCTGCACAACTTGGGACCAAATGTGACCCTTATTACACTCAACACAGAAGGTATGTAGTACTAGTAAAAGACCAACTATGCACTGATATGAATGTTCCAGCTGAAATCAGGCTTTGTCATTTAAAGTTTATGTGCAAGCAGCTGACACTACCTTGGAAGTTTCTTGAAATAGAGTATGAGGAATAAGCTACCTGTAAAATAGATTGTGTTTGCAAATGTTTGCTTGTAAGAAATAATAAAATAAAAGAAGTCTTTTGACCCAAGAATTTTCCGAGAAGTAATGCAGACCAGACCGTAAAATTGTCTAGAGTTGATAACTTCGTGTATTAGTTTGGTAAATTTATATGTATGAATGTGTTTACCAGTACATAGAATTATACAGGGTAAACCTTCATTTTCAATGAGAACAACCAGTTGCTTGATATAATTTCAGAGGACTTCCCCAGTGGCACCTGGTTAGGTGATGAAAATAATCCAGAAATGAGGGTCAGGGTGCCAGTCACACCCAGGTGAGTCCATGTAACAGTGTATGTAAAATTTGTGTATTGTGATAGGTACATAAAGGAAATCAATCTTAATGAGGACCTCTGAGCACAATGTATTATGTGTACGTTTTAAAAAAGTATCAGAGATGAACATGTAAAAACAGATAACAGGAGGCTGGACCAACTATGTGGAGTGTAAAAGTGGAGACCCCCCCCAACATGTTTCGGCCCTAGAGGTGCGGGCCTACGTCAGGGGCTGGGGGTCCCGAGAGAGCTTTATTATGACAGGTCATATCAATTTGGGAGGTGCACATGAACAGTGTGAACTAGTGTCTTTTCTTGCCACCAGGGGGCGTGACAGTCTAGCATTACACGTTATGTATATGGCAGCTAATAAAATGATTACCAACTTATGCCCGGTGTAGTTTTATCACTAGGTGGTGGTAATAGCCATTACCGGGATAATTAAATATTATTATAATATAGTAAAACATGATTAAGAGAGAGTGAGAATGAGAGTTTGTGCGAGATTGCTAATTATATGTATCTTGGCCGCTAAAAGTGTTCAAAAATCTGAGGAGCGTTCATCTGAGCTATCTGAGAGATATAAGTCATTTCTGAGAATGTCATTTTTTTGTGCTTTCAGCAGTATGTTCTTGATGTTGGAAAACACTTCCGCGATTTTTTGTTCAACTTTGTCGATGGTCCATTCATCCTGGCATACGGTTTCTGTGCTTGAGCAGGCCGTGACCGAATGGTTGCTTGTGCTGTCTGGTCCATCACTGGATAAGTGTAGGGTGTTGTCTTTAAGAAAATAGACGATTCTTTTGTCGTTATCTGGGGTTGTGGTGGCCCTTACGCTGTCATCATCGAAACTGGAGTCCGAGAGGCGTTCGCATTTTACAGTGGGCCTATGGCTCAGGGATCTTTTGGCTCGGTTGATGCCCTCAATCAGTCTGAAAGTGGCTTCCTTTGTTTTTTTGGTTGTGATGCGTTTAGTTGCCTCGAAAGGTCTGCTAGCCACAACTGGGGTGGAGGCAACTGCTCTTGGATCATAATCCACGGGTTTGATATCCTGGCCAGCGTGTTGTTTTTTGCAATGCCGCACAAAGTTATCTGTTCTGCCAAAGTGAGTGTAGCAGATGGGGCAGGTGTACCTCCTTGTTTCGCGGTCGTGTGTGCGAAGGTGACATCTCAGAGTGTAAGCCCTGGCAAAAGTTTTTGTGCAGATACAACAGGAGAAGATCATGATGAAAATATTAGGCTTTGACGTTGAGACCAGTTGGGATATATGTTGAAAGTTCCTCAATCCATGTGTTTTCTATCGCTAAGCGTAACGACGTGTTGTTAGGGCGTACATGTTCTAATCCTGTGACGCGTAAGTTAGTTACGTCGTGTCCGGGTATGTTAAAATGATTGGCTACTGTCGTATCTTTCCTATTGTTGATATTGGATCTGTGTTGTTGTATACGTGTATTAAGTGTCTTCGAAGTTTGACCCACATATTTGATCTTGCATTTGTCGCAGTGGATCAGATAAACCACATTATGTGTTTGGCAATCAACATGTTGTGTGATTTTGTATGAAATATCACCTCTATGAGAACGAACTGCGTATGCTGTGTGCATATACTGGCATGTAACGCAGGGTTTTCCACACGGGAAACTACCTATTGGTTTAATGTTAGGATGAAGGTCCGATCTAACCAATAGATCACGCAGGTTGGGTTGGCGCCTGTATACTATGCGGGGCTTCTTAGAATGCAAAAAGCTGACGTTGCTATACCTGAAAATGTCCCAATTAGACAATATGGCTTCCCTAGTGATGGGAGAAGATGGGTTGTGCGTGGTGACAAGGTTGAAACTGGGGTTGGTGTCGCGCGCGATTAATCGTGGGGTAGGGGAGAGTAGATTAGCCCTGTTCTGGTTGCGGGCTTTCATAATGACCGATTGTATAATGCCATTGGGGAAGCCACATTTAGATAAATGTGCTTGTAGTTTAGAGGCATGTAAATCATACAATTCTAAATTACTGCAAATTCTACGGATTCTAAGGGCTTGTCCGTATGGTATAGCCTTGATCACGTGAATAGGGTGGGTGGAGTCGTACCTAAGATAAGCATGTCCATCTGTGGGTTTGCTATATACCGAAGTGGTGATATGGCTTCCTTCCTTGTGTACGTGTACATCCAGGAAATTTATGTCCGTGGTAGAGTGTTCTGATGTAAATTTTATAGTAGGGTGGAACTCATTGATAAACTGAATGAAGGTATGGAACGTCTCGTTACCGTGAGGCCAAACCAAAAAAATATCATCGATGAAACGTAGCCAGACTTTAGGTTTTAATGGGGCCTTGTCAAGTATGTCTTGCTCTAAATGGTGCATAAAGATATTCGCATAATTCGGGGCCATCTTTGTGCCCATGGCCGTACCTGATTGTTGTAGATAAAATTCCTTATCAAATTTAAAACCGTTCTTTGTGAGAACAAAATGAATTAGTTTAAGAAGCAGCCAAGTATGTGGGTGTTGGTCCGTTCTTGTGTTAAGTGCTTGTCTGGCAGCTGCGATGCCGTCCGTGTGTGGTATGTTGGTGTAGAGGGATGTTACGTCAACAGTCGCTAGGATGTCTGTTTCATCGAAGACCACTTGATCTAGTTTAATTAAAAAATGTGTCGTGTCCCTAATGTAAGAGGGGCATGTAGGAACAATTGGTTTCAGGTGCACATCAATAAAGGCTGAAATTTTGTCGGTTGGACCATTAACAGCGGAGACAATGGGTCTTCCTGGCGTGTTTGGTTTATGAATCTTATGAAATTTTGTCGGTTGGACCATTAACAGCGGAGACAATGGGTCTTCCTGGCGTGTTTGGTTTATGAATCTTAGGTAATAGGTAAAGAACGGGTGTGCGCACGTGGTGGGTGTATAGAGCCGATTTGTCGGAGGAACTCAAGTGGCCTTTTTGAACCATTAAGGTGATGAAATTGTTAATTTCATTTTTGAATGAAAGAGTTAGGGTGTTATCTATTTTAAGATACGTCGTTGTGTCACCGAGTTGACGCAAACCCTCTTGTATGTAGTCTTCTACGTTAAGGACAACAACAGCGCCACCCTTGTCAGCAGGTTTAATTATAATGTTGTTATTTTTTCTCAGCTTGTAGAGCGCTTGTCGTTCTCCTTTTGATAAATTATGACGAATTGTAGGAGAAGATGTATTAGCATAAGGAACTGTGCCTTCTAATAAGTCTATGTATGTATCAAGCTCGTGAGAAAGCCCCTTCTTGGGGGTGAAGGGTGAGTTGGATGTGCGCGTTGGCCGTGCTGGTTGGTCACGTGGTTCATTACTGTTTTGTGAAGTTGAAGGTAGAGAAGAATTATCGTTATGGAAAAAGGCGGTTAGTCTCAATTTCCTGGAGTAACATTTTAAATCAACCAATATTTCTTTCCGTGAAGGTGGGAAGGGTGTGGGGCAGAAGGAAAGGCCGCGTGATAATAATGAAAGTTCATCAGATGTTAATACGTAGGAAGATAGGTTGACGACTGTCTTGGAGTAAGCAGGTTGCATTGGGAGTTGCCTCTTTGATTTCTTGTTGAAGCGTCTCCCCATCTTTTTCTGTTTTCACTGCTTTTTAGTCTCTTGTCTTCAGTAGCTTTTAGTTTGTCTAAAAGATTTTTTATGTGGTTGAGTTCACTTTCGGGGGTACCCTCTAGGCGGGTATAGGTTTTCTTAATTTCGTCCTCCAGGTGGCGCGAGTGGTCACTCCAAAAGGTAGTAAGAAGCGTTAGAAGTTTCTTGTGTGTTTCTTCCAGTATTTTATGCCATTCTAGCAGAAAGGAGGTGTCAACAACTGGGATCTGAGGTGCCTTGGTGATTTGCAGTCCTCTTGGTGTACGTCCCGTGTTAAAACATTCTTGTAGGAAACTCTTATGATGTGTAGCTCGAGCCAAATTGGAAGTAAGTTTCTGCATTGCCCAGAATTTGGGTACGTTTTCGTCGCTAATTCTGATAGGTACATTTAAGGTGGGAGGTGTATCTGTAAGAGTGGCGTTGTCCATTCTATTAGCTGGGCTGTGTGTGGTCTTTTGAAGCTGATGTAGTATGGTTTCTTCTGCCGATCTCTTCATGTAAGGTGGTGGATGAGAGGTGCGGTGTTGAGGATTTATGATGTGATAATGAACCAGTGATCTGAAAATGGCTAGCTGCCTCTGAAAGGAAATTGGGTATGAAGTACATCTGAAGAGGTGCAATATACATGGAAAAATTAAATATCTTTGAGCCTACCTATTCCTCTGAGTAAAATTCCCAGGGATAGTGCTGTTCCGGTATGTGGTATCTTTCCCTTATAATCAAGGCCATGATGGGTTGGTTAGGATGGGCCTCTTCGCAGTGTTGGAAAACTAAGTTGCGGCTAGAGCTTATCCAGCCACAGTATAAGCACATGTATTCGAAATCTTCTGTGATATGTTGTCTCTCTTGGTAGGTCGGGGGCGCTTCCTCATCACTGGAGTCCGTATCGGAGTAAATAGCGGCTATATTAGCAGGGTCGTAATTGGTGGGAGGTTCTTCATCATCACTAGAAGTGGTGTAAGATGGGTCGTCCATAACGTATGAGTAGGGAGGTGCCGTTTATTCAACGCGTTTATCACAGAACGTGCAATTCGACGTAGTAACGTACATGGTGGTATGGTGCACGTAGAGGGTGGATGCCTTGACTTGATGTAGGGAGGTGTTTTCTAATCTCTTGTGTGGTTATCCTGTGGCTTCAGCCCCTGACGAAGGCCCGCACCTCTAGGGCCAAAACATGTTGGGGGGGGGGGGTCTCCACTTTTACACTCCACATAGTTGGTCCAGCCTCCTGTTATCTGTTTTTACTTTTTCAAGTTGGATGAGGCACCCTTTGCATCGCTTTTTGTCGATCCTATGTCGAGTCGCACCTCCACGTGGTGTTGGACATATATTTGTTCTGACTTGTTTCAGAGATGAACATGTTTTGAGTATGTAGTGTATATGTCTTTCATTTGGCACCAAACTTAAACATTGATTTACCATTGTATATGTAGGAGCTAAGTTCAATTAAAATTCAAACTTTAAACATAATTTAAATTTTTAATTTAACTATTCATACCTTCAGAAATAATAGGTAGAAGATATTACAAAAATGGCCAATATATTCTCCGTGTTCTGCTATAGCAGGAGATGTATAGTTTTAAAGGTGTATTTTGTACAAATTAATTGAAGATAAAAGGGACTGTACTACTTCAGCATCTTGAAATATAGATGAGACAGTTGGGACAGTGTACCCACAGTTGACAAGGTTTCCTTTTGTCACAGCATCAGTGTCAAAAGGTAAGCTATTCATCATCTATTGCCCCATCTGATCCAGGAAAGACTAAAATGTAATTGTTGGTATGTTAATATCTCTGGGCTTCCCAAGATTTAACTCATTTTGTAATAGTCCCTGATTTTTCTGTATATTTACCTAGATTTAAGACAATTGCATATTTAAATTCTTCATGAAAAGAGCTTTCGTTCAAGTACCAACATGCCTATAGTCTTAAGTTGGTGGTTCTGGCACTGCCTGGCAAGTCATGCTGCAGCTGCCGTAAGGGCAGCTACGGCATGACTTGCCAGGCTGTTCCAGAAGCACTGACCATGGCCTATGACCATAGTATGGAATGAGTTATGGTAAACTGATTGTTCTTTTTCCAAGTGATTTGCTCCATGTACACTCAAATTGTCGGACACCAGAGAAGATGGCATTGACGTTGCTGGACTACCTGTTTGACCGAGAGACACAAGCCTGCTCCAATCTGTCTGGAATGGGTAAACATGGAAAGAAACAATTGGACCCACTAATGATCTATGGCATCAGATGTAAGTTCCTGTTGTCAATTCTTATACAGTAATCCAAACTAAGCTATGTCTGTTTTATACGTTATTCTGCAAATATCAACAGTAGCACATGAAGTATTAACCCTTTCCTGTTCAGCATGATACTGAGTCAATAGCTTTCCTTGGTGTGTGTATGGTGCAATGTGTCAAGCCTGTTGACTTGGTTGTGTCATTGTGATAGGTCTTGTATACAATTCTCAATAAGATGTAAGTTACTGTTGTCAGTTTTTATACATTATTCTGCAAATATCAACAGTAGCACATGAAGTATTAACCTTTTCTTGTTGAGCATGATATGGAGTCAATAGCTTTCCTTGGTGTGTGTATGGTGCAATGTGTCAAGCCTGTGCAGAGAAAGCTTGTTGACTTGGTTGTGCCATTGGGATAGGTCTTGTATACAATTCTTAATAAGAACTAATTTCTATCAACATGAGATATATGTAAAGTCCTTACAAAAATCTTTAAATCTTTAAAGCAGGTGACAATTTAAATCAAGGGCCTTTGTAATTTGAGTAAAATAATGATAATATCAACCATAAAGAACCCACAAACCAATAAAGGGGGAGGAAAACAAAAAACTTTCATCAGTAATCTTCAGGTTTATGCACTGTCCTTGTACCTGTATGTATGTCTAATTTATACTTGGGCAAATATTGTATACTGAGGGGTAACTTAATGCTGCATATTATCTACATAATATGAATATTCATGGTAGGGTAACAACTGTTGCTGTGTGATTCCAGTAGATTTTGATGGAATTTGATAATGAGACAACAGGTATCTGAAAACACCACTGGCAGTTCAGAGAAATAGAAGGCCTAAAATTAAGAACAGAAGTAGCACTATGGCAGAAGACTTGTAGGAGTCAAAGTTTATAATCTCTGGACACCAGGAGCCTTAAAGTCATTTAGTCTATCAATGTAATGGATTGCTTTTTATTGACTGGACTAAACACATTGACTACTTTTTCAGGCCACCTGATACACAAGTTTGGGATTACAGAGCAAGACTGGCATCGTATCAAACAGAACATTGACTCCAAGTGCCGTACAGCTTTCAGGCGCAAGCTACGGGGCCTATCCCTCACTGTAAAGGCATTCAGGGGCAAAGCTCCCTCCACCTATGTACAAATGCAGAGCCCTGGCCAGGTCGGCATGGGTGCTCATGGGGATGGAACTTTGTCTGGGGAGGACACTGAATTACACATAGCACAGGTAAATGGGTAACACCAGCACTGTCTTGGTACCTGTTGTATGCTATCCGATGGGCACAACTTATTCAGTCCGATATCATTCATGCTACACAGTTTTTATCCTCAGCACATAAAGTGCCAGAGTATGGTGTCGTCCACTACATCATCCGTCTGTCTTGTCAACATTACGGCGATATCTCAAAAAGTATTCACTGTAGCTGTACCAAATTTTTGTTAGAGATGCACCTTACAATGGGCCAAGTTCCTATTGAAAACCAGCTTCCTCTTATTATTTTTAAACCTTTTGTGCAGCTTTCAAAGTATTTATTTCAAAGCCATCTGAGTGGCGCACAAGGGGAGGACCTTGTCATAATATCTCAAAAAATATTCATCATAGCTTCACCGAATTTCTATCACAGAAGAAGTTTATGATGGGCCAGGTTCCTATTTAAAACCAGGTACCTCTGATTGTGCCCCCCTCTTGACGGAGGAGGGGCATATAGAAATCACTGTTTGCGTCTGTCAGCATTTCATGTCCGGGCTCTCATTCCCTTGTCCTTCAACTTAGATTAATGAAACTTTAGACATAGGTGCATATGGACATAAGGGTGTGTCATGTGCCAAAATTGGGTCAACAGGTCAAGTATTTGGGTCACTGACATATCCTTTTAAAATCGTGTTCGGGCTGTAATTCTTTTACTGTTTAACCTGGTTTCATGAAACATGACATACACATATATCTTGACCTAAAGGTGTGTCATTAAACAAAAGTAGGTCACAAGGTCAAGTATCAAGTATCATGGTGATACATTAATGTAAAACTACATCACACTTCATGCCCGGGCTATAATTTTGTTGTCCTTTGACTTAGAATCATGAAATTCTACTCTCCTGTGTATCTGGACACAAGAGTGTGTCCTCCATAAAAGAAGGTCAGTAGGTCAAGTATCTGGGTCATGGTGATAGCTTGTTTTTCTTGACTACAGTAATTCCAAAATGAGACCTGTGATTAGCAAGGTTACAAATGAGGTGAGGGGGCATGGATCCAGCAATCTCTGATTGCCTTTTACTATTTTAAAACTTTTAATGTAGTTATTTGCAGGCCCTCTGAGTGGCCTGAGTCCTGATGATGTTACCACAATATCTCAAAAAAATATTGCCTGCAGCTTTAATTTTTTGTCAGAGATGCATCTTATAATGGAACAGGTTCCTTTTCAAAACCAGTTTCCTCTTTATATTTATAAACTTTCATGAATTAAATTAAATAATGCCAATTACTTTTTACAAAACAAAATCATCTGTCTCTTCAAAAGCTTTGAAGAATACTACACATTTGGTGTTGATGTTGACCACATGCTTCATGGACGTTTACAGGGAGAGGTAGAGATGCAAGGTGTCCCAGGCATCATGCAGCCACACCAGGCAGCTGAGCTGCTGCAGTCTGGAGAGATCCAAGTGCTGCATGCCACCCCGGAACAGGTGGCTCAGCTACAGCAGGCACATCAGATACAGATCCTTCAGGGAGACACCACTCAGGTGCTACAGGTAGGTCACCAGGGTCAGCTAGTCCAACTTGCAGCACACACATTTTAATCTGCCTGTAATGAGAAACCTCTCAATTGACGAAACTCGTTTCCCTCTCAATAAAGACTGCTTCACAATGCAGAGACAAAATGTAGAGAAGCGAGTCATTTTTTACCACAGAAACTGGAAGTCCAATTTATAAATACAATAGCTAAAGAGTTCAAGTGTACAACTTGCCCATGTCAGCCTGCGTGCTCATTTAATGGACTGATCAACTTCCTCAGCTTCAAAGAGACCAGTCTGGTCATTTTTTGGAATCAACACTAGCCGATTGCCCATATAATCTTAGATCACATGGGACTTTCATTGTTGCAAAGGGGGGACAATCACAGAGCATGGTATCCTTTTTCTGTGTGATAAGTATACAAAGCTGACAGTAATATTCCATAGGGGTAATGACATGCAACCTTGTAGTACACAATGATTTGAGTGAATAAAGATCCAGAGATTTTGACATTTTCCACCTAGAAGAATAAGGACACCCCTACATGCCATTATACAGCTTACACGGCCAAAAAACACAACTATGGTTTGTGTGTATCTTAAGATTGTAGAAAAGAGTTCTATTTTCTGATGGTTTTTGTCTTTAGATTTTGCAAAATATGGTAAAATATTCACCTCGTATATGTTTCTTGTGTTGCATAAACAAATTGTGTAACTTGTAACTGTAAGTGTATTATGTACCAAATTATTTAAGGTGTTGAAATGTTCTTTGCATCCATATATATGTCTCTGTTTGGTGTCCACCTCCTGAAAAATTGTGAGTGGCCAAAGTGGTCTCGCACAATAGAAAAGAATGTCACAAACATGATTGACATAAAGCTGTACATTCATATACTAATGAGATGTTTGCTAATGAGAGACTTTTTCTTTTTTTCTTTTCTTTTTTTTTTTTTGAGAGATACTTTTGGATTATGTTTTTTGTTACCCACTAATTTTAAGACTTATCATAGAGACCACGTACATCTTTCTAATGCTGCATATAGTCCAGGTATATACTTCTAATGCCGTGTGCAGCAGAAGTAAACTCTGCGATACGTCACACACTTGCTCAAAAGCGACTGATGGGGGTTTTTTGTAGGGATTTTGCATATACAACAAGGTCCCAAATGAGGTAAATTTCACATGACATGACTTCCCCTGAAGGCGCCTCACTGATGAAAAAAGCTCACTTCCTTGCACTGGCGTATGAATATGTGTGGCTGCCAGAGTATGTTAAATCACATGGACAATAATCGAGTGTGCACAGGCATGCTCCTGGGCATAATTTTCCACTATATACATATATTTTTTCCAGCCTTCGATCATGAATTTCTTTCCTATCTTATTCTGTCATACAGATTTGTTCCATTCAAGCATTGTAATAGAATTAAAACAACAAAATTGTGTTTAAAACATCAATAATGACATGACGCATCAGAGACAGCATTCAATAACACATTGTGTATGCAAATCTGCTGTTCTGTAGGTCACAGCTTATCTGCTGCGGTCACCGTGTGGTGACTAAGCTGCATATTTTCCTTGCCTTCCTTAAGGAATTTTCACTCTTGCCTTAGTTTGTGTCTAGATTTGTTGGACCAAAGTCTTTTTGTGAAAATTTAGCATCTTGGACCAATAATCTTTGTGCAAATATGACTTGTTTTCCAACAGTGCGGTCATGAGACCTGCACATGGCATGGGAAATGAGTTTGATGGGACAGTGAATGGCACGTGATCAAAGTGCATTTATAGTGAGGTAAAATGACATGACCATGCCCATTCTTGGCTATTTTTGGAGGGATACCCTGGGAATATTTTTTTCTTAACCAATATGAGAGCTTGTTACATAGAAAGACAAAAATCTGAAGATTCTGGCAGCATAGAACATAATGGCAGACAATGCAAAACACTGTGATTGCAAAGGTGCAAAAGTTTTGGGGCAAATTTTGCAGTTGTATTATCAAAATTTTGTGAAAAATGGACAGTTTTTTTATTTTTATCCATGTAACAATAATGTACTTGTTTACCTTAAAGTTGCAATAAGCCTAGCCACCCGCAAGTATTTAAGTTTGTCTACAATAAAATGCACATACTTGCAATTAAATGAACATTGTCATTGCAGGCCAGGGGGGAAGCTACTGAAGGTTGGCTTGTGTTGCACGCAGCTTGAATTCAACAACGGTGACAAACAATGTTCAAGTACATGCCCGGTGTGCCCAACAAAGGCATGCCAAGGGTGTGCTGTTTATTGATATGCTCACTTCAATAAGAAATATTAAGATGTATTTCTGTGATGGAGCCAAAATAATTGTCCTTATAATTTTTGTTCAGTGATGAAGGATAGTGTACGATACGTTGGGAGATTTTGTTGTTTAATCTCAATTATTTGCTTGTATGCTAAGTTAGTAAGTACATGAATCGATGTATCAACCATTTGTGATAAAGTTGACTGAATTTTAGGCTTTGGGGTTCTTTACCTGCGTTTTGTCTTTTTGTTCAATTTGGCATATGGCATCAAATATACTTTACCAGATGCTCAGCGAGTGCTGATTCCATAGGGCTTAGCCCTTGTTTATAGTGTAGACCCTGGTATCTATGTTCATCAAGTTTTCCTTCTTTGTTAGGACTGCTGTACTTGAATTATTTTCATTACTTTTGTGTGTGTGCATATTTTTAACGGCAAATTGACATACTTTGAAACTGTCCCTTGAAAATTCAAATAGTTCCATTTATTCTCTATACACCATAAATTCTCTCTTATGGGATGGAAAAATCTGTCTCGTCAGTTAAGATTGACATGTTGAGGAAAACCAAAAGGTAAGAAATGGGGTCATATATATTTAATATTTACAGACACTGCAAGGAGGAGATGGACAGGATGGTATCCACGTCGCAGTATCCATGGCTCAACCTGATGGTATCCATGTGGTAACAACAGACATAGGGGAGACCATCCAGATTAACCAGGTCAACCAAGGCCCTGAGGCAGATGCAGAGGACACACCTTCACAGGAGTCTGAACAGGAACCTGACCAGTGAGCTGGGAAATAATAGACAATACCATATTCTCATTGTTGCTCACAGTATCAACTATTCTGTGCATATTCATGTCATTTTAACATGTTGCAAAGAAACAGTATGTTGTTTTTATTGTGGGAGTGATACACAATTTTCAAGATCACATGTACTCGTTGCTGACTCAGATCTGCAATTGTGCCATCCCTGTTGCCATGGATGGAAAACCAGTCATATAGCAGTAAGAGTTCACTTGTAATCAAAACCTGCGGTCACATGGAACCCAGAGGAAACTTTCTTACTGTGTAATGAAATATGAACGAGATACATGTTGCTTCATGTTTGCTATCAAATCATTCCATATGGGAAAATGTTCTGCATGCACACTCTGTCAACATATGGTCATAGTATCACGCACTACTTTGTCTAAAAACAATTTGTACCATGTTCTTGGCTGTGTACATTATTACACAAAAGGAAACATGGTGTGTTGCTATAATAACTTAGTCCTGAGGACTGGATATGTATATAAAGCACAATTGCACTACATCAAGGCTACGGTGGAGAGTTTCATTCATGGATATTTCATTGGAATTGAACGTTGCAGCCACGGAATTAAATACTGAGCCTGCAAGATTTTTAATCTATGGACATGATGAAACTTAATATCTACATGTGGAGCTAGTGGTCATGGAATAAAAGAATCATTTCTGTTTGAATATACGAGATGTGTTTGTTTATTTATGATGATTATTAGGATATGGCCTGTCAGACAGCTGGTATTTGCGTGAAATTATGCACAGCTGACATATTAGTCAGCTGAGCTGATCTTATGGTTCATTGTGCTGTCTGTCCACCAATTCACATATTTTTCCTTCTGAAAACATATTAGCATACCCTCTTTAAACTTGGTGCAGATGTACAAATGTATTTTGGATGGGTCTCTACCAAATTGATTCTACCACAGATCTTTCTCCACTGTTTTTAGCTCCTGTGACCTAGGGTCGCAGAGCTTCTAGCATCACTCCTGTCCGTCCATCCATCCGTAAACTTTTGGCTTGTGAGCGCGATACCGTCATCAGTTTTCAAGTTAGCCCAATATAACTTTCAGGACTTATAGGGTATATAAAAATCTAGGTTCCTTTCGATGTTGGTGGCGCCACATACAATATTATGTAATATAGGAGTCAAAATATGAAAATATTGTGAACACTCTAGCATCTATAATTTTTTGTGGATCTTCATAAAATTTGGTGAGATTGTGGACGAGGTGAAAGACGAAGTTGCTATTGATACAGGGTTCGCACAGGTCCTTGAAGTGCTTGAAAGTGCTTGAATTTGCTATATTCATTTTCAAGGCCTTGAAAACCTTGAAAATCCAGAAATTTGGACAAAGGTCCTGGAAAAGTCCTTGAATTTTATTTTTAAGCATCACCCAATGAGGCAAGTTGCCAAGGAATATGAATATTTTCCACCAAATTTAGCATTTATGAACTTGAATCACATTAAGCTGAACACATTCTGCTGTCATTTTCTGTTGAAGTGGCTGGCAAATTCCATTTGTCAAAATGTAACACTGCTAATTACAAAGTATCTTTTTGCTTTTAACCCATGTAGGTTTGACAGTTCTTATCAAATCAGGCCTAACCAATTATGTGAGCCTTATTTACATGTACAGCCTACTTTGAGGGACAAATACACTGTATCAAACATACAGGTAACAAAGTACATCACCTTCCTAGAAAGGAAACTGGGGCATTCTTGTGAAAAATGTGCATGGGGATAGATTCATCTTCAGGTTTAATTTTACCCATATGTAGTTGTAGCAATTTTATAGACTAGATAGAGTCAATTTCAGGAATACAATCCATTACTGGCTGTAGGTCTACAAAAGTCACAGTAAACTCATAAAATAATCCATACTGAATTTATCTTTAAAAAGAACACTTTGGGTAATATGATCCACATATGGGTTCTTTCTAAGTTTGTGGAAAGTCTACTGCCTATTTCAAAAATTGAGTCTTGATTCATACATGGTTGGAATAAATAATAAATGTGGACTAAGATGCATTGGTATTATTAGTAGAGGGTTGAAAAGTGATGATTTAAACAATTTGTCTGTGGTGTTCTATTGCTGGATCTGGTCCTTGAAATCTTGATTTAAGTGCTTGGAAAAGTCCTTGAAAGTCCTTGAATTTACTTTGCACGAGCCTGTATGAACCCTGTTGATACTAGTAGCGCCATCTGTAATTTGAAGGAAATTATGAACCAAAATGTGTTTTAAGATATAAAATTCCATATTTGGAAAAGTAATTAGAATAGACTTGCCTAATTGATTGGATATATAGACCATGGCCAAGGTAGAATATTTAATATCGGTGACCTTGACCTATTTTTGTGAGGTCACCATGCTGTAAAGTTGAAAATGTGATTTTGTAATGGCAGAGTGTAGCTTGGACATCAATGGCAAAGAGAATTGAGCCTCCAGATCAAAATTGCACTTGATTACATAATACATAAAACTGAACTGGATGACGTACTTTTTGGGTCACAGCAAGGAGCCTAGAATTCTAGGCTCCTTGGTCACAGTAACCCAGTAATTATGGAGTTTGGCGCTTGTCCAAGTTTATTATTTTTCGGCAATAGCTGGAAAACATGTTAGCCGATTTGAACAAACAGACTACATATAGAAGGCTGGATGCGGGGCGCATATTTTGAACAACTATTTTTTAATCAGAGTTGAAGGTCAAGGTCAAATGGCCAGTTGGAATGTAGGGTCATCTCCTGAATGCTCTGCACCCCACAATTTTTTAGATAGGCCCATATAACATTTAGTAGTTATAAAGTGTATAAAAATCTTCGTCCATATGAATTTTGGTGGCGCCACCTATAGTATGTAATATCATGGACCTACCATCTGAAGGACTGAGCACGGCGTATCTCAGTAGCGCAAAACCCATTAAGCTCACTTATATGAATTAACAGTGTCTTTTATCCGCCTTTGTTTTACGCTGATTGCCACAACGAGATAAGCGGGGCCCTTTGTGCCGAGGCTCTGGTACTGCCTGAGCAGCTGGCAGTCACACTTGGGCACACCCATTCTGGTTGGCAACCCGTGGCGTCATTTGACCGGAGCTTAGAAGCTTGGATGCGCAATGATATAAGGGGCCTTTCCCACAGCACATTTGATTGCGCAAGCGGCCTCCTCCGCCAATATGAGCAAAACAGTGTTTGAATTTTTGCTCTATGATGATTAGCAGGGATTTTATGAAGGGATTGCCGTCTCTATGGGGCAGCATCACTATTGATCTTTTAAGAGAAATCTTATATGATTTTGAAGCTTTTCTCAATAAATACCGGTCTAGTGCGGAACTTTACACGTGTTCCCTTCTGTGGAAAATAATTTCTTGGCAGTCAAGGACTGTTTGGCGACCTAGATAGCTTCTCTCTGTCCTGTGGATACCTCTGAAATAATTGGGAGTAGAGCTGATCGATTGGCTGAAAACCTAGGTTTTCAAGATGGGGACTTGATGTACAGATTGCAGAGAGCCGTAAGACAGTGCATACCAGGCAATTGCTACCTTTCGGCAGCAAGCCATGCGTGTTGATCCAGTGACCACTTCATGGAACCACTATATGACAGCCTGGGATGATCACCAGCATTGCTATGGTTGTCGCCTCCAGTTGGGTCAGGTTTGTTCTAGCGAACGAACTTTTAAATATTGCAAGGATTGGGGAGAGGACAAGTGGCTGCTCTTTGAGCAGGCACAGAGGAAGAGTCTTGATGCAAGGCATAGGTAGCAGGCTATAGCTGCCAAATGCCATGCTGTTGAACCTGACTCCATTGAGTCTTTGCCAGCAACTCCACATGAGAAGCGTAGAGGTACCCACATGGCTCATCCGCATCCCAGTGGCAGATGTCTCTGCCCCAGACCCCCCCCCCCAGGGGAGGGAGTAAGAAGAGCTGTAATTGTCGTGTGTCAAGCAGCAAGAGATTGCCTTCGGGAGGTCACGAGGGTCAAGCTGTACCCCAGACAACTGCTGCTTCTCTAAGCACAGACTCGAGGGTTGCCCTTGCCTTGGAGTCCATGGTTAAGAGTATGCAGATGCAGGCTGATATGTTGCGTACGCTGATCGCCTTCCTCACCCTCAGGCTGTGCTTTCTTCAGAGAACCCCTTCGAGGAAGTCAGCCAAGCGTAGACTGAAGTTGTTGAGATCTTGGTCCTCTGGGTCCGAGTGCTTGGAACAGAAGTTACACAAACTGGTATATGTGGAATGGAAACCTACGGGTTCCCGTTGGGGTATTCCAAAACTTCGGCCAGTCCAAGCATCCAGGAAAAGCATCAAAGCCAGAATGAAATTCCCAAGCTCCTAGGTCTGAGAGCTCGGATCGTAAGTCCAGGCAAGCTGGAGTTACTGTGTTGGCGCTTTCTGCGGTTAGTTGGTCTTTGGGTTTTGCAGTATTGGCCCCTCCGGCGACCCAAGTCTTTAGTACTTCCAGCTGTAGTGACAGCTTTGGCTCCTGCACCTTTGGTGGCTGCTCCAAAGTGAGCAGCTGGTAATACCGATTGTCCCTGCGTTTGAGCCGTGTACCCTGCCTCCCGCTCTTGAGAGGCAAGCAGGACTCCAGCTCCGCGAGGATCAGCATTTGCAGTTGGAGACTTTGTCTTCTGCTGATGCCGTCACTGCCGCTGAGCCCGAGCAGACTCTGTGTGCAGAACAGTTTGCTGCTTATAGAATGTGTCAGCTTTCTCTCTGCACCAAGATTCAGGAGTTCCTGGAACTCCTTCAGGCTCCCTCCTGCCGGCAGATTTCTCAGTTGGCGGCAGCTGTGGTCCCTGACCCGAGTCTCCTGGAAAAAATGCAGGATCCCTCCAGCTAGCAGACTCCCATATCGGTGGAAGCTGTGTCCCCTGCTACCAGTCTGCCGGAAGCTCCCCCCTCCAGCTTCATGTGGGCCAGGCAGTCGGAGGCTGCGAAGACTTCCACAAAAGTCCTTACTACCCCTACGCCTGGCATGGTGACAGACCCCCTGCTGTCACAGGCGGTGGCCCCATCGCCTGTGGACGATTTGTTGTTTGATGAGGCTTTGGGTTGCACTGTTCCTCTCGCAAGTCCTGAGTCTACAGACCTCAACACCATGGTGGAGGATGAGTTTCTGTTTTCGGATACACCCGATGGCAGATCCCGGCCAAGGTAGAAGGCTCAACCGTCATGCCCTTCTGACTCTGAGCAGCCGAGCTGATTGGTGACCGTGGGACCCGTGGAAAAGCCTTTTGCACCCCTGGACACCACACCAGAACCTGCCACAGGGTTTTGATCATGTCAAAGGTCTCATTTAAAGCTTGCTCTCTGACCAAGCTGTGGTCTCATGCTTGGGGCTTTTTTCTGGAGGACACGCAGCAACATACCCCCAATTCCTTTTTTGCCCTGTGTTCCTGAGTTTTATGACCAGCTCATGGCAACACAGGGGTTCCCATAGAGCTGCCGACGTCTAGCTACTTTAGGTAAGTTTAAACATATTTATTTTCATTGGATCACCCAATAGTACAGAATAGCAACTAATCTAGGGGTTCTCCAGATGGGCAGGGCGACTCCTCCCAAAGCCAGATGTCCAGGGGTGATGATATACTGTGCCAGACCAGATCTTCCCTTCCCATCCACTGCTGGTGGATTTTGATTTGGAGGAGTTTGATGCTGTGCAGCCGAAATCCATAAGGACATCTGCCGAGGCCTTCAAGCGTTTGGAGGAGGATGCCAAGGGATTCATTCTTATGGCGTTGTACTCTGATGTCACAGCGCCCCCTTTGAGGTCTCTTGTGGATGACCTCAGGAGCTCTGTGCACATCACCGAGGCTGTGCAGTATTTGTCAGACCAAGTGTCACTCCTTGAGACTTCATTGTCATGGGCAGTCGTTTACCAGGTTTGAACCACCTGCACCTTGGAGGCTAACTTTCATTTGTTGTGGAAGGATGCCTACCTCCAGGGATAGAAGTTGCCTGCCTGTTGTTTTGCAGAGCCTGAACGGGGCTACTTTTCTCTGGAACACTGTGCAAAGGAGAGAAGACTGGAGTCATTCGACAGGCACAGGACCTTCGGGCCAGCCCGGTGGATCAGACCCGCACCAAGGCGCTGACAGACTCTGTTCAGTTGCTTTCTTCCTTCGTTGCCTCAGCCCCAAAGCATGACAAGTTTCAGACTGCGCCTTCTCACCTCAGCTCATGTTCCCACTGGGACATGACACCCTGGAAAGAATGGGCAGCAATCAGAGAAGGGAAAGCGCTCCAGCAAAACCAAGAACTCAGGCAAGCTGCAGGGCTACTGAGTCTGCCATGCAAGAACAAATTGTCTTAGGAATCCCTGCTGCCACATTGTCAAACTCTGCGCAGCACCTGGTCGGCGACTGCATCACCACCTTTCGCACGCAATGGGAGTTGATTAGACGATCCTTTCGTCCTAAACATCCTGAGACATGGCAACATGCTGCCTTATGGCAATGACAGGCTTCTGTTAAGCTGCAAGCCCTTGTGGTGCGCCCCTCCCATTGTGGAACCCAAAGCATCAGCAATCCTAGAGGTGGTTCAGTCACTTCAGAGTAAGTGCACCATAGAGCCAGAGCCAATGGAGAATCAAAACAATTACCATGAAGTCAGCTTTGCTCAAGAGATTGTATATTATGTGTTTTAACACTATCATACTATCCATTAACCCTTTTCAACTAGAATAAGACCATCAATAAGTTTATTATAGACCCATATCATTTTACATGGAGTGCGAAACAGGCCAAACCAATATTAATAACTACATGGCGCAGATGGTGGCGTATAATTTCTTACTTACTTGTTTGGTGGAGGAAACGAAGGACTCGGGAGAAAACCACCGTGTCAGAGTGGTAGGAACTCTTTCCACTTCCTTCCCTGGCCATGAATTGAACCCAGGCCACAAAGGTGACAGGCGAGCATGTTGCAGCTCCACCTACCGTGCACCACAAGTCTGCTTTGATTAACAGATCATATCAACAGCTTTCCTTACATGTGTCTAGGGAACCTGTTGACCTGGAGCAGGCTGTTGTGATTGTTTTTTTCTACACGTGGGACCAAAAAAGTTTTCTTTTCACAAGAAATTTGAAGTAACCACGTTGAAGCATATGAAAATTTACATATGGGCGATGGAGAAGGATTAAGGGAGTATGAAGCGAGGGGTAAATTTATATCAAGTGCTGATATTAATGTTCATATAGATAAGCATTTGGAGGCCTTGCCTTAGTCTTACATGTTTTTTGTATTGGTTTTTGTTAATCCTGACATCTTCAGTCAAAAGTGAGATATGTCTGATTTTAGTTCTGAAATTTATGATGTGATACATGTGCTTTCTGTCTGTGTTCGTAGTTCATGGATAAAGTGGTGTACAGTAAAACCTCATTATAACGACACTCAGATCTCCGAACATAATCACTCGGCAACACTTCATGTAAGGATACATGTTTCTGGGATTATAAAGTCAAACTGCTATGCTATATAACTCAGTTGTCTGACACATTAAGATATCTGGCACATTTTGCAGGGATAGATGGTGTCATTATGAGGTTTTACCATACTTGCACTCTACTCATTATGAAACTTGTTGAATTGAACAGTCCTGGTGTATGAAGCCACACACATCCAAGCTGGAACCAGTCCATGAGATCCTCCTGCAGATAGAGGCGCATCCACTAGCAGTAAATGAGTGAGTACCTCCAAGCAAAATGTCAGACATGAATCTGTCTTGTCAAGGATTGTATCCATGCCCCAATCAAAGGTGAGTGAGGTATCCCAAAATTAAACTAGGTCTTACCTAGTTACATAATCCTACCAAGTTTCGTTGAGTCTTGTGAAATCCTGCTAGAGCTAATACTTGGAAACAAAATGACCATATATGGCTCTGTGACCTTGTGAATTAGGTCAAGGTCACACAAATATAATCCAAAACAAGGTCTTACCTAGTGACGTAAGCCTTCCAAGATTCATTGAGTTTCATGAAATCCTCCAAGAGTTATTGCACAGGAACAAACATGTTCAAAAATGAGAACCTTGACCTTTTTCTCAAGGTCACATAGGCAAATGTGTTAATTTAATTTCCATGCAATTTTTCGAGTGATTCAATGAAATGTACTGAAACTTGGTAGGATTATATACTTTGGTAGGACAAATGTGGGTTTTTAATGTGAATGACCTTGATTTTGTCATGTGTAATCATGATCATTTAATTCTATTCTTGAGCATTTACAACCTACAGTATGCAGGTCTGTATGTCTATAACTATTTCAAGATGGTATCTTGGCAAATCACTTCTGTTTCCTGAGGCCCTCCATGAATAATCTCCAAATACACCAATTTCTGTGTATCAGGAAAGCAGCCTGGCATCTTACAATAGACCCTTTTAGGAACCCAGAGGGCAGCACTTGATGGTGATTATTTGCATAATATAAAAAATACATGTATGTGCATAAAAACAAATCCCTTTAAAGCTTTTGTCAAGCAAATAGTCAAATTTATGCAAGTAAGGGCCATCAAGTGCTGCCATCTGGGGTCCTAAATTCCACAATTGTTCACATGCATGCCAACTTCTGTGCATTGTTAAAATACAGTAGTACTGAACAAATAACCTCACAGTATCATATTGCCATTCACCACATGATGTCCCACTTGCTTGCCATTGTGAGTTTTGCAAAGTACCGTCATGTGTGTGATCATGGTGGCCAGAATTGGTAACTGGATGTGCACACAAAACATTTGGAATTTTTATTTTGACTTGATATGATATGAAGTTCACACACAAACACACATCAAGAAAAACTAGGTTTGTCATGCTGGGGTTGACATTCATTGACTCTTGAGTGAGTGACCATTAGTTTTATTGAATGATCCAGGTCTGCATCTTTGGCCTGACACTAGTAACACAGCACAGGGTCACTGCTGGGGAGTCTGGGGCTTCAACTTATGAAAAACTTATTTCTTTCGCCTATGAGAGAGAGAGATTTAGTTTAACTCATTTCAGATTATGGCTGACATGTGTTCCTTTCTTATTTCCTAAATTTACCTGGCAAATATTTTCTTGGTCATTAACATTAAGTCTTTCAGCATCATGTTTTGACTTCTTATGAATTCTACAACTATAGACTTGCTGGTGCCTGAAGGAAAGGTTGTTTTACTAGGAATATGAATCTGGCATCACTGTGTCAAATCACCTTGACTTTTGTCAAAATTGGCAATTAAAGGGTTCAAATGTTCTTTCTGTATCTGTCATTTCAGGCTTATATGGCCCATGCCCTGGGAAGGGTGCGTTTCATGCTGAAATGTGGTGTGTGTATATCCCATCTGCTCCCTCACATTTGGAAGACCGATCAAGTATGTTTGTTGCATAAGGATTAAAGTCCCAGGTGAGCACATGTATTAACCTTAAGTCCCTTAGATCACCTGTTTTTTTCTCACGTGCAAGTTTTCCTTTTAATTTTAAGAAAACAAATTCCTTAGTTAAATTAAATGTTGCCAAAACTAAGAACAAGAAAGTGAGTATTATATAGGCCTGTGTGCTGTGTAATATGATGATACACTGTGTTCTGTATAATTCAACAGAAAAAATATTGCAGCAGCAAAAAAAAGCAGGAAATATGACAAACTTTGTGTTATTTTTTCCCAACTACACTAAATATAAACTTACAAAATTTCATTTAATGTTTGAAGATATCATGCTATGGTCATTTTTCTTAAATGCAGCACTGTGACCTAAATATGTGACCCAGTGATCTAGTTTTCAATAGGCATCTGGAGCATTCTTAGGACCAACTGTCATAAATAATTGATGAAGCGACATTCATTATTGTTTTAGATATTGCGTTAACGCCGTTTTTTTCTGCAATGTAGTACTGTGACCTAAAAATGAAATCTAGTGACCTACTTTTCAATAGGCATGTGAAGCACCTCAATGACCCCCTGTGATAAAAATTTGGTCCCTGTAAAGTGAGTATTTTTGGAGATATGGCGTTAAAAAGATATGTGCGGATGGACGACAACAACACCCCTTCCGCCCTTTGGTTCAAGGGTAAAAACTCAAGTTCAAGCCAAAACAACCAGCTCTACTTCCACGCTTCCACAGGCATCTGTCCTGGACCACTCAGAAAAGATTTTGCACAGAAGGGAACATGCATGAAGCACTAAATAGTGTTTGTGAACAAAGTTCAGAGACCTTCACAATCAGATATGACCTTGCAGTTAGGCGCCCTAGGAGGAAGGAAGTACAAGGGGAGCATGCACACCAGGAATCACCACAGGGTCTAAGGAACCAAGAGATGGTGCTACAGGACCATCAGGTTTGTGTGAACAATCAAGCGAGTGAACCCAACTCAAATATGCTGGGCGACTTGCCCAGACATGAAGGTCCTGGCAATGGTGGTTGAGAGGTTACATTACGTAACTAATGCAAGGATCATGTCAAATTATTTTATTATTACATTTTCAGTTCAAGGTTAAATCATGAAGAAATAAAGTCTATCAGGGACCTTATTTTAGCTGGAAGAAGTCCAGGTTATAAACAAATTTAATGTAAACACTCTTTTGTTGCATTTCAATCATTCATTGCCCACAGGCAATGAAAATTATAAAATAAGTGTAAAAATAGTGGCTTCTCGGTTGATCTTATTCCATTGTGGATTTTGTCTCATTTTATGGCAAAATCAGGTGATATCCAAGGTGATACATGTAATTGCATGTGTTTATGTGTACATCTTGGTGTCAAAATTTATGAAACAAATTGTAATTTTAATTGAATTCAACCACAACACAAGAAATATTAAATCAATAATTTTCCTAACAAATGATAGTTTTGTTAACAAATGGTTCATCTAACTTTACATGAGTATGGGTAATTTAAAATTAAACAAGAATTTCAGACAAATTAAAATTGACATGTTTCTTTGATATGGCATTTGAATAAATGATCTGAGGACCTTTTCTTCTTAGAAAATATCTACATGTAGTTTTATGGGTAGGGTGTTTGCATGGCCACTATAGCAAACAATAAAGCCCTCCATTAACCTTCACTAGACTACCATTTTGAGGATTAAACAAGCTAATTCTCATGTTAATCCCCAACATACAATGCTCAAAACTATTTTGCAGGTTGAAAGATGACAAACACAGGTTTTCGTGTCTGTTGCAATGCATATTTCCTGTCTTTTAATTTGGTCTTCTCAGCTTATGAAGTTAATGACACAAAAGTGTTTTTATTTTTAAAGGTAAACACAACTCAATTATTTTTTTCTCAACCAATATTTCATATCACCTTTTCTTTTTAAAGTTGCAAGTAACTGGGTTTTATGTGACCTTCAAATTTACTTCTCACTCTTGCCCCTGGTGCAGATTGTTGAAGCCAGGATGGAATTCTCCAGGTCTTTGTCCAGAAATCCCAGTAACTCCGGCCTATTCCCTGAGCACTGGGGTTGAAAGTCCGGATGTTCCAGAACACCAAAGCCCCTGACTGACTTCCCGAACTCCTGGGTCTGAGAGCTTGGGTCGAAACTCCAGACATTTTGGAGTACAGAAGAGGGTACCGAAGTCTGTGGTAGCATCCTCTACCTGTAGCGAGTGTTCGGCTCCTGCCGTGGCAGCCCCTTCCATGACCCAAGTGCCATCTCTGGTGCCTCCGGCCCTTGAGTCGGCTCCGCCGATTGCTCCCTCCCCCCCTCCCCGATTCATCCCAGATGGAGCCACTTGTGGTTTCACTGTGCCCTGTCTTTGAGCCGTGCAAGCTGCCTCCCTCTTTTGAGAGGGAAGTGGAGCTTTAGATCTTCAAGGAGCAGCAGTTGTGGGAGAAGACTTTGTCTTCATCCACCCCTGCCGTCATTTTGTAGCACCTGAGGGGCCCTCTGGGGATGAGCAGCTTGCTGCCTCCGTGTTCAGTCAGCTCTGGCTCTACCCTCAGGCTCAGGA
Source organism: Hermodice carunculata (assembly GCA_964020975.1). Lineage (NCBI taxonomy): Eukaryota > Metazoa > Annelida > Polychaeta > Eunicida > Amphinomidae > Hermodice > Hermodice carunculata. The sequence continues at coordinate 28,771,802 of OZ026624.1, forward strand.
GTGGCAAGCCCTGTTAGGCTCCCTGTCCTCGATGTCAGCCTGGGTCTCCCTCACTGTCATCTATTACAGCACACCCTGCAGGACAGTTGGTCCAGGGACCAGGACTACCAAGCCCTGGTGCTGGTTCTCTGAGACCATCGCCGGCACCTCCTCTGGTGGACAATTCGGGAAAATGTCATGACACCACCATGTGGCTACTGTAGACTAGATAATAGCAATATGGACATGATGATCTGAACCTTTGACTAATTTCAGGTTAAACATTTCTCTGTATAAACATGTAATATCTGTCTTGCAGATATGACAAAGTTTATGTCATAAAATGCCAGACAGGACACATTAATAGACAATTATGCACTGACAGAACATGATATGTGTGCTTGTAACCAATACATAAAAAGGAAAGAATGGATATACCCTTTAGACATATAAATGTGCTTGTAACCAACACACAAAAAGGGAAAAAATGGAGCTGCATTTTAGACATATAGATAAAAGAAAATCATTATAACAGGTAGTGGTTTGGTTCAGAAGATGCAAGCTAAATAGTAGAAATCTACTCTACCATGTTTGGTCACGTTTAGTGTGACTTCTCACAAATGATGGTACAAATGTTTTCAACAGTGGCACTACAACATCCAAGCTTGACATCATTTGTGTAGTTTTTAGAAAGGATTTGACATGGCAGATATTTTCTGATCAAATTACTCCCAAAGAGCATATTTCTATTTGATAACATCTAAGTATATTGTCTTTTTCCTAACTATTTGAAACAAGTCCTTCATATCTTCAAATTTTCCGTTTTAGTGCATATGTTTGGTGTACAATTTTATGAGAAGCACCTTAGGTGCTTGTCAGGGACAGTCAATGTCAGTACACATTTATTATCCCCCGCCCACGAAGTGGGCAAGGGGATATAGTAATGGGCACCGTCCGTTTGTCCGTCTGTCCTTCCGTCCGAAACAAATTTTGTCTGGCCCATATCTTCTACATTATTAATGCTACCTCTTCGAATTTTTTATGGTGGGTAGACCTTAGGTAGTAGGTGTGCATAGGCATTGTTTTGTGTGGCTAATTACTTGCATTAATTAATTATTTAACAAAGTTTGTTAAGCAAGACAAATGTTTGTCCGGGCCATATCTTCTAAACTATTAGTGCTAGCCCTTTGAATTTTTTATGGTGGGTAGACCTTAGGTAGTAGGTGTGCATAGGCATTGTTTTCTGTGGCTAATTACTTCCATTAATTAATTAATTAACAAAGTTCATTGAGCAAGCTCAAGATACAATACAAATTTTGTCCGGGCCATATCTTCTAAATTATTGATGCCAGCCCTTTGATTTTTTTATGGTGGGTAGACCTTAGAGGGGACACAGTAATGGGCACCGTCCGTGTGTCCGTCTGCCCTTCCGTCCGTCCATGATTACTGTGGGCGGGGGATATGGCTAGCGTCAGCGGCTACTTTTTTAAGTTTTATAATCCAGTGAAGGACTTGAAGTAATATGAATTGTTTGATATTGATTCATAGAAATGCATAAATTGGATTATACTTTTGGAATATTATAGACAGCTGTGGTTGCTGTGATGTGTCCATTTGAACGGTGATGGGCAAGGCAGGACAGTCACCAATGAATGTATTTGGTGCAGTATCATGCAGGCATGAACAAGACTGGTTCAAAATGTACAGAAACAAGGAAGCTAGAGGGTTGACAAATAAATATAGTTATTAATTAATCAATATATGTAAATACATGTAATTGTCATTGTACACCCACAAGGTAGTTGACCGGAGTTGTGATTGGCTGGTTGCACATATCAATTCAGACAGCCCATAATTGTGAAAATACTGTACAGCAGTCCCTGTCTTGAGAGATCGCCCATAGGGCAGGTGAAAATGTGGTCTCTCAAAACAGGTGGTCTTTTATTAAAGGTATAATAACATGGAAAAGATAGCACAGTGTTGTGAGATAGCGGTCTTAAAATGATATGCGATCTCTCATTGGAAGGGTCTCTCAAGACAGGTACCACTGTATTTTCAGCATGCTAAGGCTTTAGTTTGAATAAAATTTAGTTAAATTAGGCTTCCCGCAGTACAGCAGAGTTCCTCCATTGGTGGTCATGTAGGTGCATTGTCTACCAAGTCAGATGAGAACTACATGCTGAGGAAATAGTGATGAGACCCTGGTCAGAGCACAATTTATGCACTTATGCCTCTAGCAAGCATCCAAGTGTTCTTTTGCATTTCAATTATTGAAAATTGTTGAGCTTGGGTATATGTGAAATAAATTCATCTGTGTTCTTATGACATTTTACCTGTTAAATGCCAGTTATCATTTTTTCTTTTTTTTTTTAAAGTTGTCTGGGGATTTTTTTCAGAGAGAAAAACGCTAACATGGAAAAGTACATGTGTAGGATTTATAGCTGTAGTCTTCTGCCATAATTTTATTTGTGTGTTTCACAAGTTCTGACTGTAGATGGCAGCACTACCTGTGCTCCACAGCTGCCTGGCAAACAATCTTTGATCAGCAACAACATAGTTGGTCATACCTTAACTTGAGGAAAGCAGGTTATCTTGATTCCCTTTGACTCAAAAATATTTTCTAAACTTTTTCTTATTCGTTTGGGTGATGGAGATCAGTTTTCAAGCTTTTTCATGAAAAAAGCACATTCAAATATTTTGATACATAGTGTAGTATATGTACCCACATGCTCAATTATGTGTTTCACAAATTTTGACTGGAGATGGCAGCACTACCCGTGTTTCAAAGCTGCTGCCTGGCAACAAATCTTTGATTGACAACAGCATAGTTGGCTGTACCTCTACTTGAAACCAAAAAAAAAAAAGGGGGGGGGGTAATTATCTTGATTCTATATGACTCAAATAAATAAACAAAGAAACAAATAACTAAATACATGTAGATTTGTTGTGATTTGGTTTGGCTGAGGGTCAGCTTTCAGCCTATTTCACACAAAAAAGCATGTTAATTTTGATTGTTTTGATGCATAGTGATATATGTTTGAAGACTATTCCTATAAGGGATTACTTGCAAGCAAGGATCACGTCATCAGAGTGCTTGACCTATTACCTTGCATGTTATTTTTAAAATTATTTACAGCATTTTCATGTTTGAGTGGATCACAGATTGGTACTCACAGGGGATGGGAGTGTTGTTGAAGGCAGGTTTGACTATACAGGTATATAGTAGAGTGTCCAATTTGTGTCTACTTCATTATTCATACAATTGTGTTTGTTTTCTCTCATCGTATATGACATAAAAGGCCTTGTACAATTAAAACAAGGTGTGTGTCTCAAAGTGGTCTTCTGAGGCAGACAATCTGTCACAGGTCTCTGTTATGACAGGGTCCACTGTGCCAGAACCTTATTTTTCATAACACAACATATTTTGAATGTCTTAGTCAATCTTGTTGGCTACAAGTCCATGGTGGCTTTAAGTAAGCAGAATACATATTAGCCTATCATGGGCCACTGTTACATTTACTTTAAATTCCTTCCTTTAGGCTGTTAGCATAGCTGAAATTCCAACATAATATATATAAAATCAATCACACTACTGGCTCACACATTGGTGGTAGATTTTTTATGTGTCTGGTAATCCTATTATGTCCATTATCACCATAATACTATAAGCTCAAAAGGTTGAAAGGACAAGACGTGGGAAGAGTTATATATATTTATCCAGCACTGTCTCTATATAAGGCCCCTCATTACGATGTGGGTTCTGACTTAATATGGTAGGTCCCTTGGCACCATGGCACTGACAACTTTTCCTGTTACATTTACTACAATGTTAAATGTGCCTCGTTATAAGGTGGTTTTTTTGCTATAACACAGGCTTCTGTAACTCCATTGCTTCACATAGACTGATACGTTGTCCATGACAGCATGATCTAAATATTACGAAGCGGCGAAAATATTGGCACGTTGTGGATTGACGTAAAGCATGCAAATGTATTGTTCAACTTGCATGTATGTTTAAGTAAATTCATACAGGATTTGCACAAAATTAATTGTTTGTTTTCTTGCCATGTTTGTTGATTGATTTTCAGTTGCAGAGGACTAATGTGGAAAGTAAAACATATGACAAGAGGATTGTCTCACAGCTGAAGTGACCTCAAAATGAGGCTGTACTGCAAATGATAATAAAGATGTGTATTATATCAAAAGTAACACATGTACATATATTAAACATAAAGTTTGTGGTATGATTTTTAGCCACATATGCCCTTGGTAAGTCTGTGTACACTTTTACGGATTTACTCAATGAACTGTGAAATAATGAACATTGTTAAACAGTTCTGTGTGCACATGGTGCAATTTCATTCTCTGTTTTTTGTTTTTTTTTATTCGATTCACACAGTAATTATGGTAAGCACCTTGGACGATCTGGGGTACTCCCCTGAAGCAAAACTCCATAATGTATGCAGTTTTGTGTTAAGACAAATCATTTGTTGCTGTCATTGGAGCGATTCTTGATATAGCAGCAAAGATACACAATGGTGATAATATACAGTAAAAATAAGTGCAATAAGAGAGAAATATGTCAAGTCGCATCAGGCAATTGATAAATTCTTTGATGGAGTATTTTAGGATTCAGCTCACTTTATATAGGCACATACACAGCGATTCACGGTAGCACAGGATTTATGTCTATTTAAGTTGTCCTGCAACAGCTACCCCATGTGGCAGCTGAAGCATGTCAGACAATGCAAAAACACAGGCAGACTGAAATATGTTGGTACAGGGAAAACTCATTATAATGACACCATCTGTTTGTTCCCTTAGAAATGTGTCCGATAAATGAATTAAACAACAAAGAAAATGAACTTTTGCCATTCAAAACTTGCGTCATTTTAATGAATATGTCAGATATCTGAGTGTCATTATAATGAGGTTTCACTGTACATGAAATAAAGTTCTATGTATGGCGAATTGAACATACAATTTTCAATTCCAACTCAGAGGTCCCTGCAGCTTAAAATAGAAGGGAGATTTACCCTGCTATTTTTCTTTGCTCCCTGCCATTTTATTTTGCTCCCTGCCCTTTTTCTGTGATATATACATCATGCTTTGATGGTTTATGGCATATTTCTTCAATTTTGACAACAAATCTTCAGTATGTAAGCTGAATTTAAAGAAATAATATATTAAAATACCCTGCTATTTTTCTTTGCTCCCTGCCATTTTATTTTGCTCCCTGCCCTTTTTCTGTGATATATACATCATGCTTTGATGGTTTATGGCATATTTCTTCAATTTTGACAACAAATCTTCAGTATGTAAGCTGAATTTAAAGAAAATATATTAAAAGCAGTATTTTCACTATAATTCAGATGCAGTTATCCACAATTTCTTCAGTTTTTGCCTGAAAGATGCACTATTTTGTCTAGAACATTACTTTTCAGGTGCCCAATGTGGTCCCTACCCCTGTTGACAAATTGCCCTGTTCAGATCAAACTGCCCTGCCCTTGTGAAAATCTACAGAGACCACTGCAACTCATGTATGGGGAAAAAGTTACTGAATATGTTCACTTCAGAAAATGAAGTGACTGTCTAGTATCTAACAGGCCATGTTGAACAGTGTGTTTCCAGGGTTTTGCCTCATAAATTATTTTTTTTGTGCAAACGTGAAAAAAAAAAAGTCTTTAGATTATCAACATCACAACTACCAAGCTATCAGGCTTCAAAGTAATAGGCATTCATCTTTCATTTTGATACATCAAGCGCACTGCCATTTTTCTATATTTCTTTTTCTTTTTCTTTTTTTTTTTTTATTTCATTCATTTATTTTTCCTCATTTCATATTTCTCCCAAACCACATAGTGGATTATTTTCAAAATTGATGCATATGCAGCTGTACTCAGTCTCCACCAAAGTGGTCACCAGGTGGTGTAACAAACATTTCACAAAGTTCAACATATTTTTGCCCCCTTTGGCCTTATTGGCTGACAAAGTAGTGTCATCGTTGTGTCTGTGCCTTCATGTGTTTGTACCTGTGTCTGTGCATTACCCTTGCAGATGCAATTACTTTTGAACAAAATTGAACTTCTATCATGGAATTTGTACTGTAAAGCATCTCATCAGAAGTTTGGCTGATTTTGCGATTTAGTTACCTTGACTTATTTTCAAGGTCACCCAGGTTCATCATATATTTACCCTGGCCTAGGAGGTTTTAAGGTTGTTCTGACTGTTATATTTAAAATTGTGCTATGAGAGGTACTTATATTTTATGTTTGGAACGAGCAGGACTCGAACCTGCAACCTTTGGCACCAGTGGCCAAATTGAAATGGGAAATGCATATCCACTCGGCCAAATCCCCATTCTTTAAAAGAATGGTTCAATGGAGGTAGCTATGTGCGAGTGCCATATTAACATGGTTATGCAGTATATTTATTGAGTCAGCATTTATTTCCAGAATTGGGGACTTAAATCCACCAACATTGAGGAAATGCCAAAAAATATATATTTTATGTTCGGAACGAGTGGGACTCAAACCTTCAACCTTTGGCACCAGTCGCCAAGCTGAAATGGGAAGCACACATATCCACTCAACCATATCCCCATTCTTTAAAAAGAATGGTTCAATGGAGGTAGTTATGTGCGAGTGTCATATGCAGTATACAGTAAAACCTCCCTTTACCAAACACCCTTGGGACCGGAAAAAAGTGTTCGGTATAGTGAGGTGTTTGGTATAGGGAGGTTTGCTTACATTGGAAGTACATGTACTTAGGACCGAGAAATAGTGTTCGGTATAGAGAGCTGTTCGGTATATTGAGGTGTTCGGTTAGAGAGGTTTTACTGTATTTTTTTGCATACTAAATATAGGATGTAGGTACTATGGTAGATGGTAGTATGTAGCGTTCCTTATACCTGTAGAACAGATCCACTTCAAAGTTGTTGGGGATGTGTGCCTTGGGTGAGTCTGCATCAGGTGTATCCATGGGCCACGCTTCAGTGATATTTGACTGTTGATTATTTTTGTTTGTTCATTGTTTTGAGATTAATATGGTTAGCTGCTATACTGTCCTACAGGGTTCATACCAGCCTTGACAAGTTTTGAGAAGTTTGGAATTTCATGTCATGGCCTTCAAGGCCTTGAAAAGTCTTGAATCTTGAAAAGTTTGGAAAATCATATTTTGTACAGCTTTGGGTATTTTGATTCATTTGGGACAGAAATGTGGAAGTTTAGTTAAATGATATCTGTTATTTTTGTTATGTGTTGGCCCTGATGTTACTCAAAGTTAGTTTGGAATTTTGGACAAATCAGTCTGGAAAAGTCTGGAAAAAATCTTGAAATTTGTGGCCAGACAGGTGTATGAACCATGGTCCTACAACAACAGGTTAAAAATGGTCTGAGGGTGCTTCATGAGCTTTGCTAATTAGCAAAAGATAATTAGCCATGTAAAGCAGTGCTATATCATACTTATCTTGACCTGGCTATATGTCATGAAATTGGAGACGACAAGCTGCTGTAGTTTGAGATATATAAACCCAAGAAGGTCTGAGGGTGCTTAACGAATATTGTTAATTAATCAATAAAGCAGGATAAATAATCACACAAAATTATCAAGACATTCCCAATATGTAAGGCCTATATGCTATATAAACATTTCGGATAACTAGATATGAGTTTTTGAGAAACACCTGGAAGGACGTCTTGGGTGTTGCTAGAGGTCTGAGGTGTTCCTAATAGGGGATGTCAGGCACACTGTTCTGCATGGTGGCAGCACCTGCTTCCTGTCACATGGTATTCTCAACCAATGAATAAAGCAGGTTTTATTTATCCCCCAGGTGTAGCCAGCTACAACAGGTGGATACCTAGGGAAGTTACCAGTAGCACAGCCTATAGTTGACATGCTCTTCTATTTAATGAAATAGGATAATTAACCACACAGGGTTGTCAAAAGTATCTGCACTGTGCAAGTCTTATCACTCATTAACATTTCAGATGGTTGGTTGGTTGGGCAGATGTCTGCTTCGATGGTTTTGACCCCTTTCATTATTGATTGCAACTACTTGAATGAGAATTGTAGATTCTGATAGCTAGACCTATCAGAACAGCAAGCCCCAGATGAATAGCTTTCCTTGCAGGCTGGGTATAATACCCAACTTGCAAGGAAAGCTGGCAACTGGATCTTAATTAATCCAAGGGTTAACTCTCAAAATGAATTACTGCAGACTTTAATCTTTGAATCATGTTTTAATTCACAACTAATGCCCGAAATTTGCAAAACATAACCATAATGAATGTCGTTGCCAAAGGTATGTCTTGGATGTGTCTTGTGTTTGAATGCATAACAGGTCATACAGGAGCTGCCAAAACAGACAGTTTCATGGGGACACTTGTGTGTATAACACTGTAGGAATGAGGCGTCAACTCTGACACACTATTGCAAATAAAGGTCAGGCCAACATAAGACATTCAACAAAAATTACCTTTTTTTCCTGGTTTTTATGTATATACCTGAAAGAGGCTTCATTTATATGTAAATTAATTATAATGTTACAGTGTTTAAACTCTTATGAACTATAGAAACAAACAGCTTGTATTCACCCATGTAGACAGGTGAGATTATTTATCAAGTGGACTATGAGGTCTGTGTCACATAAATTTTGTCTGTCCATGCATATACTATCTTGTATTGGACAGTTAAAATTGAATTTTAGGCAAATTAACCCTTTGTGACTTCATGCTCTAATGACATGAGTCAACTTGAATTAGGCAGTGTTTGCCACTGTGCATGGCAAAATTCACAATGAAAAAGAGTTCTTTATTGAGGCTTGGAGAGCTTTTAGGTCTTTTTTGACAAATTTAATTCAAACATCCAGCCAAAACCCTCAGGGTTATCTTATTTATGTCAGACACTATGGGTAGACAACTTGTTGCATGCAAAAAACTTTCAGAATCATAAAGAGTTAATGTAAATAAACATATCCTTCCTTGCCCCTCCCTTTGAGAATAAAACACATTGGGTCAGCAGAGGATATTTTGCCCAGGAGATGTCAGCATTGAACGTTTTAATTTTGGAGGGCATCTAAAATTTTAAGGAGGTTTTCAGTGCTGTCTTTGTGGAAAGTGAGAAAAACAAGTTTACTGGTAAAAGTTGGAGGCACATACTGGCTGAGGGGTATTGTCTATGACTTCGCTTTAATTCACCTATGAACATGTGCACATGAATCTCGGTTGAAGTTTCTGGAAACATGGCTACCGTACCAAACTTCACATGAAAAGTGACAGGTGATTTAGCTGTTGGAACAGGTTGTGATACGTGGTTGTTGAAGAGAAAAAAAATTCATGATGCGAGGTAAGTTTAATGCATAGCATGTTGAAACTCAAGTTTTTGAACCAGTAAATGAAACAGATACACTGTAGATGACTGTCAGTGTGAAATAGTACACAATGTACCAGCATATCACTTTGAATGGCCACAAATTTAAAACATGATAGTATATATATATATATACACGTAAATTTGTGGAACTGTTTTTAAAGAGAAAACAAATTTAAACAAAAAAAAGGGAGAGGGAGGAAGAACATAGAATTAAGAATCATCTACCTGTTTACACTCTTGACTCTAAATGCAGTCATTTTAATGTATGTAACTGACACACATTCATATTTAAATGCTTCTGCGTGTATTTTATCAAGATCTATGTACATTTGATAAAATTATGAGAAAAATTGGTAAATTTAATTTAACGAATGAGTACAAAATAGACTGGTGGATAAAGTCAAAAGGGCAAGAGAAATGTAATTCATGCAAATGGCAATGCATAACCCAGTATACAGAGATTGTGCAGAGTTCAAGGTCATGTTAATCCATTCCTGAGAAAATATGACTGAGTTATAGCTTTTTTAGAGCATTTAGCACCCAGGGCAACCCCTTACATGAAAGCTGTTGACCTGCGATGTACTGATAGGGCTTCTACAATAGTTGTTCAAAATGGTTCACATTGATGAAAATATTTAACCCTTTCCCACTGAAGTCATTGAATAGTGCCCAGATATAGATTGTTGTCTGTCTCAATGTTAATTTCTCATTACTAGGAAAAAAATTATGCCAAGATTTGTATGTAAGACCATTCCTGATGGTGTGCCCTAGGGTGATGGCTTTTCTTGGGATGGGGTGGGCATAATGCACCCAACCCACCCCAATGAAAACAATTGACTCATTCATACTCTGATCAGGAATGGGTAAAGTTAACATATAGATAGAAGCAGATTTGTTTTTTACTCAGGGTGCTTTGGGTGAAGGGTTTAAGTTGTGTTCCAAAAAAACCCCAAAAAACTTACTTTCTTAGTAGTTGAGGTATTAACCGTACTCGGAATATTTCAGCAATTTGAATATTCATTATGAAATATTTTAATATTCATTCCAAATATATTAATATCACTGAAACTTACCTGAAACATACTGTTACAGTCATTGCACCTGTGATAAACTAATTTAATTAAATCTTATTAAATGTTGCCCATTGTCAACGTGGCTTCCATGATAGCGGCATCCCTCACCTTAATGGGAGTCTCCTCACTTATTACAAAAATGGATTTTATAAAGTATGTGTATGTGTATGTGTATGTGTATGTGTATGTACCGTATTCATCTTGCCAAGTGCACAGTGTGCTATAAAAAAAATTCATCCACAAAACCTGAAAAAAATGTAGATCCTAAGAGTAATAATGAATTCTACCACTTGTTTGAAAACTATGGGATATTTTGGGGGCTCTTTCTTTGAACAAAAAAGGTGGGGTGTGTGCTTATTAGGGAGTGTGTGCTTATTAAGATGAATATGGTATGATAATAAAAGTAGTCTTAGTCTGAATATCTGAGTAGTGCACAAATGTTAGCATTCATTTTTATTGCTGTTGCCAAAATTACATGGTCACAACTGACAGAATTATGGTAGAAAGGATGAAATGCAAGTATTCAACTCTAATGTGCAGAGACAAATTAAAAATTACATGGTCACAACTGACAGAATTATGGTAGAAAGGATGAAATGCAAGTATTCAACTCTAATGTGCAGAGACAAATTAAACTTGAGTCAGCCCAGTGGGGGGGGGGGGGGGCGGGGGAGGGGAGGGTAGGCAGCATGGGCTAGCTGATTTTACTTTTGGTCCTTGAAAAACTTGACACGGAAAGGTGTAAAAAGAAAATGATAATATATCAATTAATTTTTAAACAGTTGCCTCTGAAATGGCACAGAAGTTACTGTGAGTCAGTGTGAGAAGTTTGAAAAAAGGAAGAAGTTCCACTCAGTGGTGAAACTTAATCTGTGGTATCTCTTTTGGTAACCATTTTTCTTGTGAAATACCCTTCCCACCTCCCACCCCTTTGGTAGGAGTCTCACACTTTTAAACTGATTACTTTACTTTGTTTACTTTTTGAGGTCAATTGGGTGTATTTTGAACAATCTCCCACAAGGAAATCCCTAGGCTTCCTGTGTTCCTTGCCAAATACAAGATCTCTGTGATAGGAACAAAATGGATGCATGTTGACCTTGAGCTTGATACACTTGATTTTTTGAAGACAAAAATTAACATGCATGCATCCGTGGTACATGTTAGGATCACAGAATTCAATTTGATAAATGTTATTCTAGAGTCCCTGAGCTATTTTCTACCTGTAATGATAGCCCAATAAGAGGGTGAAACGACCAGTCAGGCTTGGTATGGTGTAAGAGACAGGCACTTGCCTGGTTGAACATATAATGATATAAATTTGTCACTTCACTCCCTACATCTGTTGCATTATGATGTTGTGCCAATTGTTAATGAGTAGAACCTTGTAGTATTGTCATTGTTTATATTCTAGTATATGATGATTTCAGCATGCTTTAAGATTAGTCTTATCCTGAGTACATGTACTTCAATAGCCAGCTGGTGTGTATATAACACCTTTGCTGGGGGTGGGGGTGGAGGTGGGGGGGTGTAGGTGACATTTTTGCTGTATTCACTCACATTTAATTATATACTGTACTATTTAATTAATCTGATGAGGATTGCCATTTTTCTAGTTGGAGGCCTCTTGGTGTAACCCATCAGGGGCACAATCAAAATTCAGTGTTCAGTCAGATGCTGGGTTTCATATGCCCAGTTAGTTTATATGTCAGAGATGTGGGGATCCCACAGGGAATGAAATGTTGCATAAGATATACAGTTCTGGTTCCAAATTTACAAAAGATGTCACCAACATAAACTTAATCTATACCAGTCTCTGATATAAGTATATATTATACCCTGTGGGGTAAAAAAGTGTTCCTTTTTGTGTATACAGTGGTACCTGTCGGGAGAGACCCCTTCAATTTGAGACTGCATCTCTTAAAGACCGCTCTCTCAGAACACTGTGCTATCTTTTCCATGTTATTGTACCTCTAATGAAAGACCACCTGTTTTGAGAGACAACGTTTTTGCCTGCCCTAGGGGCAGTCTCTCAAGACAGGGACCACTGTAATACACTACAGACATTAAAATTCCATGTGCGTAAATTTTCCGACATGTGAATGCAAAGATTGAATTTTTGGGAGAGATTGGACTCTGTCTCAGTTGTTCTACATGGCATCACTTAACCCTCTAAGGTCCATCCAAGAAAGTCTCATTTATGCCTCAGCAAGTGAGCTTCTAGTATGATTGGCAGGCTCTGCCAAAGTAAAGGGTCCATTGTCATGCTCCATTTAGCTGCCAGTCACAATTCCTTGCAACCAATGAGGGTGTAATGGGGAAGCTGCACCTAAACAAATGTGTGACAATTAAGCAGCAAAAACAGGGTCAAGGTACATAAGTTTTGGCCCCCCAAAAATATTCTTTAAAACACAAGCATCTTTGATGTTTCAAAAAAAAAAAAAAAACAGTCAGAATACTCAGGCTAATTTTACAAAATGTACAACAAGCATGTTTCATATGTGTGGAAGTTACCTTACACACAATATCAGTGGCCTTGACCTTCTTTCTCAAGGTCACAGAAGGGATATATTTCAATAGATGCGATCTTTTTGTGATGTTCATTAGAACTGAACTTGTGGACATATAAATATATATATATATACTATTACAAGAACGTTATACAGACAATAAAACCTATGATGTGTGCAGTCATGGTAATACCACTGCTGGTACCAATTGCAACATCATTGCACAGAAAAACACATTAAATCCAATTGTGTGATAAAATTGAGATGAACTACAACACTTACTCTAAATACATGCACATGTATGCATTAAGCCAATGGTCCAATTATGTGAAATTCTGTGTGACCGTCATATATTTTCAAGGTCATTAAGCAGTAAGTAAAAGACACTAAATTCATTAGAAAAAAATCAGTACTGTATGTTGAGAAAGAGTAAGGCCACTGGTACCAAATGTTGTACAAATGTGTATCATATGTGGAAGTTTCATATTGTGTAATATACATGCACTTTGCCTTCTTTTTGAAGGTCACAGAGGGAATGCTTTAGTAAAGGACACTATGTTAACAAAAAATGTGTATCAGATGTGGAAATTGTATGTTGCATAACATGGACAACTTCACCTACTTCCTCAAGTCATGAAGGGAATGCATTTCAGGTAATTGTATTTGTGTCTTTTTGTCCAAAACCACTTCCTAGTAGTCATTACCCTATTCCGCAGTCCGAACTCTTTACTCTCCATAAGCTAAACTGTCCCTGACAAACTTATATACATAGAAGTACTATTGTCCATATTGCACACGTTCCTCTGTAAAATTTTGACATAGGCTGTATTAGCCCAAATAAATTAAAGGGTCTTCAGCGGGCAACTACTCAACATGTTTAGGAGCCTTTTACCCGTACATGTCTCTCTGAGTAGCGGCTCCTTGTCTAAGCTAAATATTCATTTTTTTTTGGTAAAAGTCAGCTGAATACATGTCAGCAGAGTCTTAAGCGCACAGGCTCTTGTTTCCATTATCCATAAGGAGTACAATACTGTAAATTGCTTTATTTTCGCATTTATAAATTTTCACAGTTTTTGTATTTTTGATATTTCACTGTAGTTTTAATTTCACTGGTTTGGACATAATTCCTATTCAAACAATGTTCAAATATCATTTCATTGTGCTTTTATTTTCATGGTTTTGTGCCCCCAGCGAAATATGTGAAAATAAGAGTACAGCGAAATTAAAGCAATTTACAGTTGGCAATAAGACCTGGAAGTTGGAATTGTATCTCTATCTATTATACTTTCGAAACTATAGTCTCAATTTAACACATGGAATGACTTATCGCATAATTTAATATGCTACAATCCATGTTCAATGTATTCATTAGATATGTACTGGGTCAATATCATATCGACAGAAGTTAGAATGGCATCTATCTATTATATTTTTTTTAATTTTACAAATTTGATTTCTATGGTAGTCCCCCTCTAAACAAAAAAGAAAAAAAAAAAGAAAGAAAGAAATGAAGTACCCATGATATAAATTAATGTAGGAGAGGTTGTTAATGCATTTGTAAGGAGTTACTTTAAAAGATTGAGGAGGTACGGATCGAGACTTTCAGGAAGTCAATCTCTGGACATGTGTCACAAGCTTTGTTGGGCTTGCGACCTGAGTATTGCATGTCTTCTTTTAAGATGATAAAGTGAAGAATCATCCCTTCCTTATGATGTTTAACCTGCATATTAAGTCCTCCACACTATGTCAGTGGAGGTAAACTGGTGTTTGGACAAACTTGGTATTGTTTCAAAAGAGTGGGAGTATCGGGTATTTCCATACTGGCACAATCACAGGGGCTCGTGGTGTGATTGAGGGCGAGACAGTACTACAAGGGCCTTTGGTAACCCCCAGAAGTGTTGGGGATTACCAGAGGCTGTCGTTGTACTCTGGTGCCCTCAGTCACACTTCGAGTCACTGTGCCCCCCCACCCCCCAACAAGAAAGCAGGGCGTACAGCTTTCCTCATGTCCTGTCAGTTGCCAGAGATACTGTGGTTTCCCCCCCCCCCCTAACTCAAGAAGTTTTTGAGACAGGACTTTGATAATGGCCAGGTATATACTGTTATATAAGGGCTAGATGAAGGTGGTTGACCTTGACCCTATTTCCAAGGTCGTGAAGGTACTATAGTAAGTTTTGATTTCTGCACAATAACTAGAACAGTTTTTATGATAGGTCCTGTATATTGCACTGGATTATGGTCCTTATCCAGGACTAGGTCATGTTTGAAGATGGGTGACCTTGACCTAAATTGGAATGTCACCAGGCTGCTTTAATAAACTTGGTTTCTGCATCCTAACTCAGAATTTAAGTTATGACTTCAACATTGCACATGGTAATAGTCCTCATTTAGGGCTTGATCAGCTTAGAAGATGGATGACCTTCACTTAATTCCCAAGGTCACCACCTACAGTCCTATTAGTGAACTTGGTTTCTGCATGATAACTAAAGATGTTTTTGACCTAGGGATTTCACAATGCACAGGAATATAGCCTTCTATGAGAACTAGGTCATGTTCTGAAATGGTTGATGGTGACCTTGAGTCAATTCCCAAGGTCACAAAGCCACATTACCGAATTTGGTTTCTGCTTAATAACTGCAAATTTTTTGAGCCAGAGCCTGTATATTGCACAGGATTATAGTCCTTTATTTTGTACTTGTTTATAGTCTTTTGTTAGGGCTAGATCAGTTTCAAAGAAGAGTGACCTTGACCTAGTTTCCAAGGTGACAATTGCACTTTAGTGAATTTGGTTTCTGCATCCTAACTGAGAATTTAATCTTGGATATCAATATTGCACATGGTAATAGTCCTCTATAAGGGCTTGATAAAGTTAGAACATAGATAACCTTGACCCAATTCTCAAGGTCACCACACAGTTTGATAGACTGTGACCTTCTGCACACTAACTGAAGAATTTTGTTGAGATAAGACTTTGATACTGCCCAAGTATGTACACGTACTCCTTAATAAGGGGTGGGTGAAGTTTGAAGATAGTTGACAGTGACCTTATTTCCAAGGTCACAGATGTACTACAATAAGTTTTAGGTTCAACACGATAACTAGAAAAGTTTATATGAGAGGACCTGTATATTGCACAGGATCATAGTCCTTGTCCAGGGCTTAGCCAGGTTTGAAGATGGGTTACCTTGACTCAATTTCCAAGGTCACAAGGTGACTGCAGTGAATTTGGTTTCTGCAACCTAACTCAGAATTTAACGTAGGACTTTAACATTTGCACATCATAACAGTCCTCTGTCAGGGCTTGATCAGTTTAAAAGATGGATGACCTTGACCAAATTCTCAAGGTCACCACACAGAGTCCTTTTAGTGAACTTGGTTTCCGCATGATAACTAAAGACGTTTTTGACCTAGGGGTTTCATATTGCACAGATATAAAGCTTTCTATAGCAGCTTGGTAAGTTTGCAAATTGGTGACTTTGGGTCAATTCCCAAGGTCAGGGAGCCAGATTACTGAATTGGTTTTCTTCTCAATAGCTGCAGAAGTTTTTGAGTTAGAGCTTTCATATTGAGGGTAATGAGGGCAAACATAATTATGAGGGGGGGGGGGAGGCATCTATGTTTGACAGACATGTGTTGTTTTCTTACTTCATGCTGGCCACTGTTTTGAAACATTACTTTCTGTATGCTGTGCTGGGGAAAAATTATTTTCCTGTACCAGCATACTGTAATCCCAGAAGAGACATCAGGAGTTTTGATCAAAAGTTGGGATCATGATAGAAGGGGGCACATAGTTTTATAGTTGGTGACTTGCAACCATTTGTCACTCCTGGACCAACATGTGATCAGACTAAAGTAAAAAGTGATGAGTTTTTCTCTCTTCATTCAGACAATGTACATCCGATTTTGTTATAGCCACATGTATATCACCACCTTTAATCCTGTGTATGTCGAGTTAGTGACGCTAAAGGCAAATCTTTGGTGGTAATTAATCTTTGCTTTGGATTTTCTTCCTTGCATACATGGCCTCAGTATATGTAGGACCAATTCTGTTGTCATGGGAACCTGCTGTAACAATGCTGTGCAGTGAATGCTTTATCTCCACAGCTGAAGTGAATCTAACACGTTTATAAGAGCCTTCAGGCAAAGTAACATCAATGTTATGTCACTTGGGAAAACAAAATATGACCTATAGTAGTTTATTTCAGTACTGCATATTAGGCTTATCTGAAAGGTCATTATTTGAAACTGAGCTGTTTGAGAATATGTTAAACCAACTCATGTAAATGAACATATTCTTATTAATTTAAAATCATCCAAAACGTAATTGAAGAAACCTTTCACTTACCTTAACATTTCAATTTGAATCAAGCAAATCTTAAATACTGTAAAATTTCCCATTTGTCCACACTGGACATTTCAACATACCCTGATACTCTGGGTCATGGATTTTGCTGGACCGAAAATGCCTTTTTGTTTTTTTGTTTTTGTTTTTTTGTTTATAAGTTCATATACATCGATGTGCTTGTGGATCTGTTTAATGGAATATATTTAAGAATTTGTTAGGATTTTATATTTTGGAGGTTTTTTTTGTTTTGTTTTTTGTTTTTCTGTTTTTTTTGTAAATGTAAAACCAGAAAAGGAACATTGTAATAATGTGCAATATGACCATTTGAAATCATCTGTAAGTTCAATTGTTGATTGAATGTGTATTTAAATTGATGATTTGTTATTGTGTCATAGAAACTGGGCAATATTTGTTACATCAGTTATGTTACTTTCATATTCAAAAATTTTTTACTTTTTCTTATCTTATTGGTACCACAAAATTGCAAAAATTAAAATACAGCAAAAATAATATATTTATATATTTGTTAAAAGCGCTGAAGTGTGAAACGTAAAACTAGTCAGCTTGAAAATGAGTACTTGTAAAATAAAAAAGTGTTTCTGATCATAAAAAAAAAAAATATCTGAATACACACACACACACACACACACACACACACATACACACACACAAAACATGGAAACTAATATTGATACACTTGGAAATGATGAATACATGTATAGTAATACAAAAAGGTTTTTCTCATTCTCAGAAGGTTTTGCATACAATATTACACAGATGGCAGAAAAACATCTTGGCATCTGTGAGCCTAGAGTTACCAATACCTTTTCCATGTACCTGTCTTTGTCTGCCTCACCTGTCCTCAGTACCCAATTATCCCGCTTTTAATTTGTGTGTACATAGGTGTGACCCAGAAAACACTGCATTTATGGGCCTTGAGACAGGTCCCAATGGGAAAACTAATTATAAATGTGACAGAGATATTTTGCCCCAGGGGATGAAGAAACTGATTCTGCAACAGAGGAAACCTATGCACTAAAATGACACGTCCTTGCTAGGATACCTGAGCTATTGTCCATCATCACTAATGTTGCCTAAGATCAGCTCAATGTATTCGAAAGGATTACTTCAGGAGATTATAACTGATTGACACAACACAAAGTGAGTGTTTTATTTACTTATCTTTTTTGGTCATCTTTTTTTTTATTTAGTATGTTTTGTATATCATGAGGTATATCTTATTCTGATCATTCTCTTGTACATGTATTTGGTTGCGTGAAACGCTTCCTTCCTGTTTCCAGTCATTGTGTGGATGTACATGTATTCACAGATTCACATCTCAAGTACCGATGGCAGTCATACTTTGTCACATGCACAGAAGTCCCTCTTTTGAGAGACTACCCCTAGGGAAGGTCCAAAAGCGGTCAGATAGACCAGGTGGTCTCTCAATGGAAGTTGAATAACATGGAAAAGGTACCATTAGGAACACGAGAAATGTGACAAGTTGCCTCCATGTAATGGTCTCTTGGAGGAATAACTGCATATCTTGTATATGTACAGGAGCATTTAGTAATTTAAAGGTGCACTAAAAAAAATAAAAAAGCAAGAAAGAAAATTTGTATGTTGTGTCGAACGGTAACAGTTATCAATATTAAAAAAAAAAGTGCATGTTGAAGTGTATTTTCAACTATCTTCAGGTTGAATGGTGGCTATTGCAGTACATAACTGTCAAAAACTCTTTAATCTGAAGTGTGACAGTGTTGTCTGGAGATACCTTTTACTTTCAACAGACTGCGCAGGCTTAGTAGATTACATGTAAATGTAAACCAGGGTAAAATAGCTGAATCTTCAATCACATTAGGCTAAAGCTCGAGAGCAGACAAACTGCATATATAATCCAGGGTAAAATAACTGAAGTCAGTCAAGGCTCTTAACCCATTCCTGGTTAGAGTATGACCGAGTCAATAGCTTCCTTTGTGTGGGTTGGGTGCAGTGCAGTGCACCCAACCCATGCCAAGCTATTGACCGGAGGCTTGCCATCACGAATGGTTTTACATTCAAATCTCAGCCAAAATTTTGTCTTGTAACAAGAAATTTAAACAAGAATGTTAAGGCAGATGACAATTTACATCCAGGTGTTTGGGGGTTATTTGAGTGGGAAAGGGTTAAAGATGTTGTCAGAGAAACATTTTCTATGTGCATTATATATATATATATATAATTTGAAGTTGTTTTTTTTAGAAGGCTACATCTTGAGTTTACATGGGTTTTAAGGCTCCTCTGAAAAACTTTTGTTTGTAGAGCAGAAAAAAAAAACTGAATTCCCACGGAGTAAAGAGTTGGGAGTTATTGTGTTCACCAGGAAATTTGGTGCTCTGTTAAATGATTCACCCAGATCATTTGGGAAGGCATTTGTTTTATAAGTGACTTATGAGGTATAAGTAGTCAGTGTATGAGCCAAAACATGCTGAATTCTGCCAACACAAGACAGGCTGATTTGCATCCAGACATACATGTAGTAACCACGCTCTGGTATTGAGAGCTGGTGCCTCATACTTATAAATCATGGATATATCTGTACTCTACTTCTTGGGTAGACCAGTCCTTTCTGCCCAAATACAGTCCAAAAGGAAGCTGTTCTAGCTTTCATTTGCACAAGAATTTATCCTTTAGGGCCTTGACGCCACCTGTATGTATAAAATAATTGACCAATGCTCTTCTCCTCCTCCTCCTCCTCCTCCTCCTCCTCCTCCTCCTCCTCCTCCTCCTCCTCCTCCTCCTCCTCCTCCTCCTCCTCCTCCTCCTCCTCCTCCTCCTCCTCCTCATCATCATCATCATCATCATCAACTGTTGTTGGGCAAAAATAAGCAACAAGTAGCTTTCAGTTTCCACAAAGCACAACTTAAGTCATTGTCACTATCTAAGTGTATGCCCATCATATGTGAGAATATTCTGAAATCAATCTTGTTACGAAGGATGACCATTGGAGAATGGGAACCATTCCTTGATCACTGTTCATGGTTGATTTCAAGCCCCTTATATCACAAAGAATGGTTACGTCATGCACCCAATTATCAAACAATTTTGGTGAGTCAATGGAAATATTTTTTAACTGACAGATATCAGCAAATAAATTCCGAAATGTTTTATGGTTATCACACTTGGCAGGAATATTTATATCATATCAATCATTAAATCTTTCAGTGCCAAGCACCACTTAAGTCAATCTACATAAGTCAAACTAGTCTGAATTACCGTAAGGATCCCAGATTGGTATTCCTCACAAAAAGACTTTTCATTCAAGTACCATCATGCCTATATTTCCAGAGAGAATATCCCAGGTCAACAGCTTTTCTTAGTATCCATTGGGTGCATTGCGCCCAATGTGTGCTAAGAAAAGTTGTTGACTCAGTCCAAAATTTGGCACTGAAAGAGTTAGAAAAATGTCTTGATCACAAAATACATGTATGGTTTGAGGTCTGGTTTTAATTGCAGTGAATACTGTGTAAGTAATTGGACCCAATCATGGATAAAGAAATAAAGGTATTCCCCCTCCCCAAGGATTTGATGAGCAAAGTTGATTGTATTCATATATCAACTGTATAAGTTGAGATCTCTCAGGGATAATTCATCATATTCATCATTTTGATAAGCATACAGACAGTATGGGGGTGTCAGTGGTAATGTACTCCTTTAATGTTGCAATAAAATGATGTTTAAGTAATCAAAAACAAACAAACAAACAGTGCAATTATGACTGCATTATCAAGAAGGCTACAATACTTGCATTGTAAGCCCAGTAAATCTTGCCAGTATGTTTGTATTTTAAGTAAAAACCAACAGTGATTTTTGTTTGTTTGTTTGTTTGTTTGTAAATCTGTTCCCTCATTGTCAATTGGGCTAGGGAGTAATTATTTTCAAATGTCAAAAGTACTCTTTCTTGGCGAGAGCTGAGGGAAATATAAATGATTACTCTCTGCCCTCTCTTGAACACGATGAAAGAAGGTTGAACCATCATTTACCAAATTGTTACTTAATTGTTGCAAAATTTGACACAGCTTGACAGATGTTATTATGGAGGGAGGCAACTGTAGGTGTAAGTAAAGGTATCATCAATTACTGATGGATTGAGCTTTGCCACAAGCACACATACCTTACTTTGTCATATGTCAGCATACTTGCTGTATAGGTCTACAATGAAACTTGTGTTTAAAACCACTTTCACGAGAAATTGTTTATTGTTTTAACCCATTGTCTCTTTAACTGACCAGAGTAGGCTGCATATAAATTGTTACCTGCTTCTGTATGCTTCCATAATTTTATTGTAAACAAGAAACAATTTGAATGGGCATTGTGGGTGACACCTAGCAAAAAGTATACCGTCAGTCAACAGAATAATGAGGCATGTGGTGGACACGATGATAAGTACCAAACTGACAGTGAGGAAAGCTGTTGACTCAGTGTTATTCCTTGCCCACTGGGGAGTATAGGCTTACACCTTGTCCTTCTGTCTGTCCATCTTTTGTCCTTTAGTCCTTCTATGCTTGTGACAAAGAGGTCCTGGCCATATTTCCTACACCTACACGTACACCTACACCTACACCTACACTTACACCTACACCTACACCTACACCTACACTTACACCTACCCCTGCACAAACACCTAGCAAATTTGCATTACTGTAGCCTTCAATTGAAAGTTGGTCAGGCCAAATTCAGAAATTTGGAAAATCTGAGCAAATTTCTGTATATTAACATAGTTTTAGTGACGTAAAATAAAATGTTGGTCTGACCAATCGGACCTCAAGGCTACGGCCCTGATTTGGTGTGTGAATACTTGATGTGATAGGGTGTGTCACACACCAGAATTGGGTTACCTTGACCTTCACTTCAACCACCATAAAGTTTGAGCTTATTACTTAGAGATACCAAACTTGGTGTGTGGATACTTCTTGGGATAGAAGTGTGACTCATACCAAAATTAGGTCACTGTGACCTCAGCCCTTTATCTTTGACTCCATCCCTTTGATCATCTTGTCAGACGTCAAGTTACATTGTTTCCCTGTTCCTCCATGCCACTGAATCTGTTTGCTGGTTGGGTGACTATATTGCTATCCAATACTTGATCTTGTTTCAAGGAGGAAAGGGTTAAAATTGATTAACACTATGAAAAGCTGAGCCTCTTTTGTGATTTGAATGAACTTTCCCCTGTTCCTGCAAAATCTGTAACAAAATTGTGATATAATATTGCTACCAGTTGCAGTTACCTTAGCAATACATTGTACAATATTTTGCAACATGAAGTGTTGCCATTGCTATATTTGGGTTTCTGACCTGCTGATTCTAGTGGTTTTGTTTAAATATTGGATATTAAATTACAGTTTATGTTGTATGAGAATTCTAATTTAATTTTTTGCTTTTCTATAAATCATATTTGCTGTGAAGCTGCATAATTGTAGTGGTGAAACTAATTTGTCATCAAAGGGTCTATATTGAGCAGTTAGAGGTAGGCAATGACTGGACAGATATGGAGCACGCAGGCACCGTCCAGTGACCACTGTCTCAGATTTGATGGAGCAAAACAATCATCTTGACACAGAATTTTTGCTAACAATAGTTATTTGCCTGCTAAACAGACCCTACTTCATATATTCTGCAATTTACAATGCAGTAAGGAAGGCAAAGTGCTTGATGTGCTCAGGAGGTGAGCTGATTATATACGAACTCCAAGGTCAAGCATGGCAACCTAACAGGGATTGTGACAGACCTTGTACAAGCAACTTTATACGTTGATTATGTAGTGGCCTTGCCTCACTTAATCACAAAAATTTATATTTTTAAACCAACATTCTACCAACAATATAATTCAGGCCATGACATAAGTGCTAGTTAAATGTGTCAGTGCCAACTGCAACTAAAGTCAAACTACTTAAAAGGAACTGCTCTAAATTATAATAGGGGCGCTAGATTAATTTTCTTTGTGAAAAGACCTTTCGTTCAAGTACCAGCATGTCTGTTGTTACACAGAATATGATAGTCCAGGTCAACAGCTTTACTTAGTGTGCTTTGGGTGCACCCAGAGTGTGCTAAGGAAAACTGTTGATTCAGTCCAAAATGTGGCACTGAAAGATTTTTGGTAGGGCATTGTAAAGGAATACCCCTGACATCATGAGAACGAGGTAGAAAATGTAAGTGAGCTGCTGGCCAGGTTTGATACCCTTTCCTGGGAAGAACAAGACTGAGTCAACAGCCTACATTGTATTAGTTGGGTACAGCTGTTGACCTGGGCAGTGTATCCAGCTAGCTCTTGTCTACAGTTCTCAATCAAAATATTTCTGTTTATGAGAAATTTAAGTGCAAAAAAAGTAAGCAGATGAAAATTTACATCTGGACACTTTTTGGATGGTTTGAGTAGGGAAGGGATACAGTGGTCACTCGCCCGAGAGACCATAGTTTTGTCCTCTCTAGGGGGGCGGTGGTCTTTCAAAAGAGGTGTCATTGTAATGATACATTGGATGCAGGTCAGCATTCAGCAGCTCAGCTGAAAGTTGCTGAGGGGAATGCTAAGGTGAATATAGAAAATTATACATCTAGAAAATAAAGGCCAGATGGATAATATTATGGTCTCTTGCAGAAGAGAGTGTGCCATGACACTACATGCACTAAGTTTCACAGGGAGTGTGCCATGAGTGACAATACTTGTACTTACATGTAGTTTCACAGGGAGTGTGCCATGACAGTACATGTACTAAGTTTCACAGGGAGTGTGTTATGACAGTACGTGTACTAAGTTTCACAGGGAGTGTGCCATGACAGTACATGTACTAAGTTTCAGTGCCATGCAGTACATGTACCAGGTTTCACAGGGAGTGTGCCATGACAGTACTTGTACGAAGTTTCACAGGGAGTGTGCCATGACAGTACTTGTACAAAGTTTCACAAGGAGTTTGTCATAACAGTACATGGGCCAGGTTTCACTGTACACACAAGTTAAACCACAGTCCATCTGTTCTGCCTCAGAGCCTGGGGGCTGATGATTTTGTCTCCTCAATCCAAATTCCAGGGAAGTCAGGCAGATTTATTCTTCTTGTCTCTCCAGCTATAGCACATGTTGCTCACGAGCCCAGGCCGCAGACTCCATTGTTTATGGACATTTATATACGTGATGAGTGGGTGTGTCAACATTTACTTTACCTGTTGTGGACAACAGGTAAACTTGTGAGATTTTGTTGTCTTGTACCTGTCCAATGATTTATCATGCTTTGTTACACATTGTGATGTAAATTAACACCTGTCCTAATGTACAATCAGCAACTTGTCACCATGTACTTCAACATCTTGTATTGCCAGGAGGAACCTTGTTCCCAGCATTTACTGTGGCCTGCTGCAAAGCTGTTTCAATATCTTATATAATGGGGTGGAAAGTTGTCATTCTTACTTCTTGCGTAGCCATGTAGAAAGTCCTCACACCGTGTGGCGAGGTGGAAAGTTGCTTTTCTCATTCTAATATGACTAGGAGGAAAGTTGTTGTTCTTATTCTTGTGTCACCAGGTGGGAATTTGTTCTTGTCACTGTTCTGTGACAAGGTGGAAAGTTGTTGTTCACACTTTTGTGTGACTAGGTGGAAAGTTTTTGTTCTCACTCTTGTGGGACTAGGTGGAAAATTGTACTCACTCTTGTGTGACTAGGTGGAAAGTTGTTCTCACTCTTGTGGGACTAGGTGGAAAGTTGTTGTTTTCACTCTTGTGTGACTAGATGGAAAGTTATTGTTCTCAGTCTTGTGGGACTAGGTGGAAAGTTTTTGTTCTCAACACACACTTTTCTGTTTTTCCTAAAATTCTTTCTTTCTTTCTTCTTTACCAGCAAATTTGTGCAACACTTTTCTCAGACACTAATATACATAGAAACTCTAAACTTGGCATGATTATACCTCCATACAAGGAGTTGGACATTTTCATACAGAGGAATGAAGATGTTTAAAATTATGCAAATTAGGAGCACTTGAAATTTTAAATCTTGAATATCTTCAAAAGTATAAAATTAGAGATGTCATTCTTACTTTTAGTAGAGGGTTATTGACCATTGCACATCTAATGAATTTAAAACAAAAGTTGTAGCAATTTAAATTATGCTAATTAGCAGCATTTGAAATTTTAAAACTTATATATCTTCAAAGCTATTCTAGATAGAGATGTCATTTGAACTTCTCATAGGGGGTTGTTGACCATTGCACATGTAATGAATCTAAATGAAAAAAGGTATAGCAATTTAGATTATGCTAATTAGCAGCATTTGAAATTTTAAAACTTGAATATCTTTAAAACTATTATAGATAGAGATGTCATTTCAACTTCTACTAGGGGGTTATTGACCATTGCACAGGTAATGAATCTCAAACAAAAGTTGTAGGAATTTAAATTATGCTAATTGGCAGTATTCAGAATTTTAAATCTTGAATATCTTCAACACTATAATAGATAGAGATGTCATTCCAACTTCTACTGAGGGGGTTGTTGGCCATTGCACACCTAATGAATTAAAAATAAAAGTTGTAGCAATTTAAATTATGCCAAATAGCACCAATAGAAATTTTTTTCTTGAATAACTTCAAAGCTATAATAGATAGAGATGCCATTCAAACTTCTACTCCTGTGTTACGGAAAAGTTGTACATTGCAATACCAATATGCTTTGAAGACACACACACTGATTTGCTACGCAGCAAATCATCTTTCCCAGTTCAGATATCTGTGTTTCTAATACAGATATCTCTATTTCAAGTTCAGATATCTGAATTAGAAATGGAGTTATGTGTATTAAAAATACAGAGATTTCTATTTGTGAATATTTGCAGCTTTGCCTTGCCATACTTTTGTGGCCAGTGTTTCTAATGGTATTGTGTGGCCAAGTGTAAATTTGTTCCAGACATATCGTGTGGCCAAGTGGAAAGTTGTTCGTGAGAACTTGTGCATTAAGCCACAGTTGTGCCACTTGCACCCATACATGTTGTATTGTACAGTGGCTATTTTTAGCTCAGCTGACTTGTCACTAGCTGAGCTCATCCTATGGCCCATTGTCAGGCATCCACAATACACTTCTTCTAAAAAAACTGTCAGCCAGATTCACTTCAAACTTGGTGGCAATGTACCTTGGGTGGGTCTCTGCCAAGTCTCTTCAATTGGTCACGCTCCATTCATTTTTAGATTTTTTATTATTTTGGGGTTTTCTGGGGGGGGGGGCAAATCTTAAAAATCTTCTCTGAAACCGCTCACCCAACTGCTTTGATATAACACAGGAACACTACTAGGGACTCATAGTTCTGAATTTGTTCACCAGGTGGCACTGCAATTTTTTTTGGTGTTATGGCTGTTTTTGACTTCTTCTCCAGAACTGTCACTTAGATTAAGCTGAAACTTGGTGGATATGTTCTTTGTGCAAAGGTCAAAGTTGTTCACTAGGAGGCAATGCTGCAGATTGCTGATTTTGAACATTTTTTTTCAATTTGGGTACTTGTCAGTAGATGCACCTTTCTTGTTGATTGCTATGCAAGTCAATGGGCATTCTAATGCTTATTCACAGTTTTGACTTCTTCTGCAAAACTGTCACTCAGATTAACTTTAAACTTGGTGGCAATGTACCTTGGGTGGGTCTCTAGCAAATTGTTCAAATGGTCATGCCCCATTGATTTTTGGATTTTTTCTTTTTTTTTCTTTTTTTGGACAAATCTTAAAAAACTTCTCTGAAACCACTCACCCGATTGCTTTGATATCAAACAGGACAACTGTTAGGGACACTTAGTTCTGAATTTGTTCACCAGGTGGAGCTGCTTTTTTTAAATTTTATTTTTTATGATTTTTGTGTGTTATTACTATTTTCGACTTCTTCTCCACAACCGTCACTTGGATTAAGCTGAAACTGGGTTGATATATTCTTTGTGGAAGGGTTAAACAAAGTTGTTCACTAGGAGGCAATGCTGCGGATTACTGATTTTTCATGATTTTTTTGCAATTTGGGTACTTACCGGTAAATACACCTTTCCTATTGATGACTATGTAAGTCAATTGGTAGTCTAATGCTAAATTCCCAGTTTTTATTTCTTCTCCCAAACCATCACTAAGATTGACTTTAAACTTGATGGCAATGTACGTTAGGTGGGTCTCTAGCAGATTTGTTCAAATGGACATGCTCCATTAATTTTTTTATTTTTTTATGAATTTCTTTGTTCTTTTTGGGGGAAAATCTTAAAAAAACTGCAAGGGTATATGTACATGTCAGCTGAGCACAGGACTGTCACAGTCCTCTTGTTTTATTTATATTTTTTTCTTTAGTGAGCATACCTATCATTAGCAAACACTAGTCATCTGTGGTATGCAAAATCAGAATTATCGTGACTGTGTACATAGTTCTTCTACACCTCAATATTCTTTATAGAAGTATACATTGATACTGAGAAGCCCATAAAATTTGACCCAAACAGCCAGTTGATCAATAGTTAGTGAACACGTTCTTTGGGACACAGGAAAGTGTTGACTCTCACCACATTTTGTCAGTTAAGAGAATTCAGAAATTGTTTTTCAAAAGCATGAAACTCATCAAAAAAGGTAGAATAAAGATTATAAAATCACAACAGCTGGTCTGTGGCCACTGGCAGTGGTGTCATAGAGTTGGCAGGAACTACCCTGTCTTCTGTGCACACTGAGAGTTTGGGAAGGTTGTTTGAACAATGTAACTGTCACCAATGAATGGAATCCAAGCTGCCATTGAGGACACCAGACAGTGCTGCAAGGCTACATTCTCTGTGCTGTGACATGGGCACTACCAGACCAAAACTCCACACAGGGAAAACACCACTTGGCACTTGTCTGTTATACGGGCACGGTGTACATGTATTTGTCTTAATAGGAGTCCC
Source organism: Hermodice carunculata (assembly GCA_964020975.1). Lineage (NCBI taxonomy): Eukaryota > Metazoa > Annelida > Polychaeta > Eunicida > Amphinomidae > Hermodice > Hermodice carunculata. The sequence continues at coordinate 28,799,986 of OZ026624.1, forward strand.
CCTAGCCACATCAATTTTTTATCATTATGTACATATTTCTCAATATTGAAATCGTCATTGTATTGATTGGCTAAAATAAATGAGTTTTGAGTTTGAGTTTGAGTTTACTCTGTGCATCTGTGCACACATGATGGAATAAAGTGCTGGCTTATAGCGCTTCATTCTGTTGCATAACTTCTTTTGGTTCCACCATGCCCATGTAACAGACTAGAGTCCACCACTTCAATTTGTATTTGAATATTTGATGCCAAGTATGCTAGCAATACTATTATGATGCAGAAACGGTTTAGTGTTAATTCAAATTTTATTTTGTCAAACAGGAGTTTATACTCCTTCAATATCCTGACCAAGAAAGGGTTAAAATGTCAGATTTTATTTTGATTAAAAAAAAGCATTAATATTCCATTTTTGTTACATGTAACCCCATCAATATTTCACATTTTTATCTGAAAAGAATGTGTTGCATATAATTACATTTTGATTTATTCTTGTCTGTCTATTACATTTCAAGTTGTATCATTTGGAGGCTTCGGTGTCATGACTGGTGTAGTAATACAGGAGGTGAATTGGTAAAAATACGTCCAGCCTTGTGTGGGTAACTTTCTTTTTGATCTAACTTGGATATATGTATAAGACGATCAGCTGGGATGAACCGCAAAAACAGGCAGCATGTCAGCATGTATTGAATATCATGATATTGAGAATATTATAGCTGTCAATACTACACTGCATGCAACACTGATCACAAGTTCATGTGGTACAAGTCATCATCGCAGACATCAGCAAAACTGATCTTACCTGACTAAGTTGATAAATCTAGTTGACCGGTTGCCATAACAACGGAACTAACTCATTTCATACCAGCCATGGTATTTCACAAATATTTATCTACAGTTAAGATGCATCACATGAGATGTTTCAGTACTGTATAAAGAGAGCTTAGCAGCAAGCAGCAAAATGCCTGGTGGTCAGTTAGTGTTTTTTGCATTCATTGATCGCCAGCCAAGTCGTATTTCACATCATAACTGCCCTCACAGCACTGTAGCCTGACTTTTCAGGCAGTGAAGAAACCACGGAGGAAGGTCTAGAACACCGCAGTGGTGTTAATACTTGACCCTGATACAAATAATTGTCCTTCCTTCCTAATTTATTAATTTTTGCTAACTGCTGATGACAGTTTGATTTAGCATACAGGAAGTCTGTAGATATTAGAACAACAGGGAACAGCGAGTGTGGTGTCAGAACGGCATGTCTAAGTGACTGGTCTGTGATAGATAAACCATTTCACAGAAGTATAGCACACCTAGGGCAGTCAACAGGTGTCACAAGTATCCACAGTATATACCTACACAAGCTTTTAATTGACAGAACAAGTCAGTTCACTTATTTTGTCCTCTTGGTGGACCAGTCAACACTGCCACAATGTTGTGCAAATGAAATTCTGGCATTACATGTATTCACAATGACCACCCCATAGGTGTCAACCCCCAAAGCTCTGTGACCGGGAGACTTTTATAAAAAGAGCTTGAAAAGACAGCAAATAACAAAATTTGCCACTAAATGCTGTCATTTTTTAATCAATTTTGGAGTCTCCAAAATGGGAGAATTGACACTTATGCCACCCACATTACATTGGAACACCACAACTTTTTTTTGGTGATACTTTTTGAAGCAGTCATCAGTGCTTGATATGAAAGATCTGTATTGTTCTGTGATACCACAGTGTTTGGTCATCTGTCAGGGGGGCCTTTTAAAGCATGCAGGATTTGCTGTGCAGGTGAATGTTATTTAGTGTGTTCAGTTTTTGATGTGCAAGTATTTACAACCCAATTTCTTCCTCTTCTTCTTTTTTTTTTTCTTTTTTCTTTTTTTTGGGGGGGGGAGTTTTGGTTTATTGCTTAATATTACTAAAGTAGGAAAACCGTGGTCAGATCAAAAGGGTGGTCTTTGCTACCAAATGGATCTCTAAAAATGCAGAGTCTACTATACTGGGACTAGGCAAACATCAGTATATTGACTGATAGCAGACACCTGGAGGCTTGATCTCTAAGTTCTAACCTATGAATAAGATATGCCAACAATGAATACATATATGTAAATTGGGGTAGCCCCCCCCCCCCCCCCCGACACGTTTCAGGCCCAAGATGGCCCTTCATCTGTTCATCAGGGGCTGGGAGGCTAGTTCAGTTTATTGAAGTATTTATGCTATTAAGTACTGTGAAATGAGGTTTGGTTCCTTGCACAAAATTGATGAATCCAAATAAGGAGAGCATCATGACATACATGCACTGTCTGCTGGACTGGAAAGTCTCGTACTAAAAATAGCTTTGTGAATACAGACATCCCATTAAAAAACATATATTCTGTACAATATTTTTTAGTTTTCTTATATATCAGACATGTACATGTCCAAATATGTAAACTTGAAATCAATCATTCTAAAGTAGTTCCAATCAGGCATGTTTCTTCTTTTCTACAAGTACTCTTGTCTTCTCAGTATTTGTAGCATAAAATATTAAAACAAAACAAAAAACAAACAAAAATAGTTACAGGCCTTAAGTCAAGTTAGACAAGTGGAAAAGTGAAAGATTATGTGAGGGCATACAAAGCCTAGATATATTAAGACCACTTTCCTATTCACACCGAAGGTGAGTTTCTTGGAGTGTGTTCGCAAAATCTAACAAGAAAAACCACCTGTACATAGAAGATATACATCTGACCTGTCAAGCTGTGAACAGAGACCTTCACTTGAGACCACCAATTTCAGAGATAAAATCCTGAATAATGTTAAGTTTAATTGCCAAGTCCTTAGCTTTCATATTCCACAATCCTCTCTCTAAGCACCCTGAACAATTACAATGTTGCAATTTAATGAGCTTTCAATTTAGAACCCTGCTTTGAAGAAGATAAGTGAAATACTGTGAAAAAATGATTTTTGGGAGGGGGGGGGTGATTTGTGGATCAGATTCCAAAGAGGTAGCTAGGGGGCTGCTTCCGGGGGGGGGGGGGGGAGGGGGCTGTTTATTAGAGCGGAAGCACGTATTGGGAGAAATATGGTATATTGAATCCGGTAAACTTTCTATGCTGTAACGTACTCTGGTGTAAATCACATGCCATTGTCACTTGATCCAGATAACACTTTTATCTAAAAAAACAAAACAAAAGAAAAACAACAATTTTCCTTTCATACAGTTTTGGTTTGAGAATATTTAATGACATCATTGTGAACAGTGCTGTCCACATAGTGACAACTAGTGCAATTTTGGTTGATATTTAGTGTTTATACATTGATATGAATACATTGTGGTCATGATTGGGCTTTGCTTATTTTCATGATGTAAGGTATGTGTGGTTCATTACATAATGCACATCAACACATGTCATTAAGCATAAACAAATATATATTTACTTCAGTGATTGTTCGTACCTAACACCCGTATATCCCAACTCTGTCAGTGACCAGTACCAACAGATAATAAACTGCTAATCAATGATCAACAAAGCTAGATATGAGCAATGACCTGGAGAAAAATCCTGCCAAATCCTTGAAATTTGGCTGAATTTGCTATTAGATTTAGGATTAATATGTCAGTTATTCAAAATTTCCTGTACTTTGTGACAGAGGCTATAGAAGGAGACCGCTCATGCATTTACATGCATAATTTATGCACTGTAGATTTTAATCTTTTATTTAATTTCTATAGTGACCATCTTGTATCGGAGATCAATCATAATTATAAAAATGACAGCAACATAATGGAAAATAACAATTAAATGATAAAAATCTGATAGTTCAGTTAAATGTTATCTCCCCCCCTGTGTTGCTAGGTCATTGACACCATGGAGGTGATTCTATATTAATTAGTTCACATTCCTCCTCGGTTTATCTGGTCCACTTCAAACCAGCCCTTTCTTCCTGTCTGCTATTTCCATAAACAAACACTTTGTACAGTCCTACTGTATGTTGCCTGCAGTCAAGTCACTAATTAGTCCATGGTCTCAGTGGAAGTCTTCTGTCTTTTCCATACAGTGGTGCCTTCCCAGGATTCTTTGCTTTTAACAGAGTGTCCCTTCTCGAGGAATAATTCTTAGTGAGGTCTGTTAGATGTCTGTGAGAATTCTTGGGGCCAGCTTCCAGGAATTGTGGACACTTTGGAAGCTGTCTCCTTAATTTGAGGCTTTCCTCTTCGGAGGAAGACTTGTGGAGATTTACATCGTTGGATTGTAAGGAGGACTTTCCAAGATGGAGGTTGCAACAGAAAAACGGGAGGATGCAGTTCCAAGTGAGTCTATTCACACAGTCAGATTTTATTATTTAAGAGGGAAATTGAAAAGACTAAAAGGCTGGATCATATTACATGTAATATAATTCCTGTTTGATGAGAAAACAAAACTTGAATGATCTGGCACATATAGGATTCATGTTTCTGCTTTGTTGAATTAATTGCAAGTAAACATTAACTGGTACAATATGACAGCCCTGAGTTTATAGGGTTATAGGGCAAACAGGCCCCTCTGTAGTTTGCCTGCATAAGCACTGATAAGTCTTAAACTTTCCAACCATTTGTTTCTTACAAGACACCTTTACATGTTCTTTACCCATTTATATCAAAAGAGTAGTGTGAGCCTTTCTGAAAAGGAAAAGTAACCAGTGTTAACATGGTCATATTTTATCAGTTTTTGTGAGCTGTCGAGGATCATACTACACACATTATTTATGACCATCTCCTATGTAGGCAATCCAAAAATGGTTACACATGATTGGCATTTTTTTTTTTTTTCATTGCGGGTAAATTTAACAAGAAAAGAGAATCAAGGGTGAAAGGGTGCACAAGGTTCACAAAAACTAGACTGTCTTCCACCATAAGTGATATTAACAGCAGTTATGACTGTGTCACTGTTATGTTAAAATCACAATATGTCACTGTCAAGATTCATAATGCCACTGGGACAGCTCCACCAATAAGAACTAATTTTTCATTTTTTTAACTCGTTCCACCCCAATGATGCTTTTTCCCGCCAATATCTAAATGTCGTCTGCTAATCGTATTTTATTAATTTAGGTATCATTTTTCAAAATTTTGGATGAAACTTGTAGGGAAGATCATTCCAAATTATATACCCATGGTCAACAGCTTTCCTTGGCACGCTCTGGGCGCATTGCACCCAGAGCGCGCCAAGGAAAGCTGTTGAATCAGTCTTCTATCAGGGTGGAATGAGTTAAGCAAAATTGATTTTATTTTTTAAATAACCCTTCATCCCAGGACTGGTTACTTTTTCTTTTAAGAAAGGCTTAGAAGAGCACAGGCTGCTCTTTATTTGTAATATGAATGAGTATAGATCCTCCCCCCCCCCCAGTCTGAAAAGATATCCTAATAAGTGTTACTTTACTTATTTTTTAAAGTTAACTTGTACCTAATTACATTGGTTGTTGCTATTTTTCGATAAAAGTTGTGGTAATGTGCTTAAGGAGATCCATGCACATTCCACAGAACATGCTGAATAACACCTGGGTGGGAAACTACATGCAGAGCCTTGTGTAGGAAATATAACATCAGTCACACACACACACACAGTAGAAAGCGTTTCCTCTCACACTGCAGACTGACTCAAGTTTTAACCTTTTTGTTGTGTGGTATATTTTGTGCACTTGATTAGAAATGAAATGAGCAGGATTCTCCTTAGCCAAAAAGAAATGAATGAATGCATGAATTAATAAATGTTTAAAATTAACTCATTCAATGCTAAATATGTACAACAAAAGTCGTGCTCCTCTGAATTATCATAGGGATTTCACAATCAAATTCCTCATAAATAGATTTTTCATTCAAGTACAGTGGTCCCCCTCTTGTAAGGCCACCCCAAATGCACCCGGAAAGGAGCTTTATAAGAGGGGTGGCCTCTCTTGAGAGGTAATTTACAATGAAAATGCCATACTTGCTGCACAGAGAAGTGGCCTTTGTAGAGGGGGTGGCCTCTCTTCAGGGGGGCCTTATAAGAGGGGGACCACTGTATCGGCATGTCTGTATAGTTGCACGTGCTCCCATCGCTTGGGTGGGACCATGACGGCAGACGCCCATCTGAGCAGAGTTCCATCACTGCTCACCTTCAGCCCTCATGAGATCCCTAAGTTAAGAACACCACAAGAAACCCCGTGGTTACTGTCTTATTAGAGTTCGATAGTAACCATGGGACCGAGGATCCACTATGACTGATATATAAAGCAAAATGTCACTCTGACCTTTGCCTGGGATCCACTATGACTTGAGATGTAATGCAAAATTTCAGTTTGACCTTTCAAGGTTACTCAAGCTCAAAATTAACACCAGAAGAAACCCCACAGATACTTTCCTGTTAATGTTTAGTAGTAACCATGGGCCTAGGATCCACTATGACCGAGATAGTGGCAAAGTTAAAGTTTGACCTTTCAAGGTCACTCAAGGTCAAATTTGCATGAACAACATCAAAAGCAACCCTTCCGCTACTTCCTATGATGGTAGTGTTAATAGTAACCATAGGCCTGGGATCCACCATTATCCAAATATAATCCATTATGTCATGTTTTCAACTGTTTGTATTGCAACAATACTAACTTGTGCATAGATACCCTTACCATTTTTTCATAATGTTGATAATTTGTTGAAAATCTGAAAAATGTCAGTGGCACCATGTAGTGAATACATTTGGTGGAGATCGAGTCCAGGTACATTCTAACCAAGTGCAAAGAAACTCTAACATACAGTTGGGAAAAGTCACAAAAGCCGAAATGCACACAAATTTGTAAAAATAGAGAAATGATTGTAGCAATAGCTGGTGAACAAATTAAATTCAAGGAGTTCACAGAAGTGTGCCGATACTATTTCGAAGCAATTGGCCTAGTGGTTTTGGAAATGAAGATTTTAAAAGACTTAACCCAAAAATTAACAGAAGAAAATGCTACAGAAACCCATGAAAATCAGTGGAGCATGACCATTTGAAGAAACTTGGTAGAGACCTACCCAAGGTCTGCCCCCATCAAGTTTGAAGTGAATCCCACTGATTGTTTTGGAAAAGTAAAAATTGTGTATTACGATTGAAATCCCCATTAACTTGCAAAGTGATCAATAGGAATGTATGCATTAACCCACAAGTACACTCATTACTTAGTGCATACATTTCTATTGATTAATATATGGCCATAGGGATTGCAATGATAATTCACATTTTTTCAACTTCTCCAAACCATCAGCCAGATACGCTTCAAACTTGTCTTGGGGTTTTCTGGGATGGATGTCTACAAAATTTGTTTAAAGAGTCATGCTCCATTGAAACTATTTTTGGATTTTCAATGGTTTTGGGTTTTTTTGTGTTGTTTTGTTTTGGGTTTTTTTTTTTGATTTTTGATTTTGTGGAAAAATTTTAAAATCTTCATCTCCAAAACCAATATGCCAATTGCTTCAGAATTGCATAGGGACACTTCTGGAGCTTGTAGACCTTGCTATGAGCAACAGGTGGTGCTGTGATTTTTAGCTCAGCTGACTTGTCAGTCAACTGAGCTTATCTTATGGTCCTCCGTCCGTCGTCCGTCCGTCCGTCGTCCGTCAACAATTTACATTTTCGACTTCTTCTCAAAAACCGTCAGCCAGATCCACTTCAAACTTGGTGGGGATGTGCCTTGGGTGGGTCTCTACCAAGTTTGTTCAAATGGTCACGGTCCATTGATTTTTGGATTTTTAATGAATTTTTCTGTTCTTTTTTGGGCAAATCTTAAAAAATCTTCTTCTCTGAAACCGCTCACCCAATTACTTTGATATCACACAGAAACACTCCCTGGGACACCTAGTTCTTAATTTGTTCACCAGGTGGCGCTGCAATTTTTTTCTATTTTTTTTGATGAATTTTTGTGTGTTATAGCTATTTTCGACTTCTTCTCCAGAACCGTCACTCAGATTAAGCTGAAACATGGTGGATGTGTTCCTTGTAGACCTTGTAGAAGGGTCAAACAAAGTTGTTCACTATGTGAGAATGCTGCAGATTCCTGATTTTTAACGATTTTTCCCATTCGGGTACTTATCAGTCAATGCAGCTTTCCTATTGATTACTATGGAAGTCAATGAGCATTCTAATGCTAATTCACATTTTCAACTTCTTCTCCAAAACCGTCATGCAGATTAACTTCAAACTTGGTGGGGATGTACCATGGGTGGGTGTCTACCAGGTTTGTTCAAATGGTCATGGGCCAGTGATTTTTGGATTTTTAATGAATTTTTTTCTTCTTTTTTTGGACAAATCTTAAAAAATCTTTTTCTCTAAAACTGCTTACTCAATCACTCTGATATCACACGAGAAGACACCTAGGGACTCTGTGTTCTTAATTTGTTGACCAGGTGGCGCTGCAAATTTTTACTAATTTTTTATGAATTTTTGTGTGTTCTATCTATTTTTGACTTCTTCTCCAGAACCATTACTCAGATTAAGCTGAAACGTGGTGGATATGTTCCTCGTAGAAGGGTCAAACAAAGTTGTTCACTATGTGGGAATGCTGCAGATTTCTGATTTTTAACGATTTTTTCAATTTGGGTACTTATCGGTTAATGCAGCTTTCCTATTGATTACTATGGAAGTCAATGAGTATTCTAATGCTAATTCACATTTTCGACTTCTTCTCCAAAACCGTCATGCAGATTAACTTCAAACTTGATGGGGATGTACCTTGGGTGGGTGTGTACCAAGTTTGTTCCAATGGTCATGTTCCAATGAATTTTGTTTTTTTTATGATTTTTTTTCCAAAAAACTTTACAAAAGTTTTAACATGGGAATTTCTTGTAATTGTTATAACTTAAATAATTTTGGTCAGATTTACTTCAAACTAGGTGGGGATGTGCCTTGGGTGGATCTCTACCAAGTTTGTTCAAATGGTCACGCTCTATTGGTTTTTGGAATTTTTATGATTTTTTTTCGTTTTTTGGGGGCAAACCTTAAAAACTCTTCACCTGTGAAACTGCTCACCCAGTTGTTTTGATATTTTGTTCATAGACACTCCCAGGGACACATAGTTCCCAATTTGTTCACCAGGTGGCACTGCAATTTTTTCTAATTTTTTTTTATGAATTTTTTATATGGTTTTGTTATTTTTCACTTGTTCTCAGAACTGTCACTCAGATTAAAGTGAAATGTGATGGATATGTTCTTGTGGAAGGGTCAAACAAAGTTGTTTACTAGGTGGCACTGCTTTAGATTCCTGATTTTTAAGTATTTTCAACTCGGGTACTTATCGATCAATGCAGCTTTCCTATTGATTACTATGGAAGTCAATGGGTATTCTAGTGCTAATTCACAGGACAACTGACACAAAATTTACTGTTTACTTGATAACTTGAGATCTGTTTTGAGTTAGTACTGTGATGTTGCACATGTTAATGTTTTTGTATGAAGGTCATGCTCAGACAGTACAGGAATGACTTTGACCTCATTTCTGGGGTCACAGTGCAACATACATGAATTTTACTCTTCATTATAACTTGAGAACTACTTGAACCTTGATGTTGCACATGTTAGTGTTCTTTTATAATGGTCAGACTTACTCAGAACATGGGTGACCTTGATCCTTTCCCCAGTTCATAGATCTGCAAGTGTGATGAATGTCAAGATCAGCTGAGCACGGGCTGTTCACACAGCCCTCTTGTTTTACTTGAGCTGACTTGTCAGTCCGCTGAGTTTATGTGGTGGTTAGGCATTCCTCATCTGGTTGGTGGGTGGCATCAACAATTCACATTTTCAACTTCTCCAAAATCATCAACACAGATTCACCTCAAATTTGGTTGGACTATACCTACAGTGGGTCTGTACCAAGTTTGTTCAAATGCTCATGCTCCATGGATTTTTGGAGTTTCAATTAATTTTTCATTCATTGTTTGGCAAAATCTTCTACTCCAAAACTGCCAAGTCCATTACTTTGAAATTGCATGGAAACAATTCTGGGGACCCCCAGACCTGAATTTGTTCAACTGGTAGCACTGCAATTTTTTTTTTTTTTTTTTTTTTTAATTTGTGTGTGTGAAGGCTATTTTCAACTTCTGCAAAACCGACACTCAGATTGTTCTGAAACATGGTGGAAATGTAGCTTGTGGGAGGGTTAAACAAAGTTGTTCACTAGGTGGTGATACTGCAGATCCCTGATTTTTAGCAAATTTTTCAGTTTGTTTACCTTTTGGTTAACGCATGCATTCCTTTTGATGACTATGCAAGTCAATGGAGGTTGCAATAGGAATTTGCATTTTTTAACTTCTCAAAAAGCATCAACCAGTTTCACTCTGTACTTTATGAGATGTACCTTGGATAGGTCACTACCAAGTTTGTTCAAATGGTGACACACCATTGATTTTTTTTATTTTCAATGAATTTTTTGTTCATTTTTCAGCAAAGTTTAAAAAAATTCTTCTTCTGGGAAACAGCCAAGCCAATTGCTTCAAAATTGCATGGGGGCACTTCGCCCCCCCCCCCCCCCCTAATTTGTTCAACAGGTGATGCTGCAATTTTGTTTCTTTTTTTTTACAAATTTGTATGTTTTCCCCATTTTTTGCTTTACAAAACTGTTCAATTAATTTTTCATTCATTGTTTGGCAAAATCTTCTCCAAAACTGCCAAGTCCCTTATTTTGAAATTGCATGGGAACAATTCTGGGGACCCCAGACCTGAATTTGTTCAACTAGTAGCACTGCAATTTTTTTTTTCTTTCAAATTTGTGTGTGTGAAGGCTATTTTCAACTTCTGCAAAACCGACACTCAGATTGTTCTGAAACATGGTGGAAATGTAGCTTGTGGGAGGATTAATCAAAATTGATCACTAGGCGGGATCTAGCTCTGGATCCCTGTTTTTTACAAAATTTTTCAATTTTGGTATCTGTGTGTTCATGCATGCATTCCTATTGATTGCCATGTAAATCAATGGGGATTACAATGGAAACTCACATTTTTTACTGCCTCTCCTGAATCCTCATCCCCTAGAATATAGAGTTGGACTTTATTATGGGTTGAATGTCGAGGTCAGCTGAGGATGAGCTGCTCACAGAGCCTACTTGTTTTCTAACCCATCATTTTAACCCACATATTCCCAAAACTGGGTCAGTATTGAATGCTTAGTGATTCAGTATTGGTGTTATTATTATTTTTTTTTTCGATATATCATGAATGGAAAATATAGATGAGACCTACCCTATCTAAGGGTGTTTACTAGGTCAACAACTTTCCTTGGTGTACATAGGCTGGATGTCATGTAACTTTACTCAAATTACCTCAAAGTGTCCGGCTGTAAAAATTTGGTCTGCTTTATTCTTATTGATTAAATTTGATGTAGAAAATATTATTGTCGAGAACTGTAGATAAGACTTATCATGATTGTATGGCAGGGAAACCTGTTATATTAGTTCTATATTAACCAGGACAGCGCTAGGCATGTGAAGGAAAGTTGTTTCAGTTTTAATCCAATAGGGAAGGGGTTAATTTGTATTTGATACGGTAAGTTATTTGTTTGTGCTTTTGAGCCAATACAAGATCTAGTTTATTAATGAAGTACATTTTTCATGTAGTTGAATTATGAGGATGTGGAATGTTTTCTTCCTTCAGTGGTGTGTATGATGATGTACAAAGAGAATCCAGTCTTTGTAGTCCATTGAGGATAACATTGGGATCATGAGTTGTTGGGTTTTCGTGTTTTCACTCAGCACACCTCGTAAAAACATGAAAATCCAACAACAAGTGATCCCAACATTATCCCCAATGGGTCACCCATACTGGATTCTCCTATGTCTGAAAAGGTTAAATACGCACCAAATAGAAGTTCTATTGGAGAAATAAGTTTGAAAACGACGCCGTTTTGAAAGTGGGAGGAGTTGGCATTTTATCAAATGCACCATGGCCTCTCATTGGTTTGTCAACTACTTGAAATCAATAAGTGACAAATCAAATGAAAGATTACAATTAAAACCTTATCCTTCATATCCATATAGGATAACCCTATGCAGGATAAGCTTCAGACATAGGAGAAATTACAATCAGTAATGTGATCAACATACAAAAAGTGAATAAAATTTAATAATCCTAAATTTGATGCAATTTAATTAACATATATAAACCATATGCATACAGAATAGTGTCAATAGCAGCAACAAAAACAACCAAAGCAGGACAGAATTACTTTATAATCTGCCATCAATGCCTTGAGCATGTGGACAATTTGAACATACGTGGTACCTACCTTCACACACATGCACACAAATCCTTTGCCATTCTGCCATATTTGTTTAACTCTTTCCCCCTTAAACTGGCCAAAACTGGCTGGTGGTCAAGTGTTGACCGCTTCAGTGTTTTCTACTAATTTCAACAGTAATGGAAAACAAATTTGACTGAGAATTTTAGATGAGCCTTATCAAGATCACATGCCCTAGGTCAACAACTTTCCTTGGCCTGACGTGGGCACTTGGTGCCCAACTCATGCCAAGGAAAATTGTTGATTCAAGTGTCAATACAAGGGGGAAAGGGTAAATATAGTAGTACCTGTTCTAAAGATCACCTGTCATCAGAAACTGCTTAAAAGACCACCCTTTCACAACACAGTCTATTTCTCTGATAACTTAACCTGTATTTTTAAGACCACTTGCAATATAAGACCTTTTGCTGGAGTGGGGGTTCTTAAGTAGCAGTACCGTATTCATCTTGATAAATACACACTCCCTAATAAACGCACCCCCCTCCCCCCTATTTTTTCAAAGAAAGGACTTCCAATATGTCCCTTAGTTTTCAAATGAGTGGTAAAATTTATTATTACACATGAAATCTACATTTTTTTCAGCCTTTGTGGATGAATTTTTTCATTGCACACTGTGTGCTTTTTCTTTCAGCTAAACAGTAAGTCCACAGTATTTTTAACCCTTTTCAGGTCAAAGTGGCAAGATGTAAATTGTCGTTTTTTGAAAATTTCTTGTTACTGGAAAACATTTTTGAGGAGATTTGTATGTGAGACCATTCATGATGGTACACTCTGGGTTGATAGCTTTCCTTGGTGATGGTTGGGTGCAAGCACTCAACCTGCCAACTTGAAGGAAAGCTGTTGACTCAGTTGTACTCTGACCCGAAATGGGTTAGTGAAAATAAACTGAAGGTCAGGATAATATATTCTAAAGAAAAATGTGGTTCACTCTGCATTTGTGTCTCCAGGTATAAATTCACTTTCAAAAATAAGGAGTCGGTTGCATGTCCACCAAGAAAAGGAGATCTTACTTTAGAAATAAACAAAAATTGTGCACTTATTTTCAGCTATAGTTTTCATCAAAACTATAGATATATACTGCATTCCCTCCTAGGGTATCACATTAACCCCCTTTGCTCATGAGACCAAGCCCTTGTGTATCATATTAACTAACCCTTTGTTCCACAGAATGAGTCCTTGTGTGTCATATTAACCCTTTGCTCATTGGAATAAGTCATTGTGTTTCATATTAACCCTTTGCTTATTAGAATAACTCATTGTGTATCATGTTAGCCTTTTGCTCATTATGAACAAGTCCTTATGTATTATATTAACCCTTTGCTCATTAAAATGAATCCTTGTGTATCATATTAGCCCTTTGCTTATTAGAATGAGTCCTTGTGTATCATATTAACCCTTTGCTGTGTATAGCATAAGACTGAACAAACAACATTTTGTGATACAGATGGTATAACTAAGTTGCACCAATGAAAGATCCTTTGTGCCTGCTCACAAGATAAGTCCCATGTAGAGTTTTAATTCAAAATAACTTACAGAAATAAGGTGCTTTTAAAGTGAATGGTGAAGCAGATGGCATTTTACATCTTTTGACTGTTTAAATAAACAAAAAATTATATTGTACTCATGGTCATATCCCCAGTAAAGCCATGACTTAAATTGTGTACTTTGTTGTTAATGTGATCTGTCGATGTAATGTTTTGCAAATAACATTTGTTACAGAAGGGTTCCCTGTCGTCAGCATGGTCAAATATAGGTCAGATGTGTGTGAGGAGAGGGGGGGATGTTCTGAATGGCGCCCCACAGTTAGTATTGATGGGGGGGGGGGGGAATAATGACTACAAATGACTGCATGATGTTGAAAAATGCAAGCATACTGGTGGACAATGACTGGCTATTCCCATCAAATTGTATGTACATCAAATATTTAACTGAGGTTCCAAAACTCCCGAATTTTCGGGAGATCTCCCAAAATTTAACTCTTGTCTCTCGATCTCCCGAATCTTGAAAAAAAGACTCCGTAATTTTTCCATAAAAAAGTTGATATTTTGCATAAATTGTTTTTGTTGTGACAGTGTTTTTGTGTATTTACTTCTAACTGAGTGGTTAACAACATTTTAAATGTGTTGTTCTATTCCCTTTGTTACAACTTACTTTGGGTATTAAAACCACTAGAATGCACCATTTTAACTGTATAATATATGTATTTACAAAAATGTCTCATGTAGGGAGGGGGGTACACACCCCCTCCCAAGCCCTCCCCCCCATCGTCCGCCCATTCTACTTATAAATCAGGAACATCTCCTGGAATGGGAGTAAATAACTTGGAACCTCTGATTTTATAAACTTTGACAATCCAAATTGTTAGATTTCAATGATATACGTGTACTGTTAAACCTCAGTATAACAACATCACTGCTTCAGAATGTGTCAGATTTTTTAATATGTCAGGTAAATGAATCATAATAAAAGGATTTCGACTTAAATTCCCTCAAAACTTGTATCATTAGGTGAATATATTAGATATCCGAGTGTCATAATAAGGAAGTTTCACTCTATTGAACAGGCCTTTGTAACTTTGGCTTAATTTTATGCAAGACTGTTAGTTGGCAATATAGACAGTAGATCATAGTTATTATGGACAGTTGGAATGCATGTTGAACCTGTCATCATACCATATAAAGGAAATATGTTGCTTTTTTACAACAGGTAGACTTTTTTTTCAAGAAGCAAAATGTACTTAAAGACAGAACTATAAGCCAATAAAAAAAGAAATGACCTCAAGGTTTTCCTTTAGTAGATAGTTTTATATATCATGGGGAAAAAAGATGTAATCCCATTTTGTTTTTAAGGTTTGTCATCGTGGTAACCTTTTCTACCTTAACCCAGCCAAACTGACTGGTGGTAAATGTTGTCTACTTCATTATTATTATAATTTTTTTTTTTACTAATTTCAACAGTAATGAAACATAATTTGAATGAGAACTGTAGATGAAACCCATGAAGATAACATTGCCCAAGTCAACAGCTTTCCTTGGTATAAGTTGGGCGCTTTGTGGCTAAACCCATGCCACAGAAAGTTGTTGACTCGGTCCATATCCAAGGGGGGCACTGGTTAAACAGATCATGCTTTGATTGTGACTCTCAGGAACAGCTTTTCACTTGT
This sequence comes from Hermodice carunculata, assembly GCA_964020975.1. Taxonomy (NCBI): domain Eukaryota; kingdom Metazoa; phylum Annelida; class Polychaeta; order Eunicida; family Amphinomidae; genus Hermodice; species Hermodice carunculata. Next base: position 28,815,396 of record OZ026624.1, read on the forward strand.
GGTACCAAAACTGGTTCACCATCAGCCTCCTTGGCCAGTGGTTGCCTTTTCTTCAAAAACCATGCGACACAAATTGTAATATTTGTAAGTTAGAGATGAAAGCTGGTCGTGATTCTTAACAGCAATTAATGTAAGGATTAGCAGGTTTCTGCTTGCTAAGGAAAACTGTGCACCTGAAGAATGCCATATTCTCCTTTACAGTTCTCTTCAAAAATGTTTAGATTTAAGGAGAAGACCTGAAGCATGCCGTGTTATCCTTTAGAATTCTCTTAAAAAATGTTTAGATTTAAGGAGATCTGAAGCATGCCATATTCTCCTTTACAATTCTCTTAAAAATGTTTAGATTTAAGGAGATCTGAAGCATGCCATATTCTCCTTTACAATTCTCTTAAAAATGTTTAGATTTAAGGAGATCTGAAGCATGCCATATTCTCCTTTACAATTCTCTTAAAAATGTTTAGATTTAAGGAGAAGACAACATTAACTCTTTCCTGCTCAAATTGCCTAAAGTGCCCCGATGTAAATTGTTGTTTTTGCCTTAAGGTTTTCACGCAAGTGTCTCGTTACTGGAAAAAAAATTGCAGAGATTGGTATGGGAGGCCCTCATGATGGCATGCCCTAGGTCAACAGCTTTCCTTGGCACAAGTGGAATGTGCCAAACCCATACCAAGGAAAGCTATTGACTCAGTCACACTCTGATCAGGTATGGATTACAACATTGAAGCATCGGACATGTGACATCTTGGTCAGTTTGAGTGGCAGAGAGTTTTATGACAAGGATGGTGCTGGCTGCAGCTGATGTGGAGGCTCAGAGAATCTAATGTGCTCAATGTCTGACTGCGTGGTCTGAAACAGGTGTCCTGCCTCCAGTCAGGGCCTTTCCAGGTGGAACCAATCTCTTTAACAGTGGCAAAGCATAAAGTGTTTCTAGTTCTAAAACTGGTATTCTGTAATTTAGTTCTGGTAATCTCTCTCTCTCATACATACATATATATATATATATACACACACACACACACAAACATGTATATATATATGTGTGTGTGTGTGTGTGTATACATGTATATATATATATATATATATATATATATATATATATATGTATGTATGTGTATACAGTGGTACCTGCTCTAAAGACCACCTCCAAATTAAGACCGCATGTCTTTTTAAGACCACTCCTTCAAGACACTTTGTCATATTTCCTCGTTGAATATACTTTCAACTTAAGACCACCTGCAGTATGAGACCAATTTTTGTGGGCTGTAGGGGCGGTCTCAAATAGCAGGTGCCACTGTATAATGGAGTGTTGATTTGTCAGGTATGCATGTCCTACTGCTAGGCATGCGTGTATACCTTTACATCTTTATTATTTTTTATATCTTTTTGTCCATCTGGCATTGTCCAGGTAATTAACTTAATTAAATAAATGCATCAAGAATGAGTTGTATGATTTTTTTTCAAAGGTTTGGCAAAAGTGATTATCAAGTGGCAGGAGGGGAATACTTGATATCTGGGTCACTGTGACCTAGTTTGACCAGCTGCCAGCCTAATTAAATGATCATTAAATGGCATCTCGAATGCCTTCACACAAGACAAACCTCTACTTATCTAAATACATGTAATCAAGTGTCTCTTGGGATTTTTTTATCATACTGAAAAGCTGGTTGGTGTTCTGCATGCATATGCCACCATATACAATATAAATATATGTATATATATACAAAAACAAAAATAAAACAAAAAAACTAAAAAACATCAGAGTGGTTGTAAAAGTAAACAATATCTTTTAAGGTCACGAAGCAAGTTTCTGAAAACAAATGTCAGGTGTGCAGGAAATTAAGATGACCTCAATTTATTGAAGAACATGATAAATGATGCATCTACTCTACAGCATGTAGTGACCAGACAGACAGACACTTTCTGCCTCTGCATTATGCAGTTACTGCCAGGGGGCCGACACATATTTTGTTTTCATTCGCTGATTCATTACTGACTTTTTTGTACTTTTAAAATTAACCTTTTCCACCTTAAACTGACCAGAATTTGTTGCTGATCAAATGTTGTCTGCTTCAATGTTTTTGACTAACTCTAACTGTAATGAAAAAAACAATATGAATAAGAATTGCAGGTGATAGCTATCATGATCAAATGCTCCAGGTCAACAGTTTTCCTTGGTGTGGTTTGAGTGCTGAGTGTCCAACCTGCACCAAAGGAAGCTGTTGACTCAGTCCTAATTCAATTAAGGGAGACAGGGTTAACTCAGTCCCAATAACTATAGTAAAGGCCTACTGGTCAGGGGTTTGTACATTGTCGATCAAGTCATGCCATGGCCGCATCGAACATTACTCGCCACACCATGCAAAACCACCAACTTAGGACCAGGCATTTTGGGTACTTCACTTCATGCCACAAAGAATTCTATTTCTGTCTTAAATCTTGTAAAACATGCATGAGAAAATCATGGAATGCTTTGATATTAATGTGAAGATGATTGAAGATAATTGACACGCCATCTTCAGATACTGGTCTGTAGCACTATTTGATGCATATAGTAAATGCTTCATAAAGTCGGCAATGATATTTTACTTTCATCAGTAGATACACAATGTACTTTTAGTTGTTGATATGGTGGTCCATCTCTTGTAAGAATACCCTGATAAGAGGGCCACCACCTGTCCATGTCTTGTAAGAATACCCTGATAAGAGGGCCACCACCTGTCCATCTCTTGTAAGAATACCCTGATAAGAGGGCCACCACCTGTCCATCTCCTTTAAGAATACCCTGATAAGAGGGCCACCACCTCTATAAGGGCCACTGCTCCATACAGCAAGTGTGGTATTTTCATTGTGTTTTCCACCTTGAGAGAAGCCACCCCTCTTAAAAGGCCACATTTCTGGTGCCTATGGGATGGCCCTATAAGAAGGAACCATTGTCCATGAGAACTGAAAGTCACTCTGAAAATTTAAAGAGAGGAGAAAAAAAAAACAACGTATGTTTATTCCAAGCACATTTCATGTGAAGTTTGTCTTGTGAAAAGTATGTCTATAGTCTGTGTGTATTGAGGTGACAGCATATGGTGAGGACTCATAGCAAAGAGATCAAAGTGAAAAGATCTCAGGTTACATGCAGTGGTTCTATTGATGCATAAATTCCCCATATGGCACTCAGAAGTTCATCCAATCTCACGAGTACTTTAATTTCGGATCAAAAACAACGTGGGAAAGATGAGGTTAATGTGCTGACCCTTTTTTTTGCATATGAAATTGACATGTTTGGTTTCCTTTACATTTCAATCAAATGTATAAAAATCAAGTACATAAATTTTAAAGATGGCCCATGGCTATACAATGTACCTACTTACTGTTTATTTTAGATGTAAGGTTACTTTTTGTGTATATGTAATGGTATTTATCTTTAACATGAACCTTTAACATGGACACTATATCATCTACACTTTGCAGTAATTTAATAACAGGAAACTCACAATTGGATTACAGAAAGTTTTCTGTTGGATCATCAAGACTTTTAAAAAAATAACTAGATAAATAAAATAAAACAAAGTGCATGATAAATACAGTCTCAATGGATACGTGTCAATTGGTGACCAGGCATAAATAAATGACCAGTTAATAATAAGACACAGTTTGAATATGAGGGCACAATCGTAATAGTTTCTCATAATATAACATTATATCTATTTGTATCAGTACATCTGTATCATTTGTCATACACCCATGTTATAGACAGATTACTTTTTTTTTCTTCTTTTGTTTGCTGTGAATAGTTGCATGTATATGTACATACTATTTATCCTAATGTAACATTGTAGTCATTTGTATCAGAACATGTATATCATTTGTCATGCATTCATGTTACAGACACGTAACTTCTTTTTTTCTTCTCTTTTTCTGTGATTAGTTGCATATATATGTATGTAATATTTTTATGCAGACGAACAGGCATTCATTCACAAGTCTGGAGGCAAAATGAAGCAAAGAAGAAAAAAAGTTTGTGGATTTTAGGCCAAAGTTACATCTATTAATTGAGGAGACAAAATGTTCCAATATGGTCCATGTACTGGCCACCAGTGTGTAATTTTGCACTAAACAGGTACCTTGATTGAAGTTAGTATGTAGTATATCATGGAAAAGCAGACAGCTTGTAATGATTTTGTCACTGGACTGCACTGGAAGAAAAAAGTTAATACGATTATCATGATTGATATAGAATTGTAAGTGTATAGCAATCAGTAATGTACTTATATCAGTGTTGTACTTTCCATTTAGGTTCATCCAACAACAACAGCAAAATGTCTATATGTATATAGCAATACAGATGAACATGACTTGTCACTATCAGCATCCAGAAGGTTAATCATGCCCCATACCTATCTTTTTGAAAAGGGGGTTAATTCGTATGTAGGAAAGAAAATCTGCAAAGGATCGCAATATGTGCAAAGGCAGTCTAAGGTTTTTGATTTTGACCTCATCAACAATTAAAAAATTATAATACAAGTATATCATACAAAGCATTTTACATGGATGGGAAATCCAAGTAAAAAGCAATAAGTGACATTTTACCTCCAACTGTGTCAGGGTGATTCTAGCAGCAAAGGGCCAATTAAGTTTTGGATATTGTTTACCTGGATGCAATGAGTTGCATGAAAATGTGAGGTAACCTCCAAATTTGACCACAATTCATGTTAAATATGTCCATGACAAACAGTGTTTTCATGCAGCCAAGCCACTCAGGAAAAACTGTTCAATACTTATACAGTAAAACCTGTTTTGAGAGACTGCCCTATGGCAGCCCAAAAAGTGGTCACATAAGGCAGGTGGTCTCTCAATAGAGGTGCAATAACATGGGAAAGATGGCAAGAGGGACATGGTAAACATGGTCTGAAAAGGCAGGTGGTCTTTCCTCACAGCAATCTCACAAAACAGGTTTCACTGTATGCAACAGTCATTCTCACAATAAATTCATCTGCAGAAAAAACGGAACAGGATAATTTTAATATCTCAGCAGTATGAATTTGTCAACAAACTAAGACCACTATTTTTGATATACGAAATTGTCCAATACAGCAAGAGTACTATGTGTAGTGGGTGGATGGAGAGAAGAGTAGCAAAGCCTGATATTGTTGTTACACCGCGACCACATCCACAGCTCCGCTCAACACATACACTCTGGGGGTACAATGCAGACAATTCTTTTGAAAAAAAATCCAAGAACATTTCCACCAATCATGCTGGATATCTGCCCCTAGAAACCAAGTGATAAACTTTAATGGCTACTTCCTGACCCTGACTATGTGAACAGTAATGAATAACTGATATATTGTATAACTGTTCACAAAAACTATTCCCTGCCATGGCAGAGGGAGTGGCTCTTTTAGATTTACACAAAGTTAATCGCATGTGCCACTGGTGTTAACTGCTGCTTAACTACTTAAAGATCATAATTAAACACATGAGAATAATCCAAAGGCTGTCCTCAACCATGGCTTCTGCTCCAAACCCTGGGTTAGAAACCAATAAAGTTTTCTAGCAAGCTCAACCTCACATGATTTTGAATGGAAAATCTTTCATTGGTATGCAGTTCTTGGCGATTAAAGACAATACAACATGCTGATGTAAAGTCAAACAACAACCAAATACAACTTTCTGCTTTATGCAAGATATCTCAGTGACAAAGCTAACAACCAGAGGTCACATGACTCCTGTGGCTCAGAACCCAAGGCCACATATTTGACATGCTTGTAGGCAAAGCTGAGGTGGGAGAAAATCAATGTCATCCAAATTTTGTTTTTATGACACACAGAACATAATCATATGGGACAATAAGAAAACATGTTATACATAAATAAGTCTGTGCATTGAAAATGAACCATTAATATACCAGATTCTTTGGAGGGGGAGGGTAGGGGTAAATGATTTGTGTGCATGTCTTAGCCTTGTGTACACAGCAGAGTGTATGGTAAATTTGGATTTGACAATAATATATACAAAATACATTCAAATATATGTATATATATATATATATATATATATATATATATATGTATATATATATATATATATATATATACAAAAATTGCAAAGAATTCTTGCTGTAGGTGCAGCATTAGCACAAAGTAAAACACGGGAACAAAAAAGCAGTTGTTTATGGCCTCCTGTAGAATTTTGATATTTTCCATTGGAATGTCCTTGGACAGTGGAAAGATGATTTACAGAAATATCTAGACACTACAAACAGGCAATTGAGGCATGAAATGCCCACCAAAAAAAATTGCAAATAAAATATTGGAATAGCAATTAATGCCTCATGCAGGGTTTTCAGTACAATGAGGTAGAAGCCACAAATGAGATTTACAGAAATATGAATGGAATGCAGTCTTGAGGCTGTAACTGATATGTATATACATGTACACAAGTCATTTTCTGTCTCTTTCACAGTTTTAATGGTACTTTGTTGGATTGGCCAGTGTGCCTATATCAAAATCTTTTGATTCAATTTAATTAGATATTATTCATGCTGATGATATATATATATATATATATATATATATATATATATATATATATATATATATATATATATATATATATATGCATGGTCGACTCCCCTATTTCTGATATGCTCCTTAGGAAAATATTTTCAGCTGCATTTTAAGAATTTTAACTTTTACAGCATCTGAAAAGAGGCCTAGTCGAAACAAGAGAAGGCTTAAAGTGTTATCTTGCTATTATTATGTCTGGGGTAGCTGATGGAATTAGCATCCATGCTGTGAATAAAGGAATTGATAATTTTCTATGTTAGATTTTATGAATTTTATCATATCTTGAAAACTATCACCTTTAATTTCTATATGCTTTGACATATGTTCCATAAGAACAGGTACATGTTGCCCAGTTTGCTAAGCCTATCGGGAATAGGAAGATTGTGCGCACATTATATGTGTGATGAGGACTTAGTGAGATTGGTGATCTATCTTTGTTCAAATTATGGATGATATGATCATTTATCACACATGGTGAAATTGCAAATATTTGGCATTTTTGTCCTGAACAAAATTTTCAATTTGGGGAGGTCAAAAATTGTTTAGTGCGGGCCTGATATGCCCTGAAGTTATCCAGTGTGTGCCCCACTATGCTAAAGAGCCTCTCTGATGCAGCAGAGAAAGCTGATACACAGAGGTATTTGCACACAAGCTGTTTGAGGATGACATGAGAGTGACCATGCCAGTGATCAAAATAAATGACCTGGCAGTCACAATTAATACCTTGCATTAGATATTGAAAAAATATGTTGACACTTTTTAGCTCCGCTGACTGACAAGTCAGATGAACTTATGTGGTGGTTAGGCATCTGTTGTCTTTGCGTCTGTCTGTATGTCGTCTGTCAGCATCCACAATTCACATTTTCAACTTTTTTCTAAAACCACTGGCCAGATTCACCTTAATCTTGGTGGGAATGTACCGTGGGTGGGTCTCTATCAAGTTTGTTCAAATGGTCATGCTCCAGTGGTTCTTTTTTGGGGGGGTGGGCAAGCGTTCAAAAATCTTCTCCAAAACCACTCACCTAATTGCTTTGGTATCGCACAGGAACACTCCTAGGGACTCCTAGTTCTCAATTTGTTCACCAGGTGACACTGCAATTTTTTCTTGTTTTTAAGTTTTTTTTTTCGTGTGTGTCTTTGCTATTTTCGACTTCTCCACCAGAACCATCACTCAGATTAAGCTGGAACTTGGTGGATATGTTCCTTGTGAAAGGGTCAAACAAATTTATTCACTAAGTTGAACTGCTGTGGATTCCTGATTTTTAACAATATTTTCAATTTGGGTACTTATCAGTAAATGCATCTTTCCTATTGATTACTATGTAAGTCATTGGGTATTCTAATGCTAATTGACATTTTCAACTTCTTCTCTGAAACCATCGTCCAGATTGACGTCAAACTTGGTAGCAATGTACCTTGGGTGAGTGTACCAAGAAGGTACAAATCCAGTGATTTTTTTTTTTTTTTTTTTTTTGACAAATCTTGAAAAGTCTTCTCCAGAACCACTCACCCAATTGCTTTGATATCACACAGGAACATGCCTGGGGACTGCTTGTTCTTAATTTGTTCACCATGGAGCCCCTTCAATTTTTTATATTTTTTAATTATATTTTGTGTGGATTTTTTGCTATTTTTAACTTCTCCAGAACCGTCACTCAGATTAAGCTGAAACTTGGTGGATATGTTCCCTGTGAAAAGGTGAAACAAAGTTCGTTACTAAGCGGCACTGCTTTGGAATTTTTATTTTTAATTATTTTTTCAATTTGGGATCCTTATCGGTAAATGCACCTTTCCTATTGATTAGTATGGAAGTCAATGGGCATTCTAATGCTAATTCACATTTTGGACTTCTCCGAAGAAATTGTCAGTCAGATTGACTTTAAACTTGGTGGCAATGTATCTTGGGTGGGTCTCTACCAAGTTTATTCAAATGGTCATGCTACAGCGATTTTTTGATTTTTTATGATTTGTTTGGAAAATCTGTAAAAAATGTATTACTAGGAAAGTTTAATATGGGAATTTATTGTTATGGTTATAACTTGGATAATTTTGGCCAGATTTGTGTCAAACTTGGTAGGGATGTACCTTTGATAAGTGTGTACCTATTTTGTCATGTCCCAAGTTCACAGAACCACAAGTGTGATAAATCTCTAGGTCAGCTGAGCATGAGCTGTTCACACTGCCCTCTTGTTAATTACTGCCTTACCATGACATCTTCAACTGGGAGTATTAAAAAATCGGAAATTTGATGGACACAATTGTTCAAATTTTCAGTAACACTGAATAGGACAAACAGGTCCAATTCTGCTGATTTCAGGTCATGAAGTCAGCCCATTTGTACTTCATTAGCCTCCTCGTTTCAAAAAAGTGTCTGTAAAGTTTATTGCTGCCATTCTATTTCCCCCTTGTACTTTTATCCATCTGCCTCCTATCTAAATTTAAAATGAAAACCTTGCTCATGGTTTCCAAACCTTATTCGATATGATACAGTAGTCCCTCCCTGGAGAGACCATCCCTGGTGCCATCCAAGAAGTGGTCACATAAAGCAGGTGGTCTCCCAAAGGTAGCGCCACTCTTGCATCACCTGGCCAACAACCAACCGGTACTTTAAATTCCCATCCATAATTTAGATTTAGATGTGACTGATGTACACGTATTAGATCCCTTTCATCTTGCAGTCATGTGTTTACTTATTTAATGGTATAGTAAACAAATTTTACAGTTTTAAACTGGTTTTGACAAATTATTTTATCAATCTTGTACAAAATGATTGAGTTTACTTATCTGAAATGGGGAATTTCTGGATCGATATAAATGACCTTTCAGGTTTATTTTGGGTGGTGATTGGTCAGGTTCTGTAGGTGGTGACAGGTCTCTCAAGACAGCTTTCCTCGGCACACCTTGGGCACCCAATGTGCACCAGGGAAAAGCTCTTGATTCAGTCCAAAATGTGGCATACATATATAAAGAGTTAACACATTATGAATTAGTACTGTATCAGGACATCAGACCTCAGGTCAACAGCTTTCCTTGGTGTGGGTTGAGCACATTGCATGTGTGTGTAACTTGTGTTAAGGAAACCTGTTCATTTTGTCTTATTCTACTTTAACCCTTTGCCGTCAGAATAAGACTGAGCCAATGGTCTCTTACACATGGTCCTGTGCCCAGCCCCCACCAAGGAAAACTACTGACCTGGGGCATTCCATCATGAAAGGTGTATCTACAGTACTCTGCAAGAATATTTTCTAACATGAAACTTCATTCCATCCCTGTCACACGTGTGCAAGTAAATTAATCTTTCTGTGCTCTCTAGATTTGTAGCAAAGCCCACAGCAGTCACGATTGAAATTCAACAAAGGCCAGGGACTACTGTCCAAACTTACATATATATATATATATATATATATATATATATATATATATATATATATATATATATATATATATATACATATATATACATATATATATACATATATATACATATATATATACATATATATACATATATATATACATATATATATACATATATATATATATATATATATATATATATATATATATATATATATATATTAGTGCACATTTGTTGTTTCTGAGATAAACTGGGGTTTAAAATTTTAGAGAGGTTTTGCAAGTTAACAAAGTTTCCCCAAATACACTTAAACCCCTAAGTGAAAACATAAAAGCAGATGACACTTTATACCCAGGCACTTAGGAAAATTATTGTTATAAATCAGAGACTTCAAGTTCTAAGCTGTACTTCCATGGTAAAACCAAAGCAAAGTTGTCTTTTGTTGACGAAAGCAGGTGGTCTGTGCAAGACATGTCACTTGAATTCTGGTGACGAACTTGTAAAAACAAAGTTCCTATTCTCGATATAGCAACTGAAAACTCCACACAGATGAAGTTCGGAGTACGTCAGCAGGACAAACATTTTTTGTATAAGTAAACATGAAATCAGTTTGTGAAAAATCCAAAAAGCCAGAGTCTTTGTGATTATTAAAATACAAAATGTGTGCATGCTCTGAAAAGTGTGCTTTTTGCTTAAAGTAAGCAACCCAAATATGAGTTAACCGGCAATTACCCTTGTAACTGAGACGCCGGGGAAGGGAGCTTGACATCGTTGCACAAAATTTCACAGTTCAGAGACTGGCAATTTATCACATATAAAGACAGATAAGGAAGTTATAATAAAAGTGTTTTTGCCACCCTATCGACAATAGGAACATATCAATAATACATGTAGGTACATCAACTATAATTGATCTCATCATATTGTAGTGCATAAGTATTGAAAAAAGCATGAAAAAACAAAAACAAAAAAACACACACACACACACACACACACACACACACACACACACACACACACACAAAAGGTAAAGTCAGACTAGTTAGGAAGACATGTTGACACAATTAGACATAATAAATACAACAATAATCATACAGTGTCAAAGCTATGTCAATGGGAAGCCCGTATTTTCCCCGACAAATACTAAATGTTGTTATGGTATAAAGTTTTCTGCATTCTGATCAACCAGGATCTCTGTGTTGTGCCTGATTTTTTTATGATGGTTACCTCGACCTGTTCCAGTTTTCCATCAGATAAGTTAATTGTCATCATGCATTAGTACCTGATCTCAGGTTTCAGCGCTCCAAAATGTCCTCGTGTAAGTGTACTGTACATATACTACTTTTCAAATGCTGAGTGCTCCAAGGCGCAAAAACATCAGGAGCAAAACTTAAAAACATGCACAATGTCCTTCCTATGAGACATTTTTCGTGGGGATGGACCCAAGGAAGTCAGTCACTTAACCCTTTCCCCCTTAAACCGGCCAAAACCGGCTGGTGGTCAAATGTCATCTGCTTCAGCATTTTCAACTGATTTCAATAGCAATGAAAAACAATTTGACTGAGAATTGAAGATGAGACCTGTCAAGACAACATGACCCAGGTCAACAGCTTTCCTCAGCATGGGTTGGGCACTTAGTGACCAACCTATGCCGAGAAAAGCTGTTGACTCAGTCTTAATTCAAGGGGGAAAGGGTTAAAGCAGGTAGTCTCTCAGTGAGATAAAATGACATGAAAAAAAAAGATAGAATTAGGAACCGGATAAATGTGGTCAAAAAAAGACAGGTGCTCTGTAATTGAAATGGCATCACAATGAAGGCATACCGTGAAACCTGTTTTGAGAGACCACTGCTAGGGGCTAAAAAGTTGTCGCATAAGGCTGGTGGTCCCTCACTAGAGGTGCAGTAACATGGGAAAGATAGTAAAAGGGGCTGAAAATATGGCCTTAAAAGGCAGATGGTCTTTCATTTCAGTGGTCGCTCAAAACAGGTTTCACTGTAATTGCAAATGTGTATTATTGGGATGGTTCACAGTACCCAAGTTTACATTGTAGAAGCCAAGAATTAAACCTATTGGAAGAAATCCACAGAAAGAGCCACACTTACAAGTGTACTGTATCGTGTACAGCACTGGCTGTCCACACAGCTGGTCCATTGTGACATCATTGTAGATTGTAAAGACATCTGCCACATTATTGTACACAAAATGTTGTCAACTTGGATATGTGAGAGGACTGTAATTGTGAAATACTGTACATGTGGATGTACCTGGATGGAATGTTATGTTATGTTAGTCAGATTTGTCCTTATATTTTAGGAGGACGGACATAATCACGTGACCAAAATCTATGACCTATCTCGTGGGTCATCTCTCTAAATTTTGTATCAGTTTTGCTGATGACAGAAAATCAGAAAAGTAATTAATGGCAATTTCTTGCGGACAAATACATGTATTGTTTCTCAGGTAGCAATGATTTTTTTCTTTCTTTTTTTTAATTGTCCGGCAAGTATTGCTCCAATGTGGAACATAGGACTTGTCAGGCAGTGACTGCTGACTTTATTACACTTCATTACTATAGTGGAAGCTATCTGTTTCCCCCTTAAACCATCTGGTAGCAAAATGTTGGAAATCTGTTGACTCGGTCTCGATAGAAGGGGCAAGGGTTAAACCAAATTTCTTTTTATGATGAATTTAAGGAAGAGATCATTTAATGTCTGCAGTTTAACTATGGAATGATTGAATCTGCACTGTGCCCAATAGGATTTTTATGAGCCCACCCTGGGGGTGGGGTGGGGTGGGGTGGGTGGAGGGAGGGAATCCAGTTTGTTTCTAGGTTGTCTATCTGTGCTTCTGTCCTTCCACCATTTGTTGTTTGTAAACACAATATCTCAAGACTTACTGATTATTTTGAACTCAAATTTACCTCATTTGTACCTAAAGACCATTTCTTCACTTGATTACATTTTGGTGACCTTGACTTTATTTTCAAGGTCACAGGACCTATTCATATGCAGAGGTGGACCCATCAGTCAATGCTTTGCATTAATAATGATGCTAGCACTAGCTTACACATATAATGTACAGGAGCCTGTAATTGATCAATAAATTTTATGCTAAATAACTTTTCACCACCTCTCGTTTCTTTGTAACATAGGGTGGCCAGAAATGGAAAACACTGAATGTCATTGTAAGGGGATGCTTAATAAAGTAAATAAAAAGTACAATGATTCGTGTGATCAACTTATTTTATGAGGATGAAAATCTTAAAATATCTGCAAATCAAATGTATTTGAAGATAAATACGATTTTGGAAGACAATGAAGTTGTGAGTGTTCTCACACAAGGTCACCAGATGAATATTGCAAAAAGCCATTTTTCAGATTCTTCTATGCAATGAGCAAAAGCTTCCTTGTATTTGTTTACCAAATTAAATGTGTTTATGCCAGACTAATGTAACAATTTACCAAGGTCACTGAAGGTCATCATCATACCAGGAGTCCTCCAGGCATCAGATATGATAAAAAAAAAGCTGATGGGATAGAGGTATTTAAGAAATGTGCACATAAACCTAACACATGATGCTCTCACAAGATATGACAACGAGACAAATGCAAGATGTACACCAACTAGCTACTTGTATAACTGTACCATGATGTCAGCTGCTACCTCATGGCTACCATATATATCATGTGCCATGTGGTGTCTTAAGTACTGTACTGCTTAAGTAAGCTTGTCCACAGCAAGATAAAGGTAGGTCTGAGTCAACTGGGCACATTTCTATTTCAGTTTCACTGTTGTGTTTACCAGACTGAGTTTCTTCATTCTTAGAGAAATCAGTTAAGTGTGTACTGTTGGGGTGATCATGGCTTGGTCTGTTTAGCTGATAACTTAGCTGTTACCAGCTAGCCTGTAGACTGTTTTTTTTTTTTCCTTCTGTGTTTAAACAATTGGTTACATAATGGGGACATTTGGGTTTGAGAGTACATATACATGCAACATGAAATGCATGGTGAGAAGTTGCCAGTACCAGTGAAACGGGGTTCCAAGTCATCTTGTGAGGCAACTGGTGTTCAACGCAGATTGGAGAAATGAAATATGTGTTAATGAATCTTTTACAATCAAATTATATTTCAGTTTGACAGGGATGTGTTAAGTAGATGAAATGCTTGTGAGAGTTCAGTAAATTTTCATTGTTTAAAAGCAAGTGCTCTTTGGGATTTCGATAGACTCAACTTGGTCCATGTCTGTACGTAGCTGGGGAGTCCACAATAAATCTGTGTGTCATGCTTCTCTGTAATTGCCCCATGCAATCAATTGTTTAGCTTGACAAGCTTGAACAATATGTTTTCCAAACATGATGTGCCCCTGGAATTTTTTTTTTTTTAACACATGCCAGCAACATAATTACATTACAGCTTTTGTGATGGGTGAACCTGACGTAAGCTTTAATTTCTGTGTATTGTGAAATAAATTTTGCTATCATTATGTTTCAGAATTGGCCATGGCAGAGTTAAAGGGGGTCGTCAAAATGAAAAAGGCCCCCGGCCAGGGGGTCACAAACGGTGGATTCCAGATGAATGAAGTAAATGGCTCTGCCCATCCTGGAGCTGATGCAAATCAAGATAATCAATTTGGAGAATTTAAAAGTCAAATTACTTCCATGAAAAGAGAACGATCACGGATACTTAAAAACCTTGCCATGATTAGTATAGCTTTTTTATTGAACTTTACAGCCTTTCAAAATCTTTCAAATCTACAAAGTAGTTTGAATCGGGACAGAGGACTGGGTTTATATGGATTAAGCGCCATCTATGGAGGACTTGTTGTATCGTGTTTGTTTGTGCCACCAATTTTGATCAGGTGTTTGGGATGCAAGTGGACCATGGCAGTGTCTTTAATTCCCTATGGATTGTACATTTCTGCAAACTTTTATGCCATTTGGCCTACAATTATCCCCACAAGTGTTCTAGTAGGGTTAGGTGCTGCCCCCTTGTGGGCAGCGAAGTGTACCTATTTGACAGAGTCAGGAGTGCGTTTTGCAAGACTGACTGAGGAAAAAGAAGAAGTAGTGATAAACAGATTCTTTGGGATATTCTTCATGGTCTTTCAGTCAGGTAAGTCACATTTTATTTTGGGACTTTTATACTGGGGGTGCTCTTCTACCATCCATGCATGAGAGCAAATGGAAAAGAAAATTAATCATTTCAAAACGTTAACTTCTATGAATGTGTTTACATTTGAATATACAGCCCAAAAACTCATGTCAATGCCATTAAATCATATAATGACACCACTTTTTATTTACTTCTGGTCTGACATCACCTGTAAGTGAAGCATAGGGAACTAGGCCACCAGATGGCTCCACTTGTAATTGACATTGTTACAGGTATTGCCACCTATACATCATGAAGTATGCATATTAATTCCTCACAATAAGTAAGTAAGTATAACCTTTAGTTGAAGAGGATAGCTTTATTTGCAAAAGCTAATCTTCCCAAGGGCTGTGGATGCAAAAATGTGCAGTGCTGTATGAATAAACATATATATTTATAATTCCTCATAAAAAGTAAGTAAGTAAGTAAGTATAACTTTAAGTTAAAGAGGATAACTTTGTTTGTAAAAGCTAATCTTCCCAAGGGCCGTGGATGCATAAATGTGCAGCGCTGTGTGAATAAACGTACAAGTTTTCATTCAAGTACTGGTCTGCATTGAAGTCTCAGGCCAGTTTTCTGCATTGTTTAGCAGATGAGGCCCCAGCTGCCATAAAGCTGTGGGAGAATGACTTGCCAGGCCATGCAAAAGTAATGGTATAACATGGCCTTCTAGGGCATGCAAAACTAATGGCATAGGATGACTTGCCAAGCCATGTGAAAACTACTTAACCAGGTGTGTAGCATCTTAGTATGGCATTAACTTATTCCATACTATGGTGACAGGCCTTGGTCAATGGTTCTGGCACTGACTTAAGACTATAGGCATGTAGGTACTTGAATGAAAGCTCTTTCCATGAAGAATTTAAATGTGCAATTGTCATCTTAAATTGAGGTAAAAATATGGAAAAATCAGTGACTGGTATTGAATTAGTTAAAACATTAACTTTTTTAATTGGAAGTACATGTGCATGCTCTGTGAACAGTGCTGTGCAGACACACAGCCAGAGATTACCTCATCACATTATGCTATACCTTGATATATCAACATACAGATGTAACTCTTGAGGTGAAGATCACGCAGTGTCAACAAATATGTACTTGGTGTTGTTTACTTTGTGTTATATTGTTGCTGATGTGGGCAAAACTGCAGATGGACGTCTGGCTTGAATCAACAAAGACAATCATTTTATATCTCACTGACTATAGCCATTAACCAGCCATGCTGCATTTAACTTTTTTTGTATATATATATTTTTGTTGCTTCTGGTTATTGACCTTGGAAAGTATTGCTTTTAGTATATGTTGGTTGGTAAAAATGCTATTGCCAGAAGAACTTATTCGAGCAAAATTTATTCAGTCACAATATTTTGTCTAAAAATCACCATTGCATCAAGACAACCTATCATAGCATGTAAGTATTGTGGTGAACACATGTTGAGTAAAACCTGTCTTCAAAGTCAGCCTGTAGGGGAACACTAAACTGTGGTTTTTGAAAACTGCTGGTTCAATTCTCAAAGAAGGTACTAACAAGAGAAGATACTGTAAATAGATTTTTTTTTCTATTTCCACTCCATTTTAACATATAGTGTTAAGCCAGAAAAAAATACCAAACAAAATGCAAACATACTGCCATAGTTCTAATCATAGAATGCCTGATTTAATGCACCAGCTGATCCCAGCAAGCAGACATCCTCAGCCTTTCCTTATTTGGAAAGTCTGTTCTTTGAAAAAAAAAGAGATCTTTTTGAAATGACATCATATCAACCAAGATATAAACGTCAGGCTACTATTACATGTAAACAAATGCACGTTTTTTACGTTGTAACAACCGTTGCTGAACGTAGTATAAACAGGTGAAAGCTTCAGTTCTTTGCTCATTTTATTGCATATACATGTAGTAGTTTAACCTTTTCCCTGTTATACCAGCCACATCCAGCTGGTGGTCAAATGTCATCTGCTTCAATGTTTTTGACTAATTTGAACAATAATTAAAAGTAGTGTGAATGAGAATTGTAAACAATGCCCACCAAGAAATCAGGTCAATTTCCTTGGCATTGTTGAGAGCAAAGTGCTGAACTCATGCCAAGGAAAGCTGTTGATTTGATCTGAGACACAAGGACGAATGTGGTGAAAACGGAAATAAGCAAAGTTTCCAGAGAGACTTCTTCCACGATTGACAATTTTAATGTCCAATGGTACATTGTGCCTATGTTAAAAATTACCAAGAGCCCAGGAGAGATCCTGTTTTCATTAAGATCACCATCAGATTTTGAGAGACTAGACTCTATTTCTACATAAAATTTCTCCGTAATTGGACATGCACCAACTGGAAGGCCACTTTTGACTGACAGTAGGGATGTGTTTGAATATAGTGGTGAGTCTAGAACATGTAGGAAGCCACCCTACAGAAATGAGGCTTTATAATATCAAGAGGGTGACCTCTCTTGATCGGAAAGTATATGAATTGAAAAATGCTGTAATAGTTGCATGAAAATGATATTTGCTAAAGGTGTGTCTTCATGGGTGTCTTATAAGCAGGGGACCACTGTACCTGAGGCCTCACAATACATTTGTATTGATTTACATATTTAATACACAAGCCAATTTTGATTCAGATATTATATGTACAATGGGCCTTGTTGTGAAAGACGTTTACCTCACATGGTGATGTCTATGGGTGGTGTGTGAGGATAGCTTTTTACTTGTTTAATCCCTTCTCAGTTGAATTAAGGTTTTGGTAAGTAGTTTTCCCGGGTATCAAACAGACCACCAGTATAGCCAAGGAAAAGCTGTTGATGTGGGGTATCTGTTAGGGCTTGACTACAAAATCTAACTACACCTGTGTAACAGGTGCTGTCTGAGATACTTACTTTTTCCATGTTTTACAGGTAAGTCCTTCCCCCACCTGGCCTATAAACTGTATATTTTTCCATTGTAAAATTTCTTTTCTCCCAAAGACCACCTTATTACATGACCACTTTTGATCCTGTGATCAGAGCAGCCTTCCAAAACAGGGACTACTCTCAGCAGAAAGTTGAGTTTCAATCATTGGCCATACAGGATTTATAATGTGGCCATTTTTTAGTATATGAAGGGGAGGGTTAATATGACAGATTACAATGTAGCCGTTTGAAGTCTGGCAGTGACATCACCAGACAAACATGATGCATTGCATGTGGCTTAATGAGCTCAAACCCAGCTGTAAATAACAGAATTCCACAATGACAGGTCAATGAACCTTACAGCACATAATTAGTATTATGTCATGAAGCCCATTGACAGGCCATGGTGTCCCTTCAAGGCAGTCATTATCTGTGATAGGAAAAATTACACTAAAGGAATCTGTTTTCCTCAGGGATTTGCATGTTGGCAGTCCTTCACTGAATCAGTTTCAACAGGAAACTTCTTCTGTCAGACCTCACTGGTTGAAGTTGAAGTTTATTTTACAGTGAAACCTCATTATAGCAATACTCAGATATCCGACACATTCAACATAATGTCACAAATTTTCATGGGGAACAAAGTTAATTTTCTTTGTTATTTAATTCATTTAACTGACATATTCAGTTATCTGACACATTTCTTAGGGAACAGATGGTGTCATTATAACGAGTTTTCCCTGTATTTTTTTTTTGAAATACTAAACAATGATTAGCACCAAATGAATTTAAAGGGTATAAATGTGCATGGGACCCTCAGCGAAGAAAAACAGACACAAAATAAACATATGCAAGTGTATAGACACTTTTTGATCTTGCAAGTTATAGTAAAAAGTTGATTTAAGAGACACCAATTTAGTGTAAATTTCAATTTAACAGACTTCTATTATGTCTCCCAAAACTCAAAAATATAGTGTTAAGAAAAAAATGAAGAGATCTTTCTTAGTACATATCAGAGTATTTTTTTAAAGTCTACTTGAAAAAAGAGGAAGACATGGCAAGTACCTTCATCATAGAGAGTGGAATTTCATTCCATAAACAAGATAAAAGTGGTAAGGGGGCTGTCATTATTTACCGGGGGGGGGGAGGCTCGGGATAGGGTATCATCATAGTTTTTGTGGCCCCTCTACAAAAACCGACAAGAATTTGTACCCCTCCCCCAGCAAGTCTGCTGAATTTTGTGACCCCCCAATGAGACCCCCACCCCAGCCTTATACTGGTTATTGTTGTATGACTTTGTTATAAATTGATTACAATATGATGACACCTGCCCCCCCCCCCCCCACACACACACACCTGCTTCTGGTCAAATGTCGCCTGCTTCAGAGTTTTCAGCAAATTCAACAGTAATGACAAACATTTTGACAGAGAATTGTAGATGAAACCTATCAATATAACATACCCCAGGTCAACAGACTTCCTTGACATGGGTTGGTGCCCAACCCATGCCAAGGAAAGGTGTTGATTCAACCTGAAATCAAGGTGGAAAGGGTTAAGTTAGCATTCAAAGGAATGCATACCATTTTACTTGTAGTTTATCTAAACAATCCAAGTTTGATGCACAATTGAAGGCTCAGAAATGTGGATTAATCATGATATACATTCCTGAAAATCATAGTACAGACACTTTTATAAAATCCCATTTTGGGCAGCCAATTTCCTGTGCCTGACTTGCCTGTTGAACACACCATTCTCCTCCACTTGAAGTGAACACATGAACACTCGCTGTGAGTAGGCAGGCAAAGTAGGAGATGTCCCTATGTGTATAAGGTGCTCCTGATGCAGGAGACTAAATAGTGGGATTCAAAAATGAACACTGGGAAATGTTTCAAATATTCACCTTCAAAATCAATAATGCAGGGTGATCAGTGAAATTTTTATTTTTATTCAATTCAGGATAATAAAAATTTAACGGAAGTTATGCGTATGAAGCAGGTGCTGGCATGTTTCTACTCTGTGTCACCCCACCCAACTTCCTCATGTGGACTGTAGTCTGGGTCATTTAATTACATGTATCTTCATGTGAAACTGATAGAAAAACATGATTATAAAAAAATTAAGACAGATTCTACAACAATAGCTAAAAACATATCAATTTGAATGAACAAATAGAACCAAAAAAACAAAAAATATTAAGAAATAAAAAAAAGACATTCCAAAGGATGATGTATAAACCATGATCATGACATTGTGTGGTTTGTTTATGTATGTAATTGTATTAGTTTTGAACATTTTAACAAAAAATAAAAAATACAACAGAAGTGCAAACAGTGCTGCAAACAAGTAAATACACCTGGACAATTTTGCATGGTTAATGAATCAATTACGATCACATTCACCTCGCCTTGTTAATATGTATGTAGTCAAGGAAATACCAGGGTCAAGCGTACAAATGGCAGACCTGAGTTCATACAGTCCTAGGTTAACTCATTCCATACCAGTCCCTGATTTTTCTGTATATTTACCTAGATTTAAGATGACAATTGCATATTTAAATTCTTCATGAAAAGAGCTTTCATTCAAGTACCCACAATGCCTAGAGTCTTAAGTCAGTGGTTCTGGCACTGCCTGGCAAGTCATGCTGCAGCTGCCGCAAAGGCAACTGCAGCATGACTTGCCAGGCAGTGGCAGAACCACTGACTAAGGCCTGTGACCACAGTATGGAATGAGTTAATGTGCTATGTAATAATGCATGACAAAGCTTGTACCTTGAGAGAGTATTTAGTTAAAGAGGAATTTAATCACCAAACATTAGGGATGTCCACACAATGCAAATAGCATATGGCCCAGTGGCACAAATACGTTGCAGGTATATATTGAGTCGGAAGTATCTAGTATACCAGACTGATTGTTACTTCTGGCTAATAGACCTGGTGGATCTTCTGCAAAGAAAACACTCCATTGCCCTAAGGTATCATAACAGTGATCCCTGCCTTCAGAGGCCACCTCCATGAGAGACCACCCTTCATTGAAAACCATACTTTATTTGGCACTTTCCATACTATTTATATGCCCATGAAAGACCACCTGGTTTGAGAGACCATTATTTAGTGAACCCTAGAGATGGCTTTTGAAGACAGGTTTAACTGTGTTTGGTGTGCTGGTATACAATATAGAAGTCATTCACTTAAACCAAAGAAACTCAAAGTTGTCAACATGTGTAGACAATGCCACTACTCTTTATGTTTACAAGCCCCGTAATATTCCAACATACTCATATAATTTTGTCATGTTTGGATTTTATGATTACATAATTTAAGGAGACATTCCTCCAGAGACCACCTATCTTTAAGGACCTGGATGGTACTTGTGAAGAAGTAGTTTGATTAAGTACAAAAATCAAAGCTTAACTATTGTTGATTTCAAACTGATTACAAAATTTCACCTTGACCATCCTGTTTTCAAAATTACGTTCAAAATTTCACCTCAGCCATTGTTGTTTTCAAACTGAAGTCCAATGTTTTTGTAAAATATCACCTCTAATGTATCAAATCCATTAAGACACCATTTTAATGTAATCAGACCTGTACAGGAAATGAAAAACACCTGGCTTATGAGACCACATTTGGGCCTGCCATATCATCAGTATCATTAATGAGTGGAAGACAGGTTTTACTGTTGTTCATTAATAAAAACTGAAGAAATGGTACAAAAGAAAGATTTTTGATTACAAAATCATGGGCTCTATGTAACACATTTACACCCCCATTTGAAGGCTTGCAATTGATAAATAAAAATAAATTATGTGAAGATTTTTTAGCAGAACACATTATGATAAAGATTCTTGTGCCAATATAACTAGGTTAAACATCACCCAATTACTGTTTTATATGTGGATACATAGGACCTTGCAACTGGCACAGGTAAGTGAGCATCAGTCTTGTGTTAAATGTGCGAGTATAATTAAATTGCTAATTATGTTCACTAGATGTAAACAGGTTTAATTATTAAGACTGAGTGAGATAATGCTTCCTACACACCCACATATACACCTGGTCAGTATCTTGATCTGGATGCTTTTCATGAAAGCTTGTGAGCAAAGTTTAATTGATGATCGTGGTCAAGCAAACCTAGCATGGCAGTATACTGTAGGTACATGGCCATGGAACTCTCTCTCTCTCTCTCTCTCTCTCTCTCTCCTCTCTCTCTCTCTCTCTCTCTCTCTCTCTCTCTCTCTCTCTCTCTCTCTCTCTCTCTCTCTCTCTCTCTCTCTCTCAATCCAAATAATTATACCCTACACAGAACCCACTGCTCCTTATACTGCTGACAATGTGAAGTCACCAGAAGCACAGAAGGTCTTTATCATGTGTACAGTGGGCGATGTAATTTGTCATACATGTGTACAGTGGGTGATGTGATTTGTCATACATGTGCACAGTGGGTGGTGTGATTTGTCATACATGTGTACAGTGGGTGGTGTGTTTCATCATACTTGTGACAATGTATAGCCTTTTTGATCATACATGTGTATGGTGCATAGCGTCTGACAAGAGTCTCTGTACAAAGAGAAGATTAATCTGAAGTTCAATTAAGCCATGTGGTTCCTCAATAACATAAAAGACACAAGACTAAGGAAAGATAAATGTGGTCAGCCCTCGGGGTCGCTCAATTTGGTCCCTCATTTGAGAGACTACACATTGTCTAGGGCAGACAGAAGTTTGGAGTTTTGAAATCTATTCATCCTATTACAGTTACAAAAGTTTGATTAATGACACATCAGATAAAGCATGCAGCTAGACAGGTGCTTTGCAGGCAGAATGAAAGAGAACATAAAATATTGTTTATTGTCATAGAATTTTGGGAATTAATGTCTTGTCTGCATTTAAGCATTTACATGGTTTAATGGCTTATGTTCATTAAATGTACATTCACATATACTGGCTTGAGTGATATGCAA